>OW026360.1:22173610-22773610 GCA_932273835.1 Sarcophaga variegata
AGGGAGAGAGGAAGGAATGAATACTTGCGTTCCTTGCAAGGTCATCTGCAGTATCATTGCCCCATACTAATAATAATCAATGTTTACTTCGAATTTTTCAATTTTTGGTCGTGCTTTGTTTTCTTTTGAATCTGGTAGCACTATTTCTAGGAGCGTCATCTATATCTCATTACAATAAAAAGATTTTAGTTTTACATTCCAATGCTAATATGGCAACACTAATCCACTGAAATTTTTGACAACATCGTTTTGACAATATATTTGCTTATAAACCGCCTAAAACCGCGAATTTTCAACTTTTTATGGTCAATTGTTTAATTATAAGTAAAATTGTTTACCTTCAATGCACAAATTAAAGTGTAAAATGCTGAAAAATAAAGAAAATAATCCCAAATCAAAGTTTCGCATTAAACTGCTGGCAGAAAACAATGTGATAATGCTAGAGGCGGATAATTACGAAGCGGAAATTTTTACACCCCAAATAGTCGATGGACGCTTAACATTTCTAAATGTAATACCCAATCGGAGATGTTGTCAAATAACGTCAGTTTCAAGGACAAATTCAATGAAATTTGTACCTAAAGAAGCAGATAAAGATATTAAGAATGGAGCGACATTAAAACTGGGCAGATATTCTGCCACTCAAGATGCATTTGCAATGCCAGCACCTTTAGCAAATAGTACACCAGCGAATATTAAGCAAAGGAGTAATATTGGTCAGCAAAACGATCAAAGTCTGTACAATTCAAACTCTTTTAAAACCAGCTACGAGTCTACTCTGCCTACACCGGAGCCAGTTAGAAGAGCTGTTGCCGTAAGACCACAAATGTTGGAGAAGTCTATGTTAAATCTACCCAAAGATATAAAATTGGCACGTATTTATCCAAACGCTAAAGAAGGAACAACCAAAAAGGTGGGACGTTTAGTGGCAACTTCTCACAACTCAAGTCGTCTTTTACAATCGCCCAATGTCTCCCTATTGAATGGCAGTTTTAGTTTGCTAAACTCACCTGTAGTATCGCGTAATAGTAGACAAAATAAAAATAATAAGGCAGCTGTGGATTCTCTTGCCCAGTGGCGCAAGGTTTTAACACCCGTTCGCACCTATACAAGAACTTCCAAACAGCCTGTAATGCTGCAACGTCCTAAAACTGTAGCAAGTGCTAAAAAGTCAAAGAAACCTTTAAAGGTCAGACCCTCCTATTTGGTTAATCCCACCAAGGGACCGAATGTAACGCTGTGCGTTGTAATGCAAAAACGTAAATTGGTAATCGATACAAAATTATGTATTTCGCCCAAAACATTTAAGAGGCAACAACAGGAGCCGCTTGATACCTGTCAAGTCATTTCAAAATCCCTGCTAATGCCAAAAACTTACCGCAAATGTCGAGATTCTTTGGCTATGAGTGCTTTCGATTTGCTAACCAATTCGAATCGAAAGCATTGCATAAGCTACAAATTAAATGAACAATTTCGCCTAGGATGCGTGAATAAAGCCTCCTCTACTTATGCTAAATATAAAGTTTTATGTTCCATACCGGCTCTACAACAAGATGAACAAGTATTGGAAATAAGTCGCATGTCAATGTCTGCTGATTGAGAAGCAAATTAAAATTCACAATCAAAAAATAAAAGGTAATGAATCTTAAGTTCAAAGTATTTAAATGAATACATTTAAATTTATGTTAGAAGTTAAAAGGTGAAAACAAATTCAAATTATTTTTAAGAGCAAATAAATGTATGTATTTGTATATTCCAAGGGAAATTTGTCTTTGAAAGAAAATTAATTTTAACTTAAAGAAATATTTTAAATTACAAATGCTTAAGATTCGAAAAGGCACTCGTTAACCCATTGCCTTTTATTATTGCAAGTTTCGCTATCGCTGGCATAACTTGCGGGACAATTAGCCAAAGTATGATACCAAACACACATATCAATAAGTGGTGGGAATTCGTCACAGCCATGTTCATTAACAAGTTTAAAGAAATGAAATTTTTTTGCAATAGAATCCTTATCTATAAGTAAAATAATTGAAATTTAAAGCGCAGGTATACATACAATATCTATTAGCATTCTTACCTAATTTGCTACACCTTTCAAAAGCATTCGTATACATTGTCACAAATTCTTCTTCTTGAGGTATTTGAGTTTCCAAAAATGTTTTTACCGAAGCCATATTAATCGTTTCACCATCATAGATTTCAAATTCGCGATAAATGCAATTAACCATGCACTTGAAAAAAATGAAAATGAGCGATTATAGAAGGTATTGTAAGCCTTTTTTATAGAGACTCTTTCATTACTACTTACTTCAGACGACAGTGTATTATTTTCCAATAGAGCATCTACACATGGCTCTGATGTATATTTTGGTCGTCCTCTACAACAGCCAACAAATTCTTCATCCAACATTACGGGCTCATCGCAATTTTCTGCGTAACTTAAAATAACAAAATTAAATAAAATAATTAAATTTAATTTAACGACCATGAAATGCATATCCAATGGAAATATAATAATAACGTTGGCGCAATGTTAACAAATTACAACTAAAAGCCAAATGGTTTATGGCAAATGCTTTTAAATGTTGGTCTTTAATAAAAGCGTATGTAGTTTGTGTTGTTTATTAACAACAAATTTTAATTATTTTTATTAATATTTTGATATATTTTTTATTTGGATTTTGCATGCAACAATTTCTCGCTAAATAATAAATAATTTTTTTTGATTATGGCCGATAAATTAATTAACAAACTTTGTTGTCATTTTGTTGCGCTGTATGCGATTGCCTTAATGGCTTTAAATTTAGATTGATTAGCAATTTTTTTTTCAATATTTCTATTTAAAAATATTTTGAATGTTTTTGTAATTTAATTTGTGTTACGTTTTGTTAAGTTAAATTTAAAAATATTATACAATAACATACACAGTTAGTACATTACTACAAATATGTACAGGCATCCCTCGTGGAACGGCCCCGGATCTTATACGGTATAATTTTATTTGCTGGCATTTAAAATATAACTGCAACGTAGTATATCTCCACTCAAGAAAATTCAATTGGTTTCAGTATTCCAGCATAAATTCGCTTTATGCCAAATTATCCACAATCATATTTTCAATATTGATCTTATAAATATGCGCAACAGCGATAAACATGGTTCTCAATACTGTTATCGCGAGAATTCACTTTCCAGATAGAGCCTTGTGGTACAGAAATCGGAAACTTATTTTCAAAATTGGATGAATTGAAGTGTTTTATGAAGGTCCCGAACCTGGGGGTGCATTATAATCTCAATGAGGAGGACTGCATGGCGTTTTAGTTCAGAAATATTTGCTTTTTTGACGGCTCGTTGCTGACTTTATTTCTTCCAATTTTCGTTCTCAGTCAGGCTGCTCTGATGACAATAGGATAGGGCTAAAGAACTGTAAAGAATCCATATGCTACTTTGAATCTTATTAAGTCAGTCTTTTTTGGTTCACACATTTGGTGATATAGTTATTAGTCTTAATTCTCCAAGATGCTAACCCTATACACCCATCCTGAAATTAGCCCAGAAGATGGATTAGAGTCGCTGAAAGAACAGTTGTGAGTGCTACGTAACTAGGAGTCTTCGGTCATGTATCAACGGTGATAGAATTAGCTCCCCGCTACATCACAGTAGACCCAATGTGAGACTGGTGACTAGATTCTTTACCGAACATCGTGTTGACAATTTGTTAACTGTCACCTAAGACATATCTTAGCCGAAATTCCGCGGATTACGTGGAGATGCGTAATAATTGAGGGTGGTATAACATCTCCTTTGTAATATTTTGTCAGCTTCTCGTTCTAATTTACTTGTTGTTCTCTTTTCCTTATGAGAAATACAAATAAATACTTCGGCCTCATAATATCATGTGACAAATACAGAAGCTAAGGATTTTATGGTCTTTTTATCGACTAAAATATCTCTGCTCTATATCCGATGAAGCCTTAAACGGGGAAGATTTTACGTTCTATACATATTTACGTTTGTAAGTTCTTGAATTGCATAACAAAAATACCAAAATTCCGCCAGCTATTGTATGAACAAATACGGCTTCGTATGGTTCATATGGAAATAACGTTTGTTTATGTAAATATTTAATTTGGGAACAGAATAGTCGCTGTTGTACAACGAAGCGAACTTTTCTCGTTATTATCGCTGAAGAGAACCCAGGAGGAGTTTTGTTTTTGAACATTAAATTTGAATCGGTTTACATGGACCTCAAAAACCAACAGAGCGACTAAATGACAAATTATTTCTGTAATGCCATGCACCAATAATTGGTCCATTTTATATGCCATTTGTGTGATATCACAATTAGAAATGGAACATATGGCAACACATAAAAATATTGTGCTTATTTGCGGCAATACTGTGTGCTAGTAAGACGGTATTGAATACTGTAATAAGAAATTTTAACTTCTTTGGTATACATTCTCGAGAATTTTTAAAATAGTTTTCGAGTCACTGCCCTAAACTTAGTAGGGATCTAGTAATTACAAAATTAAACAGATTAATGGAAGATGATAGATGGCGCCTGTAGCCTCGTATCATCTACTGGACGTATACAGCGATTGTAAGGCCTATATTTTCCTACGGGGCATTGGTATGATGACAGGCTGTATGAAAGAGGGCCTATCTCGGTACGCTGAACAAGGCTGCGATTTTTACCGATGATCTGCAGTCTATTCTGATAAACTGGCATGGACCGGGTTATACGGATTACTTAAGCAGGCCAGTGTATTTCAGGCAGAGATTTTTGCTATTGAATAAGCTGCATACATGGTTGAAACCAGAAACCAGCCATCAAATCGCTGGGATGCCATCTAATCAAATCAAAGAACGTCAGGAGTTTCCTGGACTCTCTACACCGTATAGATCAATACAACGGCCGTCTCTACTAAGTTCCGGGCCACTTTGGCATAGAGGGGAACGAACTGGCGCATAAGGGATCGGATATGTCCGAGGAGGCGACGATAGAGGGGAAATAGGTGCCTCTACTGGAATTCTTTTTCAAATTGAAGAAAGCAGCATGAAATTCAACATACCTGGTTGCTGTATTTCATAATTGCTGTGTCCAGCAGGAAAACCAAGGAACTACTTAAGATCGACAAGAGAACGGTTCGCTCTCTAACAGGAATTCTAACGGAAGACTGCGCTATTGGAAAATTCGCTGATAAGCTCGGTCTGCCCCACCAGGATTACTGCAGATGTTGCCATGATGTGTAGGAAACGGAATCGGTGTAACACCTTTTATGCGAAAGCCCTGCGGGCGTCAGCGGTATTTGGGTGGCGGAACCTCTGAAGATCTGGATGAACATGCTACTAAAGGAACTGGCCGGCTTCATGCGAAGCTCGGGCTGGCTCTAAATAATCACTATCGGATCATGACAAGGGGGCTTTTACCACACGCTGGGTAACACAATGGACCATATGGCCACCGAGTGAATTTGCTAACCTAACCTCACTTTGCACAAACTAGTTTATTCCACAAACAGGTGAGAATTTCATGTGCTGTCGTACTTAGTTATGTGGATGCTAAAGTTCTTTCTTTTCTTATGCGAGGTGAAACCAATGTTTCAAAAATAAAACATGTTGCACCCTACCTCTCTTTCCTTTCTCATAAACTATGTTTCTGTTATTCCAATACAATGTACTGCATGAGCAGGAGCCATCTCCTGAGTGTTGGGGAAGTAAGAGCATTATTATATTAAAAAAATTGTTCTTAAAATAATTGTCTCTATACAATCCAAGAAATATAAACAATTTTAGTTCGAATTAAAATATTTATTTACAATTTATTTTTATTTTATACTAAAATATAATTATAAAAACTAAATTCTGGTATGGAGGGATTTATTTAAAAGTATATACAATATCTATACTATAATCGACTACAGCTTAGATTGCTTTTTTGCCTATTCAAATAGAATTGATTCTGTGTTGTAATTTACCGAGTATTTCTTTTTTGGAATGGAAAACATAGTAAAATTCTAATATCATACAAAACAATATGGTCATTTAAATGTATTTCGCCCTGGTTTACAGTAAAAAAAAAAACAAATTGAAATTTAAAGCAGCCTAAGAAATCAATTCTTTTTTTTTTCATAGGAATTTACAGTCAAAGCTATACTTAATCTAGATTTTACATTCATACTCGTATTAATAAAATTAAAAAAAAAACATTTTAAAAACTAAATTTAACAAATAAATTCAATGCCTATTCTAAATTAATATATGTATGTACAGTACACTTTACTTTTAATTCGAATTAAATACATTAAAAATAATTAAATTTAAAAAAACTTAAAATTAAAATTAAAAAAAATAAAAATTAATGTCTCTCGTTTAAATTCGTTACTTCTTAGAACACATTGTGTGGTTCGTATTGTTTGCTATGTTCGCTACTTTTCTTACAGCGAAAACATGCTTTGAAAGCTCTTTTAAAAGCACGTATATTGTGTATAACTTGTTCCTAAAAAGACCAAATCAAAATGAAATCAAAGTAAATATAATGAAGTCTAGTTATTGTAAAGAACTCACCTGCATTAAATTGAAACACATGGCAATCAAAGCCATACCCAGTAATAAATAAACGGCACATAAAATAAAACTCACTTCGACCTTGTCTTTGTCAGCGGTTATCTGAAACAATTGGAAATTGAATTTAAAATTTTTCAGTGAGAAAAAATATGTGAAGGGATGCTCATTTAGTAAATCTATTCTGTTGCATTCCTCTCTCTCTCTCTCTCTGAAGAGTCTCCTTATTCCTCTACGCCTTCTAGAGTCTAGAGGATCTCTATTGCATCCAACAAAACAGATTTAAGACTTACCACACGATCGCCCGGCACTAGATCACCAAAGCCAATACTGCTTAAGGATATGAAACAGAAATAACTGCCATCTAAATAGCCCCAGGATTCCCATTGACCAAATAGTAAAGCGCCCCATAATATGTAACTTCAAAAGAAATAAAAAATTAAAATAAAAAAATTTTTTGATTTCGAATATCGAATTCGCACTCACCTTATCATTATAAAAACACATACAGTCAGGGGAACAGTTATTTCATCTGTACTGCCCCTAATCTCACGCTCAATATCGGAATCATTTTCATCATCGTATAAACCTAAAATGGCCAAATCATTATTATTATGGCGTTCAATACTCGTGTCACTTCTAGTTGATGACGTTGAACTTTCAGTCTCATCTGTATAACTATAGCTGTTGGCACTTTCTGAACTATTGCTTGTACTGCTAGAATATGAACTGTATTTAGAGCGTCGTGACTCTTCCATTTCGGCTAGCTACAGGGCAGAAAGAAGATTAAAAGCTTTTCTTATAATTTCAGTATTCTGGAGTGCTAATGCTCACCCTTTTGCTCATCACCATTTGCCTTAGTTTACGTCTTTCTCGTATTAAACGCCTTTTTGCCACGCCTGGACATATGCGACATAGACAGACTTTGGAATAAATCCATTTAAATGATTTGGCCAAAACATCACCAATATTGGAGAGATATAATAGGAACAAGGGCATGCCAATAATTGCATACACAATTGTAGCCAATTTACCCCAATCGGAACGTGGCGATATGTTACCGTAACCTAAAATAAAGATAAAAAAATTGTATTTAATTTGAAAATAAATTTCTTTAATTCCAATTTCCATTACCTATGGTTGTTATAACAGTAAGTGAGTATAAAAATGCTCCCGAAAAGCTCCATTGTTTGCTAATATCCTGACCCACTATGTGATTGTGTACAACCGATCTTTGAAATTCCAATAATATTTCGTTAACTCTGTAAAAAGAATACAAATAATTGAAGTTATTGAGGGTCAACTCCTATTTTTAATAGGCCATCAAGCCCGATCTTTAATACTCTACATAGTAGAGAATGTTCTCTTATGCAGAAAAATATTTTTATTTTTTTTATTCCCACAAAACATTGCCTAGGATGGTAGATTTGTCATCCTGTCGTTGCCTAAAACTATCTCAGCATGTTGTATGTGTGTAATGGTGAGAAACTTTGTCCATAGTGTCCTACTCCTTCTCTAAAGGACCTGACTATTATTTGATAGTCGTCGTTGGAGTGTCATTGGGCAGGGTTATTCGTTTGTAGATTATTTGTTCTTATTAGACCTGGAACCGTGCTCAACCATACCTCAGACATCTCAAACCAAACGAAATGTAAAAGAAAAATATACCTTCGGCGACTTCGTAAAAAAAAGTCCAACGGAGTCGACTTTAACCTGTAGGTCCCACCACTCATGGATAAAATTAACGCACACAACATGGATGGTGTAAGAAAGTTGATCGTAACTCTGACTAAAGTATGTGAGATTATTTGGAAAGATATTGAAGCCTCTTAGCTGTTAAGATTCGAAAACTATAATCGAACCTAACATAGCGCGGTCGAAAAGTTCAATGTTAAGCGGTATTCAAATGGGAAAAGTTTGTCGTAGGGTTATTAAAAAGTTAATCTAAACGAATATCATACAAAAATCTATAAAAGATTATTAAATTTACATTATTTACCTTCTCTTATACGACAAAGCATCATAGAATCCTATATTCTGCGAAGTTTCATGCCAGATACGCTCCAAACATTCAGCGGTATAATTTCGCGTTAATAGACCATATTTTTCGGGAACGACATCTTTACTTACTTCATATTCGAAAATTTCGATGGCCTGAAATATGAATGCACCACCAATGGTGTACAGTATGACGAGCAATATAATGCCAACATTACTGAACATAAACGCTGTGAACTTTCGAAAATGATCTTTAAAACGCTGAAATGGCGGTTTCTCTTTGCGGCGTGACGAACTGCGACGTACGGACATATTGCCAAATCAAAATTTTTTATTTAAATCTTCTGCGATATTTTGTAAAAGGTTTTAGAGGCGATTTATAATGACCTCTAGTGTATGTTACAATAAATACAAGTTTCGTGTTGTTTGACATTCTCTGCATTGACCATTAGATGGTTTGAAGAAATATCGTAGAATTTCGTTGTTGCCAATAATAATTTCAATTATTTTTTTTTTTTATTTTTTGTATCTGAAATTAGAATTCAAAAGAATTATTATTAATTAATGTTTCTATTATTACTAAATTTTATTCGTTTTGTAACATGTCTAGTAAATACATATTTCTTTTAATAATTTCCAATAATTTCCAAAAAATTATTATTTACATGCACAAAACCCATGGGATATAGCCAAAGAGTATAAGTCTTCATGTTTTTGTTTTAATAAGAGACAAATATTGAAATAAGTCCGCAGCTAAAAACCACAAATTTTATGAACTCACTCTGTAATGAAAATGAATTTATTTTCTTCATTGAAAGCCAAATTATCGAATTTATTTTCTGGAACATAATTAATGAAAAACGTACTGAAAGCGCACTATAAGTTACCAGCAAGGGATAAAAGGGAAAAGACCAGCAAGGAATGACTACTAAACCCCTACAAAGACGTTGCGAAAAGGCTGAAAGCACCAGCAGATATGCAGATATGAATATGGTTTGAAACCTTTCTATCGAAAATAAGTTGCTACAATCCTGCAAAGGACATACAGAAAACATGAAATAGTCCGTTGGTAGGAGAATTTTCTAAAAAAAAAAAAATTGACACGATGTACCGCCAGTGGTAGAGGCGGATCGAGATGAGAGCTCTGGTGTAAGATCTTTTGTGAGGATTTTCTCTAGCGATCCTTTTGTAGCGTTTTTCAGGCGGATATTTGAATGCTTTTAAGGTTATGGCTGATCTCAGATGTAGATGGCTGATAATGCAAATTCTTACTTAATTTTCGTTGACAATGAAGCGTCTCAGAGGTTCTTCGGATCAGTCTCCTGTAAGTCGCTAGATTTTCGTAACTGTAAAGACTCCTTGGGCCGAGTCAAGCGCAGACATTTGTCATTTCGAAGGCTTCTGAAGCTATGGCTGATCTCAAATGTAGATGGCTAATAATGCAGATTCTTACGTAATATTCGTTGACAATCAAGCGTCCCGAATGGTGTTAAGATCACTGTAATGTAAGTCGCTAGAGCTTCACAACTGTAAGGACTCTTTTTGGACCCGAATGGTGTTAAGATCACTCTTATGTAAGTCGCTAGAGCTTCATAACTGTAAGGACTCTTTTCGGACCGAATCAGATCAATCTCTGTTGGATTCCGGGGCATTGTGGTTGGTGCCTCCGATCCTCTAATTTGCTATCCCTATGGACTCTTCATGAGATAGAGCAAAGTTTCTGGGAATATATCGAGATGTTATGCCTCTAAGAACCTTTGTCTATATATCGATAACGCGCTGCTGGGACTCAGTGTAAGACTGATGTTATGATATCAAGACGTTGACGGCGTTCTGGTACTGATCTCAGCCGGATTTATGGAGTATATGTTGAGAAGAGAAAGTATATGTTCTCTGTGTGTATCCATAACACGCTGCTGGGACTCAGCGTAAGACTCATGGTATGATATCAAGACGTTGACGGCGTTCTGGTACTGATCTCAGCCGGATTTATGGAGTATATGTGGAGAAGAGAAAGTATATGTTCTCTGTCTCTTTATAAGATAAGAATAATTACCCTGGGGGAGAGGGATTCCTCGGATTTTAATAATGGAATTAACATAACGGCGAGTGCCTTCTCTCCTGTCGTAACTGATGCCTTTGTTTTATTTATTGCCTTTTTTTACTCTCCATACCATTTCTTTTGCTTCACTGATTTCTACTTTTTTGGACGAATACAATGGGTCTCCCCATTTGCGGATATTTTTACCACTATTGGGTGTAAAAGCCTACCCCACTGGTATGTGTTTAACCACATCTCGCAAACTCCCAATCCCTAGAAACTATTTCAACGTTCCCACCACTCTCCTCCTTAAAAGTAAAGATGGATTATTTATTATGTACAACATCGCATGCGAAATAATCCAGATTGCAATCTGTTGTTAACCGCTTTGGTTTCTAAGAACTATTTTGAATGTGGCTCCCATTAAGAAAAAAAGAAAAAGAAAATAAAATATGAACAGCGAAAAATATTCGAAAACATTTTAAATATCTCGTTGAATATAATAAAAGTTGAATTAAATTGTTAAATAAATAAATAATTTCTTATTTAAATCTTTTAAATTAGAAATAAATTGTATTTTGAACAAACACAGACCCCAACATACCAGTTTATCAGATACTTGTGCGAAAATTGTACGTTCTAAACGCCTTGTGAAGCGGTAAAATATTTGAAATTTCTGGAAAATTGACGTTTTATTTCAATTTTTTCAGCACAACATGAAACTTTTATTAGACAATTAAATTTATTACAATACATTCTCTACATATAGGTCAGCCCAATCCAATTCAGCTCATGCATTATATAACTGTGTACATACTGATGTATGTACAGTGGCTCCATCGCATAATCGGACAAGCACTAGTCTGATATCTATGTGCTTAAAACTTAAAAAGAAAATATTAAATATATGTTTTTTTTGCTGTTATTTACACTCCACATTATAGACTTTCAGATTAATAAAAAAAATAACAACATTTTTCATGATAATGGTAATTTTATAAAGAAAAAGGAAATTAACTCAATTTTTTGCGCTCAACGCATAATCGGACAAAGAAGAGCACCATTGCTAAAAATGACGAAAGAGAACAATTAATACTTTGTGGCATATCCTTTGTTCTCAAGAAAGGTCTGTAAACATTTTGGAAATGATTTTATCAAATTATAGCATGTCTCAGGTTCTATGGAGTTCCACTCTTCCAGTAAAGCCGCCTTAAGCTGATTCAAAGTTTTAAATTGTTGTTGGTATACTCTTCTAGCTAATTCTTCCCAAAGATGTTCAACTACGTTGAGATCTGGGCTCTGTGCAGGGGTTTCTATAAGTTTGGGGCAAATATGGATCAACCAAAGCTTTTCCACACCCGAAGTTTGCTTGGGATCATTGTCCTGGTAAAAAGCAAAATCATTCGCAATGCCTAAGAACTAAAAATATCTTTTAAAAAACAGCAGTGGAAAAGATGTTTGCTTAAATACTATTCGTAATACATTGCACAAATATAACTACCATGGTAGAGTTACCAGAAAAAAGCCATTTATTAAGCCTAAGAATAAAAACAAGAGAATAAAATTTGCTAAAGAGTATTTGCTTAAAACAGAAGATTTTTGGAATAAGGTAATTTGGTGTAAAGATATCTTAAAATACATTTTTGCTGATAGTTTTTGTTCGTTCCAAGGTTCTGTTCAGTGACGAAAGCAAATTCAATTTGCATGGATCAGATGGCAAGATGTTTGTGTGGCGTAAACCAAATGCAGAATTTAATCTTCAAAAGTTACTGTTAGGCATGGAGGAGGCTCTGTTATGGTTTGGGCCTGCATGTCGAGTGCTGGGGTGGGCAATTTGCATTTTATTGATGGTAAAATGGACAAATTTGGCTACCTCAACATTTTGAAGTAAAGCAAAGTGCCGAGAAATTAGGCATTGCGAGTGATTTTGCTTTTTACCAGGACAATGATCCCAAGCAAACTTCGGGTGCGGAAAAGCTTTGGTTGATCCATAATTGCCCCAAACTTATAGAAACCCCTGCACAGAGCCCAGATCTCAACGTAGTTGAACATCTTTGGGAAGAATTAGCTAGAAGAGTATACCAACAACAATTTAAAACTTTGAATCAGCTTAAGGCGGTTTTACTGGAAGAGTGGAACTCCATAGAACCTGAGACATGCTATAATTTGATAAAATCATTTCCAAAATGTTTACAGACCTTTCTTGAGAACAAAGGATATGCCACAAAGTATTAATTGTTCTCTTTCGTCATTTTTAGCAATGGTGCTCTTCTTTGTCCGATTATGCGTTGAGCGCAAAAAATTGAGTTAATTTCCTTTTTCTTTATAAAATTACCGTTATCATGAAAAATGTTGTTATTTTTTTTATTAATCTGAAAGTCTATAATGTGGAGTGTAAATAACAGCAAAAAAAACATATATTTAATATTTTCTTTTTAAGTTTTAAGCACATAGATATCAGACTAGTGCTTGTCCGATTATGCGATGGAGCCACTGTATGTATACATTATACATTTTTTATACATTATTTACCTGATTTACTCTATTAGTGTAGCAATAAATAGAAAACGTATTTCAATTTATTCAAAAAAAAAAGTTTTTGATTTTTATTTTAATTATTCAGCATCTTAATTTGTTGTTAAAATTTATTTAAATTCCATTTTAAGCCAATTTTAATTTCTTTTCTTTACTTAAGTGATTATTACAACACTTTAGTTAGCCTTACAACCTAGCTTCTACCTCCACCATCTACAGTTGAGCCAGTGGTTAAACCACGGGCTCTCGTCTAATGACCCAAAATACTAAATTCTAGACTTTTGTGACTTCAGGCAATGTATCAACTATCGATATGACCACTGAATACGTCAGGTCATATGGTAAATGTGTGAACTGGATGGAATATAGTAAAAACATCCCAAAGAGTAGATGATGTAGGTCCTCCTCCCTATGAATAAGAGGGTTGTTCTATAAGTCCATGATGTTTTGAACAAAACACAGATTTTTTTATAAAAAAAAATCATTTTAGTTTTTAATGTTGTTTCCTTTGATCACCTGTGTCTGTTATCCAATGTTTCTCCAATAATTTCATACCTTCTAAGAAATAAGATTTGAGAGAATCATTAAAATAAATTTGTTAAGATATATTCATCGTTTAAGCCAAATCTCTGTGCCGAATAGCCATTTATTAAGTTTAGACACGAGGTGGCAGTCACATGGTGGTAAATCCGGAGAATATACTGCTTCATAGAACAATTGGCAGCCTCATTAATTAATTTTTATCATGGCAACTGAACACGTATGCATATTTGCGTAGATCTAATGTAGTCTTCTTAGGCTCCTATTAGTTCCAAAAAACCTTCTACTTTGGCATGTGTTTGGTATCTCGTATGTTATTGCGGATTCACTTTTCATCCACGATTGCAGTCCAAAGCAAAAACTCGTCCATATATTGTTCTAAAAAGTTGTCCAACCTTTTCACCTTTCATCCACAATTGCGGATCGAAGCAAAAACTCATTCGTATTGCTTTAAAAAATTGTCAAACACTCTTGCAAAGCCGTCACGAAAATGCGTTTGTGACCGATTGTGAGCAAATACAACACCCATCTTGCAGCCGGCTCTCTGATACCTAAGTAATCATTTCAAATTTAAACTCCTAAACGAAGGAACATGCTTATGGTATCCACAATCTATTGTACTTTCAATCTACAATCGGCCAACACCAATTTATTTTTCAATTGTTTCGGGTGTAGAGGCCTCACCTGCTTAGGAATCTTAACCTAATTAAACTTTATTTTTTTCCTTTTTCACCTTAAATCAACCTCTTTACAGCTATTGCGCTGGCCAACTTCTTCTCTAGTTTGGTGGAATTCGATCAGTATAGGGACTACGTTTACCTGTGGAGTCAGACAGTCAAGCTACCACTTCAACTTAACCTAACTTACAACCTCAAGACCTTTTTGGATGATGCCGCACAGAGCTTCTTTAAATTTGTTTTTAACCATCAACACTGTATACCATTGGCAGCCAATGACCGCATTAGATAGTTTTGCCAGGAGTTCATCCACAATCAGGCTTCACATACATAAGTGGCGAAAGTTCACTACCCTGTAAGCATTCCCTAGTTGTGTCGTGAGTGATTATCTCATTTCGATATCCTTCCATCTGGATAACATGCGTAGAGCTTTAGATTATTGTTTCCTTATCAAAATTTTTAATAAAGCTTTGTTAAGCATATAATGTATACATTATACCTACAATAAGATATTTTTTATGAATAACCCCTTTAATCTTATTTCGTCTTATTTTGTCTCAATTTTAATTGACTAACAATTAATATAAAATTCAAATTGTTTTTTGTTCAAATTAATTTAAATTTAATTAAGAATTCATTAAATTTCGCACTCTACTTAATTACCACGAGTCACAACAACACATTCTGCTTGGAATAGAAAAACAAAATAAATTTTGAAAGTGCTGACTAACGAAGAGAAGTGACACACGGTGTCTGTTGAATGAATACTAAAGGTGTGCTAAATGGCGAGCAGGAACAGGAGTAAACGCTAAAATTTTGTTTATTTACTCATTAGTTGGCGTTTAAAATAAACAAATTTATACGATTTTATAAAAATGTTTAAATGTTCAAAGGTGTTAACGAAATGCCTGCCTGCACTTGAGAGATGGTTTTTGCTCTGTTGTCTTTAAAAGAAATGAATATATTATTAACAAAATACAATCGAAAAAAAATTAACAAAAACAATTATAAACTATTAAGTGTTAAGCAAAGAACATACAATATAATGCGGTTCAATGCAGAAATAACTCATATTTCATATGAAGAGAAACATTTTGTTGAAATGAAAAGAAAAAAAAAGAATGTCTTCATACAGAAGCCTCCAAAGAGTATAAGATCAACAACAAATATCGTAACGAAGCTCTATGGGGAATATATTCTCATTAAGAAGCTTCCAACAGTTGGCTACTCAATCTTTCCAGAACCTGTTATACTAAACAAATCGCCTGTTCTGCTGGAAAAGAACTTGATTGAAGCACCAAAACTAGAAACCGCTTAAGATAGGGGTGATGCTCATTAGAATTATTAAAGAAATAATAATAAAGCACTGACTAGTATTCGTAGAAGTAAGCTACTCATGAATTGAATCCTCCGTACAACTAGTTTTCCCGCAGTTGCAATAACAAGAGTACGGCTTACATACTGTGCTATTGCAACTTCAGCAATAATTGGCAGAAAGCTTATGACTTTTGTTATTATCTTTGTGCTGGGGTGCTAGATTATTGCGACCATACAATCAACTGTGTTGGACTCAATGTTTCTACCTCTCCTAATGGCCCTACAAACTTTAAGATGTTTTTGGTGTTAGTAGGGTAACTGCCGCCCCCAAATGTTACGTGCTTATCTGCATTATCACCGCACAGGTTCCAATTACGTGTCACACAAAATGTTATGGTTGAGCTGCCAACAGGAACCACTTATCTCTGCAACGAAAGAAGATTAAAAAAGACAAGTGGGTCAGAAATTCAGAGGGGTACGGTAACGGTTTTTGTTACACGTTTCGAGGCAAATCGTAGAACGGACTTCAATTATTTTAATAGTCAACATTGGCGCAAAAAAGAATAGTTTTATTTCACCAGAGATTAATATGCTCTCGCCTAACACTTCTAGAGTTTGCTTCAATGATTCCCAAGTATTCAAATTGAGGACGAAATCAATTAATCTACTATAGCAACTACCAGAATAATATGCTTGCTCGCTGTGAAAATATATTGAATTTAGAATTGAAGAACTTTTGCTGATTAAGTTCTACTATTTTATCTAGAGATTGCGCTGTCATTTCGTCCCTATGATGTTCGCTGTTATGGATAAAAAATCTCTTAATCAAAAACATCGGTGTACACATCTTCCGTATTTTAATCTGGATTGATCGGGTTTATTGACTGCTACAGCTACAGCCGTCATTATTATGACATTTTAAGTCTATAACGATTTGAAGAAAATAATTGCTTTTAAAACAAATTTCTTTTGACCAGATGCTTACTAAAGAGCGAAAAAAACTGATTTAAAATTCATTCCGTCTATTAAAGAAAACGTGTGTTGACAGTGTGTTTTGAAAATTATTTTTATAAACGACTCTCAATAAATATTTATTTTTTTTCGTTCTTTAAAATATGGCCACGAAAAACATGGCGCAACAATTCAAATATTGTCTCTCAACATTTATAATTATGCCATCAAACTTTTCAACAATTTAATAAATTTAATAAATTTCAAATCATAAATAATAATAATTGGGTCAATTAAAAACGTCTTCAGGAAAAACAAAAAAACAAGTATTCTTGGCCAAAAAGTAAAAACCATTATAAAGATTTATTAATACAAATGGCTGGTGTATTATTTATAATTAAAACATATGGTTTTTTTTACTCTTTTTTTTTTAATAAAAAAAACAACTTCTTCAGCATTTCATAAGTTGTTTAACAAAATCAACACAGCAGATCTTTCAATATTCAAAAGAAAAGAAAAGAAATGAAATCAATTAATAAAACAATTTCAGCATAAACTATATACATACAATAGAATATTTGTTTAAAATAAATTTTAATTGGTTTTATGGTTAAAGAATATCTCAAAACAAATCACTAAAAACACAATTTTTTTTTCTTTTCTATTGAAATTAAAAAATGTTGAACAAATATACTGGCATACACAAGGTTTAAGTTGGCGCCAAGGTAATGCCATAATGTGAAAAGAAATTATCTCTATTTTCGCTAGAAGATTGAAAGTAGAGATGTCCGGTTTCGAATCCAAAAAATACAAATTTTGAAGATTAAGAGATTTCAATGTCTCTCTAAAGAATCCTTTGTTTTCTGAATCCCATAGAGGATAACATTTACAACGAAAATCAGTGGTTAATGTCAGGCGTAACAAACTCTTGCGTAAAAGTACGACTTCATAAGCAAAGTCTCTCACCGCTTTTCCCAATGCACTTACACGACAGATGATAATCCTAAAACCTGCTACATTAGACCAAGTACTTGCTTAAATGGAAGAACTTGATTAAATACTAACAAGAAAAGGAAGATGCATTGTGACATCCTTAATGAAATGAAATGAAAAAGAATGACAATAAATCTTTTGTTCCAGCTACACTAAAGCTGGGCAATGACAGGGCAGATGCTCAGTGGCATACCAAGGGGCTAGACTTAATGAAAATTGTACCCCTCCGTGTATTAATGAAATTCCAGATTCGTCTCTATGCAAGTGGCTTCATTTTCCCATTTTCATTTAACAGTGAGAAAATCTCTTAATTTACTCATACAGCCAGACTGGGATCAAGTCTCTAACAAACGTCACGTTGACGACCGTCCTTTTCCAAAACTGTCGAGGATTTTTCAGGGAAATTTTGGATCATTCAAAGGACAAAAGAATAACGTTGGCAAATGCATTGCTGACGAAGTGGTCAGATCTAGAAAGGAGCTCACAATCTCCGTCAGGTTACAAGACATAAGTGTCGCTATTTTATCAGTTACATTTGGTATCCTCCGGTCCTTTTATAAAAAGGCTGAAATTAGTTGGCTCTGCTGGTCTACTATGTATCTAAAGAAGACTGACTATTGGCCTTACTTAAATCGCATGCTCATCCAAACGCTCTATTGCGCCCCGCTCCGCTCTCTGTCCTGTTGAAAGGCATGCGAATAGAATTGTTATTCCCTCAAAAGACTTCTGCCACAGCTGTGGACCTGAGGAGACGGAAGAAACTTTCTTTCAGCTGCCCAACTCTCGTAAGGGAGGAACGAAGATTTTACGTTTTCTGTCGTCTTTGACTGAATAATCAGATTAGTTTTCTTTTGGGATTGTTTGATCCCAAGCTTGTATAAGTATTTGTATTATCACAATAAGCGTAAACTACATCCTAAGGTGGGACCTTGTCCTTTAGGAAGTGTCCGATACCTAACCTATCTAACGTAGTACCGTTCACAGTAATTGTAATGTTGACATAAAGAAAAAATTTCTGAAAAAAAAGGTGAAAAGAACTCTCTTTTGAATTTGGCATTTTGTAAGTTTATTGACTTGATTTCCTAAGTAAACTAAAGGAGATCTTTTGTCATAATTTGCTGTATATTACTGGCATATTGGAAACTGTAACAGTGTCATTCAACACATTATCTTAAAACACCTTAAGTATGTATTTCTACGATACGTATAATGACTAACATGACCCCACCCACACTAATAGGGGCAATTATTTGAAATATAGCCGATCTTTTTTAATCGCCCATCTTTTCTTACTTTACTTTCAAATAATTTTTCTTTCTTTTTTATTTATATTTTAAGCATTTATAAGCATTTTCTAGCTTAAAAGAATATAATTTATTAAGAATATAAATAAAAAACAAGTTCGCCTATAATGAGTTTCATTTTATGCCGGTATAATTTGCCTTGGGTTTATCTTTATATCAATTCGTTTTCAAAAAAATGTTTTTTTGTTTCTATTATTTCTGTTTTTAATTGTTTATTTTCCTTTTTGTTCTATTCTTTTGATTCTTACTAATTTTTTTGCATAAACTATAGAAGTTTTTCTTTTTTTTTTTATTAATCTGTTGTAGGATAAGTTTTGACATCATTTTTGTTATCGCCGCCGGTATATATTTTTGATTACCTAGCATTGATTAATATTAATGGTTTCATATACTAAGTTTATTAGTCAGAGAATTTAGAACAGGATCTTCAGACTAAGCACTTTAGTCATTAGATTAAAAAAAAATTATGATGTTATTCACTAAACATTAAAAAATATACTTTTTAAAAGAAAGTCATACATCATTACGAAATCATCTCTACATGCCATGTATTCGTTGTTATTTGCTGCAGCTATGCGACTCAAATATGTCCGCATAGTCGGATGGAAAGTTTTCCATAGTTATTGTCAAACTACAGCAAACTCTTGAATTTGGTGTTAAATTGATTTAAAACAGGCAAGGGAATAGGGTCTCTGCTTTGTGTCAGTTTAATTAATCAAGACTTTTTCACTTAAGCAGATGATTTATCGCCTAGACTGGAACCTAGTATAACGAAATTGCAAACTGCCATTTTCTAGAAACAGCACAGCCTTTAAAAATATTATAGATTGTCGCATCAAGTATAACGGCTAGAACCTTTTCTCATTTAGTCCTACTCTTCCTCAAGACGTAGACATTCCTGACATTCCTATGATGTTCATCGTTAATGTTATCCTCTCTAGAAGATCCAAGGGCTTCTTGGTATTCAAATCTCTTTATTTATAAAAATTTAAAGACAACGAAACAAATTTTGTGTCTTCTTACCAATTCGAACTGAGATGCAGAGCCAATCCTTATATTTACCCTCTTACTCTATGTTAACGCCATGGTAATTTCTTTTAATAAGCCACACTCTAACGTTTCCATTAAGAGTAGGTAGCAATGATCAGAGTTCCTCACCTCGATACCTACACCGAATACATTTTTATAGAAAGCGTTGTTTATAAGCAACGACAGTTGGCCTGCTATAGTAGAGAACATCTGCTTAGCGGAAAAAAGCAAAGAAATGCTAGAAGAATGTGTAATGAATGTGTTTGTCAATAAACCCGAATAATCCAGAATCAAATTCAATATGGTTTTCGAGTTTTCAAAACTTCAAAGACAATAACATCTTAGGAAGATTGGGCAGCGGCCTCCACTCACCTAATCGAGAATAGGAGCCTTTAATCAAAGCTGCTTTCTGCTACACCTAATGCAACAACCCACAACATTTACGCGGAAAGTAGAATACACTTGCTTAGCAGAGAAATAATAATAAAAAAGGGAAGATGGTTTATGGCAGCCCTATATTTATTAAAGGCTTTATAAACGCTAGACGCAAATGCAAATTCGAATATACTGAAACATATGTTATCTCTAGTCTTTATAACTTTGACTTGGCATGAGTTAGCCCCAAGAAGCTTAAAAATATTTAAAAAAAATTAAATCAAATTGCTAAAAAAAAAATGTCTTAGGCCAATCTTAAAATTTTCTGCCACGTCTAGAATTGAAAGACTTCTGTCTATGAATATGCTTTATCAGTTGTCATCTGTACTTTATATCATTTTGTCTTGGGAACTAATCTGAATCAAATTTGTTAAAATCTTTTTCAAGCCAACTCTAAGTAGATCAAATTTAGATGAAATTGGTAGAATATGGAAATCGCATTTGTTCTTTAAAATATCAAATGATTGTAGCAAAATTTTTCAGTTCATACATAATAGGATATCACATAGTTCGGATTCAGTGGCAGTAAATATTATTAATTATTTTAAATTACTTTTTTTTTCAAAAAAAAAATTCTTTTTAAAAATGTTCAAAATCAATTCTGAAATAAAAGCATGTTTGCACATAAAAACATTGCAAAAAAGTAATTAATTTCTATACAATACATTTAAAAATATTTTCAAAAAATACACATTTCTTTTTAAAAATAATTGAAAATTGTCAACGATCAAAAATATCAAATGTCAAATATAATTTTCAAAAGAATTATTATTTTCGCAACCAAAAATACATGCTTTTTCGCTTTCAAAGAATGAAATTCTGAAGAAATAAAAAAAAAAGAAAAGTAGAAAATATTAAAGAAACATTTAACAAAAAATTAAAACAAGCTTTTATACAAACAAACATAATTAACAAAATAATACAAGAAAAACCAAAAACAAAATAAAAAACATACATAGTATATTTATTTATTATTTTCTTTCTTTTCATTTCTTTTTTTTTTTTTTTTGGTGTAAACCATTAAACAAACATGTGCTAAATATTTATTCTTAACGAAACATTTCGATTTTTTTAATAGTTTCTATGACGGCATCGAAAAAAAAATTGTCATTACGTTTGTAACCTCAATAAATAAATATTCCGTAACAGATACAGTGGTGAGAATGAACAAAATAAATGGAACAAAAATTTCAAAAATATTTCGATCATCATATGCCTACAAAAACTTGCAACTTAACCTTACATGGCCCGTGCTACGTAGCCTTTAGAAAACTGTTGCACAGTATAGCTATTGGCTATGGTACAGATACTCAAGGTACAGTCTGAGTTATAATCGGATGGCGTGTCCATAGCCGATGTATAAAGTGGCGTCTAATAAGTCGTGAAAGATTAGGTCAGGTTAAAAGACGTATACTTGTCATTGGGACAAGTACAATACTCGGAGGTCAAAATGACCAATTGTAATACGTCCTAAACCAGAGAGAGATAATAATGAAGGGAATAGGGAAAAGGATAGAAGGAGGTAGGAAACAGAGGATAAGGAGACGGAGGAAAAACCCAGACCATAAACACTGAAGAGAGCGCGACTACAACATTGAAGCTCTAGCACTTCTCAACCAGCTTAAACTATTAATGAAACTATGGAAAGTCTTAATGTGGGCATTCTACAAAGAGTCCAAACCTTTGAAGAATCCCCAGGATCACCAACCTCAACCTACAAAGGGCTGGACAGTTACAGAGGAGGCGTTCGATAGTTTCCAACTCCTCCTCGTCGCAACATTTCCTGCAATAGTGCATGTATAAAATTTACACACACAATATTTATGGTGTCAGAAGCTAGGCCGTAATCTTAACTGAAGGATTGTAATGACCACTTAGGTATGTATAAAGTTGCTCTAGGATAAAACGAAAAATATGTTCATCCTGGTTTTTGAATTTTCAGAATATTAAGAGGCTTTATTCAACCAATAAATAATTCATCTGAGATGGATTCCTATACTCTCCACAAAGGATAACATTATAGAAAGCTAGAGTTGCCTGAGAAAAGCTAGGATCCAACTAGATTTCACACACCCACTACGACAACCCAAAACATTTTCAGGGAGGACATCGGCATAGCATATTTATTATGCGGTATATATAGCCGCTGTGGAAACACGCTGGCAATTTAATGATCAGCATAACCATTACAATTTTATAATCCGTTTATTCTCGACTACTTTAATTTTTGTATTTAATTTTCTTTAAATATGTTTTTTTTCTGTGTCTTATTATTATTATAAAAAAATTACTGCTATGCCACAAATAACAACAAATACATCACCAGAGAAGAAGAAAAAAACACAATCATAAAATATAATTTAACAACGAAAACAACGAAAAGTGTATGACGCGATTATTTTTGTACTTTCAAAGATTTGTGAAAAATTGTTTAGAAAATTTGGAAAAAAAAAACAAGAACCAGAAACAGAAACAGTTTTTCTTTGAAATATTCAAAATACTCGACAACAATACTCGTAAAGTTTTTGCACTCTTTTACACACTAATATACAAAGACCCACCATATGGTTTTTACTTTTTTTTTGCCTTTTATAAATCGTATCACAACAAGCGTATTTAAATATTTTCCAAAAACAAAAACAAAAAAAAGAAAATTAAATAGAATCGAATTATAAAGACGTC
Organism: Sarcophaga variegata; assembly: GCA_932273835.1. Taxonomy (NCBI): domain Eukaryota; kingdom Metazoa; phylum Arthropoda; class Insecta; order Diptera; family Sarcophagidae; genus Sarcophaga; species Sarcophaga variegata. Next base: position 22,196,683 of record OW026360.1, read on the forward strand.
ATGAAAAGTTTTCACTTTTTTTTATTTTTTTTTAGAAAACAATTTAAATTTTTATTTGTATGTAATAAACTTATACTACCTATTCAAAATGATATCGTATAATACTTAAAAATACATCATAACAGGCAATATGCCATTATTTAAGCACAGACATACAACACATACACACATATGTATGTATATGGCTTAAGAGTACCCTACTTAAAGCATAACAATTAAAAAAAATTGTTATTAAATTCATAAGAATTTTCTTCATTACAGGACCAATTTAGCTTAGATTGTGGTCAATTGGCAGGCACCTTAAACATCCTTATCTTGGATCGCATTGTAGTACCATTATACTTCAGAGATGGCATCATGTAATGATTACAGTGCTCGACTATAAATCTGAGTAAATAGGTTCAACGCCGAAGTCAGCAAAAAATACGCTCATCAAGGTTTTCAAATTTATGAACTTAAACAATTCAACACAATCCTAACCAATTATTTCACTAAGCAAACGCCCTTTTAAATTTTAAATCAAAGATACCAGTTCCATTGTTACACATGTATTCAATGCTCATGATAATCGATACGATAATAATATCGAATTCATCATTAATAAGTTTAAACAGTAATAAGAGCGATACCATGAACAAAATCTTCCACAAAGTATCTACAAACGTAATCATTTAGCAGATTTAACAATTATAAGATCACTAACCGTCCGTCCGTGCCAATGACAAGGGGTCCACCAGCTACTGTAACCACACTTACTTAATTGGTCATCACAACTCTTTGTTCAGGATTACGATTTAGCATCCCATGTCGTGTGAGTTAATTTTATTCATTAGTAGCAATGCTTTAAAGTCGACTTCGAACGACAGACTTTTGAGAAACTTTTCATGGTAATTTTATTTACCCTCAGAGCTTTTACTAACCGTCTACTCAGAGGAAGTCGTCAAAAGAAAAAAATGTTTGCATTGCTTTCTGTCAGAGCTAGGACTTGAAATCATGAGCTTTCTGCTCAGAGGAAATTGCCAAAGAAACAGATTTTTTACATTTCTTTCTTTCACAGCTAGAGTTTTAACCTATGATCTCGTCTACCAAGCTAACACGCTGCCAACTACACTACAATGACTTCATCAACCACCTTTATTCTACTCAAAAAAGAACGTACGAAATGACTTAGGCTGCCAGGAGTCACGTCATTCCTATTCCATTTTCCAAATTATTGTCCTGATATTATAAGCAGGACAGGGAATATATACTGAGACCTTATGTCATAAAATCTTGTTAAAGTCTAAACAAGTACATCCAATAACGATAAACATTTTAACTAAATCCAGAAGCTCAACTTCCTTATCCTTGTTTTATTCCCATGTTGAAATAAAGCAGTAATCCGGCTTCAGGTCAAATGGTACATTAAATATAAATGGCCTTTAAAGTCATAAATGAAAGTGTAATAGGCGAGAGAAACTGGCTGGCGGATGTCAGGGTGTTATTTATAGATCCTACGAATGTAAAACTACATTCCGAATGTAGTAGATCAGGAACACAAGAAGCCAATAAGAAGATAAATGATAGGCACTTAGTCAATAGAAAAAATACTGAAATAATGCTAAAATAGTCCCGGAATGAAAAAAAAATTCTGAATTAGAACATAAGGGATTTATGTATGTATACCGCTCACCGTGCACGCAGGAATAAGTTTTTTTTTTCTATTTACTCCCGATAAAAAAAGGCACGTAGTATAAATCAAAAAGGTTTATATAACGCGCAATAATAGATTTCTTTTTACAGCACCTTACAATAACAAAACGGCGCTATATTAGCTTTAGAAAAGGATATGCTTAAATATCAGATAATAATTGATTACGTACTAAAAGGAAAAGCTTACAAAAAGGCTTTGCGTATTCAGGTCAATACAAACACTACTTTTTGTCCAACCATGTAAAAGTGAATTCCATTATTCTCTCCCATATTTATTATAAAACAGTAGTCAAGTAATACTTGCGGAATGTAAAGAAGTTGTGTCCAGAAAACAATAAGTGAGCAGGGGTTATATCATTTCGGCACTAACATGCTTTTGCATAACTGAAATCTTAATTATTTTCTCTGTGTTTTTTTTTTGTTTTCTTCAATGTAATCTCAAAAAATCTTAAATTTTTTTTTAAATTTTTAAAAATTTAATTTTTGTTTTACTTTTAATTGCTTTTAAATGTTCTTGTTTTGTGTTTGCTTTTGGATGGAACATTAAATATATTTTATCATTGTACACACGTAAAAAAAAAACATTAAAAGAAAAACTTTTTTAATTTTCATATTTTACAAACCAATCCAAGAAAAAAAAACAAATTCAGATGAAATATTGAAAAAAAAAACTTGTACTTTTTTTAAGAAAATTTTATTTTTAAACTCAACATGATTATTTTCATCTTTAGCTCTACGAATTTTTATTTTCAGTTGGCCACACTCAGTTACTTCTGCACTCACTTGCTTTGCTTACATACACTCACGTTGTATTATTTTATTTTATTTCTTTTGTTGTTTTATTTTTAAAAATTGATTTGTTTTCGTTTTATATACACCGCCGCCGCATTTTCAATATTTGTTTTCCGATTTCGGAAAATTGAATTTTTTTCCGTTATTCACCGGCCGATAGCGTGCCAACAACTGAATGTTTCATTCTACATTTTCACTATGGAATAATAGAAAAAGTTTTCTGTTCTTTTTTTCAAATCGAATCATTCTCGCTCTCTAGGAAAACATGTGTGAATATACTGCAGCACACATTTTACCTTTGACAAGAGATGAGATGGACAAGCTAATATGATTGCTTTTTCTGGACACTGAATTTTTTTCCTTTTTTAGACCAGTCGTTAAAGAAGGGCTCTTACTTATACAATGCTTTCAATTGATGCAAGGAAAATATTTGAAGGAAGAGGACAAAAAAGTACGTTTTCCGTAAATTATTTATACATTCGAAAATTTTCTTTTCCCATCTCTGGCTTTAAAGTTCCGCCACGTCATTGTTTCATTCTCACATTTTGATCGTGTGAGGTGAAATGTTTACAGTCAATATACAAAACAAAAAAAAAAAACAAATTTCGAAATAAACAGAAATCATTACGTTTTCATTTATATTTTCTTAATACAAGCAAGGCAAGAGTAAAGACACTTGTTGAATTTATTGACCAGACCATAATGCAAATTATTAACACAATAAATTAAAAGAACATCGAATATTTCAAATTATTATGTTTCAAAATTTTAGAAATTAGTATTCAATTAAGAAGCACACAAAGTACCAAAATTTGTTTATAATCAATCTTAATAACATTTTCTCACTAACTTCTAATTCCAATTCCATCAATTCTTTTTACATATGACATCAGCAATTGCCGTTTATATATTTTTGATAAGAAACCAAGCCGGTCGTGTAGATTTCAAAACTAGGTCTAAGGTTTTTGTTGACTCGTAAGCGTGTCCTTAATGAAATGTAAGGTTTGGTATTAAATATTTCTTGATGTTCTGGACTTAAGAATCCTATAAAATGTTGGGAGAAACGTAAATGAAATACAACTGCTCTATACTGTTATACTTTGAAGACTTTTTTAAGCTTCTTATCGATTCGTTAATGACAGCAAAGTATCCACGTTCCCACGACAATTGAATATCCTTTCTGGAACGACCCGATACCACACTTGCCAAGGATTGTCAGCACAGCTCTATCAACCGGAAAATTTTTCCCCAGAGAAATACTTCCTGTTACTACTACTACTACTGTTAAACAACAAGAAAAATACTATTACAACATCGTATAGCATTCGACTTCACCGTAGCCTATACCCGTTCCTGTGCGATCGCACAAGGCCTAACAGATTTTGTATTTGTACAGAATTCTGTTCTATTTCTAAGAAAGTTAAGAGTCTTATCTATTTACTCTTTCTTACCTTCCACACTTTTCTTAATTTAACTACCAGGTTTAGCAGTGCTAGAAATCATTCTACGAGTGTAGATCGAATTAAGAAAAAAATCCTTCTCTTCTATTTTAAGCAGACTAAACATTGCCATTCGAAGTCGCCGTAGCTTATTAGACGTAAAGCCAGGGTTCAAACCCCAGGCCAGAAATCAAACAAAATATAAAAAGTATTTCTTCGGCAACTTCCTCTCAGCAGGTTTCTGGCAAAAACTCTGAGCGTAAATAAAATCCTGACTGAAGGGTTGTAATGACTAAATATGTATGTAAACATTGCCATTCAGAACGTTTAATCTGCATAATATATGCTGTAATCTTCTAACTTATAGCACACAAAAAGGTTTTGCTTGCAAGTCAATAGGAAATGTCTTAGGTCTCTCTGGTATTTTTGGTAAACATCTCAGAACTGTCCAAACTAAACTATTTCTCATTTGAATCGTTGTGTTTGGATGGTTTCAAACCCGATTTTTTAATATTTTGCAGAAGTCACTAGCAAATGTGAGAAGCTAAGTTATAATCCGAACTGAAGGGTTGTAATGACCAATTATGTATGTATGTAACTAACAAATGTCCGTTGACAAAAGCAATTTTACCCTTTCCCTTAAGGGCCAAGGATTTTGAAGTCAAAGGCTACTGAGTTACTAACCGATTCCTGCTTTTAAAATTAAATTTTTGCATGTTTTTTAGAATACAAAAAATCTTAAAAGTAATATTCATAACATAGTTAACAAATTTTAATTTACCAGTAAAAAAATATTGAAATTTAAATAATTTTATTGAATATAAAATTTTTAATAAATTTCTATTTTAATATTGAGAAAACCCTGATTGTACTTATTTTAAAAATAATTAAACAATTTAAAAATTGAAATACGAATTATTACGCTAAATTAAAAAGTATTTGTTAAAAATGTTTAATAATTAAATGTAACAAGGCTAATTATTGTCTTAATATAGATTTAATGCTTTTGAACTTTTTTTAGTAAGGCCCTATTAATTTTAAATATAAAAATTTGTTTAAAAAATAATTACAAATATGAACGAACCATTAAGCTAAATTAATTCTAAATTTAATTAAATTATTTAACTCTAGAACGGAATCCCTTGGCAACCAATGGAGCAATTTCAGAGGGATCTTTGCCTCTGGTCTCCGGTAGATAACGTTTGGTAATTAGAAACAGATTCAGACAATTAATCGAAAATGGCAAAAACACAAACGCGCCCCAAGCATTAGAAAGTGGGGGAAAAGCCATGCCTATAATAAAATTACAAGACCAGGAAGCCAAACTGCCCATAGACATGGCAACAGGACGAGGAGCCACTTCAAAAAGTTCTAAAAAAAAAAACAAAAAAAAAACGTTTTTTGAATTCAAAATTTCAAGAATATTGCGTTGTTTTGTACATTAATATTGTGTTACTATATAAATGAGTTTATAATTTGTTATAAATTGCTGTCTGTCAATCAGTTAGTCAGTCAACCATTTGTTTACACAAACAATCAGTTTGCGCTCAATTAACAACAATTAAATATGATGCTGCCACCAATACAATTCGAATATTTTCAAGTGAGTCAATTTGTAGCACGAGTTTTAAATATAGAATTATTAGCAGACTGGTAAAAAAAATATCACGTGAATTGCTGAGCCCAGCTCTATAAATAAAACAAAACAAGTGTTCTTTAATTGAATTGAACAGAGAAGAGACTTGGTTTTGATTTCATTGTTTATAAATAAATTGCAAAATGAAAATGAAAATATTTTTATGTACAAATATTGTTCATTGCTGCAAATGTGTCGAGGTTAAGTGGTTAATTTAATTTACTGTGAAATTTTTCAACAACTTTTATTGTTATTTTCTTCATTAATTTATTTTGTTTTTTTATGAATTTAATTAATTCTGATGGGAACATGTGTGCAGAAAAAATTGACCAAATAGCATCACAATCCAAATGCGCATTTTAAACATCATGATGATAATGATGCATAAATCGGTTAAATTGAAATGGGTTTAAACAACTCAAAGATTTTGCGCAGAATTTTAAAGAAAAATTTAATTAATTTTAAATGTCACACTTCAGTTATTGTAGCGTCTTTTTCTTTAAATTTAAAAAAATATCCATAGTAATCGTACGTAAATTTAAGTTATTTTACAGCATTAGGAATTCAAAACCTTACAAATGCCATCAACTATCCTGATTACTGACTCTAAGCAAGTCGATAGGCTAATAACCGGTTAATCTGAGACTTTATTGATTATGGACCAATACTATACTTAAATGAATAAGGCACAAAATTCGAAACATGATTTCTTGATTAGGACGCTTTTAGAACTATTAGTAATTAAAATTCTCGATGATATGCTGTAGTGATTAAAGTCCTTAACTGCCAGTTCATCAAACCGTGCTTGAATCCTGGTGAAATCAAAATAAATTTATAATGGCTTTTCGAATTTTTAAAAGAAAGAGCTGAACTTAACATGAGTTGAGTTGTACATAACCTATTGATTTTCCCATATTGAATGTTTTTCAGAGTACTGCCAGCTAATTAGGAAACACAATGAAAATCACAGGATACTTTTGTCTTAAATACCATCATTGTAAAAATAAAGATAACAATGACAACGTAACGTTGGCAAAAAAATTCTGCAAAAGCACTGCAGGCACTTTCAAATCGAAACATTTTTCAAATTTGAAAATAGCAAATGTACTACTGTTACTACTAATATTACTACTACTTCTACTACTACTGTTACTACTACTTCTGCTTCTACTGCTACTACTACTACTACTACTGCTATTACTACTACGACTATTTCCCCTTAGCAACTCGTACGTCCTCGTTAAAATGCTAAATTCACTCGAGTAATTTATTTTTGATGGCACCTTATAATATAAAACGTATGTTTTATAAGATTTCCACTTTTCACCAAAATAAAGTTTTTCGAACTACTAACGCAATCTGTATGCAAGCATACCTATTTTTAGAACCGTCCTCTTATATGTATATCAATAGTCTTAATACAAATAATTTATTTTGACTTACCAGATCCAATGAAATATGGTATTGGGCCCAAACCGAATTGATAGAAAAATATGTAGCCCATAATGCAAACAATACATGCTATAGGGAACCAGCTGGCAGCTTCCTAAAAATAAAAATCATTATACAATAAATTAAATATCGAAACTTTTTTCACTGTTTTGCATTTCGAATAAAGAAAATTTTTTTTGAGAATGGAATATTCTGAACCAGTAAAGTTTTTTTAGTTTTATTTGGATTTAATTTGATCTTGAAGATCCTTTCCATCATCCAAAGTGCAAGACAGGAATTGTTTACATAATTTAAGCAATACAATTGAAATTAAACTTGGAATGCGTATACTTACAATGTAATTTAAAATGAAGGCAATAGTGAATAGGAAAATGCCGCATACAGCACTAGAGAACAACATTAAAGGACGACGATTTACTTTGGCCATAAGTATGGGACCCAAGAATGAAGTGGCCAAATTTAAACAACCAGCACCTAAATTAGCCCATTCGGCATCTGCAGCAGAAAGACCAGCACTTTTAAATATGTCCACAGAATAATAAAAAATCTAAAAAAATATTGAAAAAAAATTGTTTAAATGAATAAAAATCCAAAATACTTGTATACATACCGCATTTATGCCAGACAATTGTTGACCACCATGATAACAACAAACGATTACCAAAGGCAAAAATAAGGCAGGATCTTTTAAGACTGACCAGAAACTGCTGGTCTGGACTTTGGTATTCAATTCTAAATCCATCTCCTCGATTTCGTGTTTAATAATCGCTTCGGCATTAGGGCCTCTTAAACGCAAGAGTTCTTGATAGGCTCGCTCACGATCTCCTTTTATAATGTATAAATATTTTGGACTTTCAGGATAATAGTAGGCAGGCAAGTAACAAATTATAACTAAAACTACATAGAAACTAAGGGCATAATGCCAGAGATCAGCTGTACCAAAAACATTGCTTAAACTGAAAACTTGGCCCACAACCACGCCTCCTGTAACGCCCACAGCACAAAAGACACCCAGTGTGCCACGCAACGCTAAAGGAGCAACTTCAGTTAAATACATGGGCAGAGTGGCAGTGGTAAGTCCAGATGCTAAACCCACTATAAGGCGTCCCAGTATAAGCATTTCCACCGAATTGGCCAGACGACAAAAGAAGAACAATATGGCACCTACAGCAAAAAGTAGGCCGCTAATTAGAAAGCAGCCTTTTCTGGAAATAGGTAAATAAATAATTTGAGTAAAACAAACAATAAAATATATACCCAATCAATTTCATTGCTTACCGTCCAAATTTATTTGCAGCTCCTGCTCCACCTAACGAACCAATAGCACCACCTACCAAGAATATTGATACAATAGAAGCCCATAATATATCCAAAGCGGAAGTACTTAATAAGGAATCATAACGTTCATATAAACTCTCACGACACCAGGTTTTAACCAACTGAAAGGTATAAAATTTAAAGATGCTTAAGGGGTAACGATATTTTAAAAGAATTGATAGGAACTTACCACAGCTGGACTATTAATAACACCTATGCAATAGCCTACCGGTACCGCCGAGCCAAATGTTGAAGCATAACCTACAAGGGTTAATAATTTGCCCCATTTTGTTTGCTAAAAGTATTATAAAAGAAAAATTAAAATAATTTCTATTGAATTCATATGTAAGTATCTGTATGTTTAATTGGATTTTGTTATCAACTATTCTCCGGTTTCCTTAAATGTGTTCTTAAATGAAATTAATAAATCAAAACAATTGTTTTGCTATACATAATTATATGTACCATAAATAGGCACGTAATAGGAAAAGAGATTGATCTCTAACCCTAAGCGAAACTCATTAAAAAAAATAATTTAAATTATTTATTATATTTAGGTTGAAATTAGACACTTTTTATTAATTAATATACGCAGCTTACATATCTCTCACTGTTTAGGTGTATGTACCCTTCGAATAAAGTTTAAACAATTAGAAATATCGCGTCCTTTGGAACTAAAGCGTTAAAGAACCAAAGACAATGCCATAACTTAGTAAATACTTTATGCAATTCAGCATCTACGTTTTATAATCTCCACTTTATACCGCTGGTACTATTAAAGACAACAACATCCTGTAAATCAGCCTCTTAAAAACATAAAGTTAAACATACAATCGTAGGAGATATCTTCTTGAGTCAAGTGAAATAGGGATGTTCCACCAAACCATTCTATTGACAAGTTAATGCTTGCGACAACAACAAACTGTCAAAATGTTGAGGCTTCCTATGTCACCTGGGGTTACCTCACAGTCAATAAACACCACCAACCTAATCTCGTACGACTTCATGGCACTCAAAACGTCCTGGCTATCAAATATATATTCAGAATTTTCGATTTCAGTTGAGGATTGCAATTATATCCTCCCATATTGACAAACTTTAACAGGTATTTTGCTTTTAAAGCAATTCTTTTGAAGTTTGGAATAAAGATTTTAGATCTTTCTAATGGTCTAAAGGTCTCTAATGCCACCAGCACACAGAACTGACTATTGGTTACTCATCCACCAAGCGTATTCGTATTCTGATTCGGTTTATGTTTTGCTTTGGCATTGTTTCAGATGCTATGAAGATAGGGTACAACACCCTTTGTGATATGAGAAAGCACAACGCAGCCTGCTCTGCCTTTGATTGCTAGTGATTAATGTTATACTCACTGGAAGGTCGATGGGCATTTGGATGTATAATTTAAAAGAGAAATGACATTCCTTAATATTTTTAAAATTCAAAACAACAAGTTTTATTCAGACGCCCTATATTTCAACAATATGAACTTTAAACTGCATTCGAAAAATGAAATGATTAAATATATAAAACCTGTATTAGAGTAGTTGAATAATTACAATTTAATTTGTTATTGTATTTAATTGTTAATATGACTCAAATGACTTTGTGGTCGGCAAAATAAATATAAGCAGGGTTTTCTATGACGTTAATGTTTATGTTAGAAAAGCAAAATTAAAAGATTTGAAATAAGTTTTTGTAAGCACTGTGGAGCCGACAGACAGAAGTTTTTTTAACTCTCTGATTAGAAGTGCGTTAATTTGTTAAAAAAATAAGCTCCGTCGCCTATATCTCTGGTTCCAATTAACGCCCGACCATAAGGAAACCTGTTTAGGAATCATTGATACCATAGCTATCCAACCTGCTAGTTCTTTTTCTCCCACCAGCCAATTTATTATGCGATTTAGCACTTTTTATGCTCATTTTAAGAAAACAATTAGCTTCGTCAACTATATCTCCGCTGCCAAGGATTACTCAACCGTAACGAAAACTGTTTTGGTGTCCATGATCCAATAGCCACTTATCTTACTAGGTCAAAAAACCGCACTTTTTTATATTTCATCGAATTTTTCCCGATTGTTATAGTTAGTTCGTTTAGTTTATCACTATGTTAACTTAAAAGTGTCTGTTAAAAACTGATTGAGCACTTTTAACCTCTCTAAGCTCTTAAAGAGCTTATAAATAAGTCACATATTTTGAATTTCAATTCTTATTACAATACATGTGTATATTATTAAATTATGTCATCAAGCCCATTGTGCATTGTTTATTTAATTGGCAATAATTTCACATGCAATCATGAATGGTAGAAATTCAATTCATAACAACAACTTCAAAGGCTAGCAGCGTTAACGAACTTAAAATTCTATTATCATTATCATTTATAATGCAATTCCTTATTGCAAAAATTTGTATTAAACTGATCTCATGCTTAATAAAATGTTTAATAAACTCATACACCTTTCTTGATAAGAAATCCAAGTGACTAAACATCGATCGATAGAATAAATAGTAAATGGAAAATTTGAATTCAATAGTTCACAACAGGTGCTGAACTTTAACTTAAACTGAAACGATATTTGTTAATAACAACATTATTTTTCATGTAATAAGTTTAATTTTCAATCGCTTAATCGCATTATGGAACCCCAACTGATTAAGTGATTTACAATACATCTTATCTCGCTTATCTAATATAGTTTAGAACTTTAAAAAATTCAAAACAATTTCTATTTCTTTTTTATAAATTTAAATAAAGAAAATTATATACTGACAAAATAATTTTAAATGTATGCGTCAATTACCAAGTCAAGTAGTAGTGACCATGGTTTCGCAGACGTCTTATGATTTATTTGAACTTCAGGAAATTGAAATCATACTCTATAAGGCTATTGGTGTAAATAAAGGAAATCGATTTCCAATTGGTTATATAAATCGAAATGTTCACCAATCAATTGATACCAGAGACTTTTAGCACCGTTCTCTGACTGAATAGAATTTCTCTCCTATTTGACAAAGTTAGTCTTGATCTCTTTTTTCATTGTTTGATCTAATCATTAACAAACGTATACTGTTGGCCATAGTCGCAACAATTTGGAACATGATATCCTGACCATCACAATAAACTGTTGATCCTAGCAGTTTGAAATTTTCGACAATTAGCTGGCATTAGGAACTTCAAGCGACATTTTATGAATGAAAATAATTTCTCTCTTTTACATTGTTTGGCTTAATCGTCTAAGGACCTATACTGTTAGCTATAATCGCAACTTTTAAATGGCCATCACAATAAAGACAAGACTGTAGCTATCCGGTCACACGCTTGTTTTGTATTAAATCACCATACACTTAAGTAATGAATCGATTTTGTTGTAATTCATTAGCGATGCAGAACGAATTGGAGGTATTTATAGAGCAACCAGTATCAGTATTTGGGATAAAAGGTAATGAAAAATGCTACCAAATTAAATATTTTTCTTTGAATGGAACCAGATCTTCCTGTCCTGTGCCAGCGTTTCAATGTGCAATATTGTAAACAATGGTAATACTGTTAATACATGCTTGAGAATGTTAACTTTTAGAGAAAGTTTAAAATAAATCTGAGTAAACAGTTATTTAAACGAGTTCAGATAGCCAGCTTAATGCAACAGACACGTGCATTAATATGGCACTTGCATGTATGCATGCCTGTGTGACTATACATATCTACATGTGTATATAATATGTTAGTATCGATGGTATATATGTTAGTAGGTATATAGTACAGTATTTAACTAGTATATACACACCTCATTATAACTTTGTATTCTGTAATGATGATTACTGCCTGTTATTGGTAATTTATTGTCATTGTATTCCTGTTGCTGTTGTGCTTGTTTTTTGAATTCTTCTTCATTATTGTGGACAATTTCGAATTTAGTTATCTGAGGATATAAACGGCTAGACTCTCCGGCTGGTTCTTCTTCTATTTGTCTCAGATGCATTTTCAAAAACCTTTTGCTTTTTATTTCTTTCCTTTTTTTCTTTTTTTTTCTCTTCCTTCTTATATGGTTAAAAAGAACTCACGTGCATTAAGTTTTTTTCTTTTGTTTGAAAGCAAAAAAAATCGCATAGACAGCTGCTAAACAATAATAACAATTATTGTGGTGAGAATTTTATTCTGTTATGCTCTTTTTAATTTCTTTTTCATTAACACAATGAGTTTTTCTTTTATTTTGTTTTTTTATATTAAATTTATTAACAACATTAAGACTTTTTGTTCAACAAAGAGTATATTTTTCACATTTCTTTAAATATACACTAATTTCACTCAAACAGCGCAATGCTTTTTTTTCCCAGACACAAGATAAACATTGATATATATGTATAATGTATGTGCACAGTATATAATTTTTAAAGTATATATAGTATTATAATAATATAAAGAAAATATAATGCACGCAACAATAACGCAAAAATCTCAATTTCAACTTAACAAGACAAAAAGAACGAAATATTCACTTGTAGCTGCTCCCCTATAGGAGCCAATGAGGTGACTAAAACGTCCTTCTCTTTTAACATCATTTATATAATAAATCAACTCACATAGTTAGTGCAACAACAAAAACAATGCCCCACACTGTATAACAATCACAAAATGTTTGAAAAAAGATAATTTTACTATACGGAATCAAATCATACAATTCTCTTACAAGTCTCTTTATATGAAACAGTGGGCTGAAAAATATATTTTTAGTACAAAAATTTATTATTTTAGAAAATTGTAATAGGGCAATGGCTGATAAAGGAGAGGAAAAATGAAAACCACCACCAACCACCAACAGTGCATTTCTTATCTGAATAGGATATTTCTTACAAAAACAATATTGTAAACATTAAAAAATACATTTTCGACGCTTAGATTTATCTTTTAAAATGCAGATTAAAGCCAAAAATGTTAACAAAGGCAAAACTGAATTCATTTCTTTATTCCTTTGGTAGATATCAAAGCAAATAAGAAATTATTGCCGCTTTAGCAGGACTTTGGGCCAAGGACGATTATTTTTCGTTCACAAAAGTCCATTAGGAATCTTTCAAACATCAATTACAAATTACTTTTTTAATTAAATTTGTTTTTAAAAGTCACTATTAATTTATTTAAATACATTATTAATTAATATAATCTTTTTAAATTGTGAACGATAACTTTTAATAAAAAAAATCGTTTTAATCGCTTTTTATAACTGACTATACTAGTAATACCGATAACTATTCTTGTTATCAGTTCCTTGTGAATATCAGTTGTTTAGCTTTACGAAGAGGAAGAAGATAACTCATATTTATGTTGACGTAGAAAATTTATAGTTTTATTATTTTAAAATTTGTAACAAAACAAAAAGTTTAAAAATAAATAACGACAAATTAATTTAAAGCAATGTCATAAAACTGAGTCAAAATCAATAAGAATTATTTTTAATTTAAATAAAGAGTCAAGTTACACTAGCGAGGATAATAAAGAACTTATTTAAGGCGGTCAAAATGCAAAATGTTGAAGGATTTATAGCTCTGTTAGAAACCACTGCAGTGGTGACAACAGTTTTGCAATATCTCTCAGGAGCGTAAGTTAAAAGCGAATTATTCAATATCTTTTTAAGTTTAATTATAACGTTATTCTTTTTATAGCATTATTTGTCGCAAGTATATTAAAAAGAAATCAACCGGCGACTCCTCAGGTTTCCCATTTATTTGTGGCTTTTTATCGTAAGTCGTTTGTGATTACGGTCGCTTAATTATACTTCTAATGTTTTTATATTTCTATACTAAATAGTTGCAGCTATTGGGTTCATTATGGTCTGCTTACTGAAGAGCATAGCATTGTGTTAGTAAATTGTATTGGTGTGTCACTATTCCTTATATACAGTTTAATTTATTATGTGTTTACCGTCAACAAAAATGTTTATGTCAAACAGTTCCTGTTTGTTCTGACTGCCCTATTTGGCATTGTCTTCTATATTAATGGGATTGCCGATACAGTCAAGGCCCAAAATTTTATGGGTAAGTGATTAAAAAGAAATTGTTTTAAAATATAATAAACAAAAAGTTAACCGGTTCCGAAGTCATGCCAATTATTCAATCGCCACTAACCAAATACAATAAAGAAAAAGTTACAGATAGAAAAATATAGCACTTATCGAACAAAACGCCTACATTATCTGTCATCATGAAAATATATTATCCTTTTAATAACAGCAGCAAAAAAAGAAGAAAATAATAACATTTCTAGGCACTTGATGTTTGTAAAACCGAATAAAGTTTCCAAACAGATTTTCTTTTAATCAGAAACACCAATGAAATCAGGAATATGGCCGTTAAGTAATTAAATGCACAAACGCATGCAATAATTTGCTGAAGATGTGCTGTTTTCGTGGACTTTATTGTTGCTTATGTTACGTTCGCAATATACCCCAAATAGGTAATATAGTTCAACTCATTCATTCATAAAATGGTTCAAGTCATTCATTCACTCCACTTATCAAAAAAGAGAAATTGTTTCCGCATTAAAACCGGTTTGAAACACTCGCAATGGTACGGAATTTTTCACATTATTTGAAAAGTTTCCAACGATCTATATACGTTACTAAAGGAGTTTAGTTAGGCTTGCACACGTGCATTTCAAATCAACTCAAATTGTAATTGTGGCATTAAAATAATATTTAAAATTGATTGTTTTCGAAACCTAATAAGAAGAAAATATTAACGGCGTGTATATTTTTCTCATTTTAGGTATTGTGTGCTGTATTGTTACAGTTTGTTTTTTCGCCGCGCCCCTTACCAATCTTTTGCATGTGATAAGAGTTAAAAATTCCGAAAGTTTACCTTTTCCCTTAATTGTTATGTCATTTTTAGTATCAGTACAATGGTTAATATACGGCATTATAATATCTGATACATTCATACAAGTAAGTTAATTTGTTTGTATTTTAATGTCTGGTATAGAATTTTTTTATTAAATATATATTGTTTATTTCTTTTTGTTTTACAAAACAGCTTCCCAACTTTTTAGGTTGTGTGTTGTCACTGATGCAACTTTGCTTATTCGTTTGCTATCCGCCAAAAAGTTTTGCTGGTCAAGGCTATAAACTTGTAGACCAATCTGTGGTGTTTTAATAATAACAACAGGCAATTTATATATACAATGAAATTAATTAAGACTTAAAACTATTTTCATTTCTATCTTTTTAACATTTTATATGTAAATAATATTTAATAACGATATATTAATTTCTTGTATTTTTACAATTATAAAGCGCCAGTAAGAATTTACTTAACTAAACTTATTATTTAGAGGCTTTGATCCTAATTGAACATGGTATTAAAATAAAATAAAATTGAAAAAAGCAATAACTCACCTCTTTTGTTGTGCGTGTTATAAAAGTCATCATATGGGCTTACTTTTGATTTGAAAGATGTTTTAAATTTTCTTTTACACTCAATCAAAAATTACTTTTTCTTGTTTCTTTTTGTTATCTCAGCAACATTAGTGCTACTACGAATTATATTATCACTAATCAGTTATTATTATTCTTGCATTTTATTTAACAGTCGTTATAACGAGGCTAAAAATTTGTTTTCACCTGTTGTATGAACACTTCAAAACACAATGTTGTACTGAATACTTCATGAACTGGTTTATAATATATTCAATCAAATAAAATATTAAAAAGTCACTTTTATTGTTCTGTTCATTCTCATATTAATTAACATATTTCAATTCGGTAAATTAAAGTCAATAACTTTAGTTTATTCAGAAAACATCACTTGTAATATTATAAGCAATATAATTGATGGCAAAACCTTAAACTTTTTTCATTTACGTTTAAAAGTAGTGCTTTGTATAACTGTTGTTTAAAAAATGCATCTGCACGGCAATGAAAACAAAGATGTTTAAAAACTTTTTTTGCAGTGAACAGCTTTTTAAACAAAACTTTCTGTACGATTTAAAAATTTTACTAGAATTTAATACAGTTAATTAGTTTTAAACATCGATTATGACCACATTAGTGGACAGCGTTAAATACGTGTAAATTAAGCTATTCGGCCGTATTTAAAAAGACATTTTCTTATCGCTTCGTCACAAACAAAATACTATAAAGATAATCGAAATAATTATTGTATTATAAAGTACATACAAACAATTATTTGCTTAATTGAATTCCAAGAGCAGCAATAAATGACCATTCGCAAGAAAAATACACCATTTCAATATGTTGAAGTATATACTTGTAATGAAAAAAAAAATTAATAAAGAAAACTTTCTATCTCTTTTGTTATTAACCTATTAATTAATAAAAGCATATTCAACTCAATATTTTACAAATTTAAATTAAACCTGGACCACTGGACGAAACCAAAGAAGAGATTTTGAAATATATTACGAACCCTATGTATAAAATCCAATCCAATTTGGTCTTACTGAAGTCGTAATCATAAGAATATAAAAATAAAAAACGCTATTGCCTTTATTTAGTCAAATAAAGAAGAAATTTTGCATATATCTCAAACACTTTGACGTGGAGGCCGAAAGTCATTTACGTTATGAATGATAGGAAACAACAATTGTGTGCTAACAAATCGTATGGCTCAGGTTTATTATAGCAGAGGATCTAATCACAAGAATACGAACGAATTTGCAATGGTCTTTTAAAGCAGGACACACTCTTTCATAATACCAAACGAATTAATCTATGTCTGAATAAACAAAAGAACATTCGCATCTTACAGATTGTTATCCAGGTAAGGTCCTTGACGGTTGTCTATGATATCCTTTCTAGTCACAGAACCATCTCCAAGCCAACAAGAGTAATCCGGTTATTGCTCAAAGCGAATGTTAATCGTGGTGTCAACAGCGTAAGCGAAATGTTTTATGTTATAACTTGTCAAATCTAGTCTCCGCATGATTATGAAAGACTAAGAAGCATGATGGTCAACGTGACTACTGGTTTTTCCCAATGACTTACAAAGAATCCTTTCCTGGATAAAAATACACTTTATGAACCATTCAATCTAGCGCCTCTTGATGTTAGACGACTGCATAGACTTGCAAAGTAACTTTTTTAACGTATTCTGTTTTATAGACTGTGTGCATTATGAACACAATCCTCTTCGTGCCCGTCGTCCCTCATCTAAAGTAATTAAATGCACATTCCTTATAATTTATAAACCTTTCCATGAAGATTCGAATTTAAACAATACGTACGTCATTAAAAAGTTAATTTTTTTACCTTATAAATTAATTAATAGACTTGAAATTCAAATACTAACTTTATTTTATTTACCGGTATAATAGTTTTTTTTTTTTCGTTGTTTAAGTACACTGTTGTACCAAATAGTACTTTTTTTAATATTAAATTGCTTAGGAATATAAAAGGGCAACACTGACATTTCATATACGCAGAAATGCAACCGAAGAAAATTCTACAAAAACAATTCAATCCGAGAGCAAGACAATAGAAAGAATTATTCGTCATCTTGTTAATTTGTTTATTTCCACAGGGATTTCCTTAAGACCAATTTGAATAACATAAAAAATCAAAATGCAAGAAACTTCTCCAGAACTTTATGAAGAGGTCAAGCTATTCCGTAATGCTCGTGAACGTGAGAAATACGATAATATGGCAGATTTATATGCCATTATCAATACGCTGCAACAATTGGAGAAGGCCTACATCAGAGACTGTATAACACCCCAGGAATACACAGCCGCCTGTTCTAAGTATTTGGTACAATATAAGGTAGCATTTAAACAAGTGCAATGTGATGAATATCCTACAGTGGATACATTTGTTAAGAAATTCCGCCTTGATTGTCCCGCTGCTCTAGAGCGTATTAAAGAGGATCGTCCCATTACCATTAAAGATGATAAGGGTAACACATCCAAGTGCATAGCCGATATTGTTTCACTTTTTATTACCATTATGGATAAGTTGCGTCTCAAAATGAATACTATGGACGCTTTGCATTTCGATGTTAAAGACTTGGCCGATAACATGAATCGCTTATCATTGATCCCCAAAGATTTTGAGGCAAAACAGAAAGTGGAAGTCTGGTTATCGACGCTAAATGATATGCAGGCTTCAGATGAGTTAAGTGAAAATCAAGTTCGACAATTTCTCTTCGATTTGGAATCGGCATACGCTGATTTTACGAAATTACTGCACAGTCAGTAGTGCGAATGATGTGATTGATTCTGTAACTATAAGTATCTCATAAGCATTAAAAAATTAAATATGCACTGTATTCACTCAATGTTAGTTAATAAATGATTTTACTATATCCGATAAGTTCAGTTTTTTAATTAAAACGAAAAGTTACGAAATAAATCCATTTCAAAGATTATAGATCAAATATACTTAAAATAATTTGAACCATGGATTGAATGGAAGATTGTTTCCTGCAAATAAACTTAGATTTCGAAGCTTTTATTTAGGTCTCTTATCCCTCAAGCGATTAGAATTAATATTGTTCAAAAAATCAAAGTAGAATTTAAGCCATTTAATAACCAGTTGTAACCACTAGTGACAAATATTTAAAAAGCATTCTTCACCTATTAAGTACATGTCCAGTTGTCAGAGGAGGTTGGATCTTTACTTCTGCTGTGCAAACGATTTCACTGCTTTGTCTTTTGAGAGTTTATGTAACTTCATCCAAAGCTAGGACTAGGATTGTGTTACTACGGTAGTATATGGTCTAACTATGTCAATGTCATGCTCTTCTACCTACCTAGTTTTTTTACATCAACATGTAAACACATTGAACATCGATTTTGGTTTGTTAAAAAAAAGAAGCACAAATCTTTATACATTTATTCTTATTTTCAAAATTGTTATCTAACGTGGTGTGTTTGTTTTCTTCTTTTGTTTAATTAATTAAAATGAAATAAATAACACTGTGTTTTTAATTGGATTCAATCATATTTTTTGTTTGTTGTATTTAATTTAAATATTAAGATTATTATAATTATACATATAAGTTTAAACCGATTACAATATTTATTGTTTGTTTGTTTTTTATAGAATTTTTATTTATTTCTCTCTTTTTACTCCTTTCTATATTTATTTTTCATCTTGCTTTTATTAATTACTCCTTTTTACGTAATTAATAAAAATTATCGTTTTTCTTTTCTTTTTTGTATTTTATCTTGTAAGAATGTGTATTTAAGGTTATAATTGTTGTTTGTCTGTTTGTTTTGCTTTGCAATATGACAATTTGCTACGCATATAAATATTTATATTTCTATATTGTGTGTGTGGAGGGGGGAATCAGGAGATACAGATGCGGAGATGAAAGGATTAATGATAATCCTTTTGTTTGTATTTATATATATATGTATATTTTTATTTGAATTCATTATAAAATTTATGAAAAAATGTGGTTGTGTGTGTTTCTGTTATTTATAGAAGTACGTACAAGACAATATATAATAGTAATTACTTGGTTTTGTTGTTGTTTTTTTAATATTGTTTTCTCGTATTTTATTTTATTAAATTAATATTTGTTTGTTTATAATATAATAATTATTTTAATTAAATTATTTGATAATTGTTATCAACTTCTTTTTCTTTTTTGTATTTTCATTGTTTTTTATTATTATTATAAAAAAATATATATGAATGCTGGGGTATGTATAAAATAAGTATGTTTGTATGTATGTAGTGTGTTGTAATGATGATACGAAGGAAAGAGGGGCGAAGGAAAGGTTAATAATAGAAAGGATATAGTGGCGATGGAGAAGGATGCAGTGGTGGGTGGGGTGGCATTGGTTCTCTGAAAATTATTATGTGTTACGTACGTTTTCTATTTCTATTTTTCTTTTTTGTTTTTGGTAAGGGTGTCGGGGGCAAACTAAAAATAAAATATATTTTATTGTTAATTTTTAAATTAAGAAAAAAATAAAAGAAAGAAATAATCAAAATACAAATAATAAATGACAATGAATGCAGTAGTTTATAAAATCTATGTATATATGTATAAAAAATCTAACATTGTATAGCCTTCCAAATGTTTACACATTATTTTCAATTTCAATATTATTACATACATATTTATGCATATTAAATAAAGATGTGTGTATTTGTTTGTTTGTTGATTTTACAATCATAAATAGCTTTAAGAGATACGAAGAAATTTTTATTTAAATTTCTTCTAACAATGGTTCGGAATCTATTTTATAAATGAGTTAATATTATTATTCTGCTTTGGGGAATAGGAGGAGATGTATTACATATTACATTTTGTAGATCTAATTGTTAATATTAAGCATTATTATTATTTCTATTATTATTAGCAGGCAATAGCGAGCAATTCATTCATGTCCATGTTATTTTATATTAAAATAAAAATATTTTTTTTTGTTGTTTCTTTCTTCGCCATCATCTTTTCTTTTTTATGTTTAAAGGAGTTTTTATTAAATGTAATCTCGCCTGCTTGTTCAAGTTTCTTTTGTGATTCAAAAAAGAAAAAGGTCGTCTTAGCAAACAAAATTATTAAAAGCTCAATTTTGACCAGTCCAATAAGAGGGTGAATAACCTTGCTTAGTGGCCGATTTTGATTGGCTGCTTGTGGGTTGACGTTGTCCAGCACTGTTTGAATCCTGAAAAACAGAAGATAATAAATTCAATATAATTGAAAAAAACCAAAACATTATATAGAAAATAGAGAACTTAAAAACCATTAACAAAACTACAGCGAATACGTTATTATAACTAATGCTAAAAATGAATTGAATTAAAAATGAATTTGAAATCAAAATAATTATTTTTTTTTTTTTGGTTTGATTTTAAGCATTTTCATAAAACATTTCTTGCAGCCATATTTTTTAACTTTGCCAGTATATAGAGACTTAGAAATTTCGCACAAATGAAAATAATTATATATAATTATATATTCTTTTGAAAACCAGTATTTTTATATTTTTTTTTCAAGTTTACCACAGTTAGAAATTTACCTAACTTTGACCGATTTCTAGATAGAATGATTTTTGTTTTTCCTTGTTTTTGTGTATACTTAATAAAATGAAATATAAAATAAAAAAAAATCAATAACGACTATAATTTGTTTGACATTTTGAGCATTGCGAAAGATATGTAAACGAATTGAAATATTAAAACGTGGCGTTCATTTATCGTTGACATTAAACTCGATTGCAATTTATATAAAAACGCTTTACAACTGTAAAAAATGCAAAAAAGGCATATCAATTATTGATTTTTTAAAGGTTAATTAAACAATAGTGTTCTGTAAAATAATTTCCAGTCAATCTTCCCGAATACTTTTAAATGACGAAAAGAATTTGTTTAGTCCATTAGATTATAAAAACAAAAATTTTATTTTTTGTGTCGCTGACCTACATACATTATTAATGCTGTTCTGCTTCTATAGATTCTATAAATTTGGTCCAAATATTAAATTAAAACTGAATTTGAATGTGAGTGAATGCGTAATTGTTAAATGTATTAAAAAAAATAAGAGAAACAAATGTGAGTTTATTATTATTATTATTTTTTAATTGTAGTTTTGTTGTCTATTGAAAATTATATATGACGACGTTGTTTTAATATTAATAAACTTACCCGGCGGGACGAATTGTGAATCCTGCCGTCCATCTATTTGATGTCCAATAAAAACCAAAAGAAATAATAATAGTAATAAATCAAACAGGAGAATATTTCATGCATAATATTTGTTCTTAAATTATGATAACTGTTGTTTCTATTTTTAAAGAACTATATTATGTATAGTTTTTTTTTGTTTTATCCGTTCAGTATGCTTAATTTTTTTTTTATTCTTCTTCTTGTATTTGCAGTTCTCTTATTTGGTTTTAGTTTTTAAGAAATATACTAATAATGTTGAGATTAAAATGAAATTGAAATAAATGAAGAATATTGTGTATATATATTTACTATATACATATGTATGCATATTTTTTATATTTTAATCACTAAATTTTGAATTCGTCTTTTTTGATTGTGGAAAGGAAATTACTTTTAATTTCAGCTGAATGGAAAATATACCATTAGTAATCGATTTAATTAGAGATGTAGGCAATGATATTATTACATGAAATACTAAGATGAATGAATGAATGTTTTATAATATTAAATTAATATTTAGTTATATTTTATTATTTATATAAAAAAAACAAGAACACCATTAAAATTATTAACAAATAGTTGTTAAATTCAAAGAATATACAATAAAATTAGATATTATCCAAATAACAAATAAAAAAAATCGCATATTTTTTAAACAACAAACTGTAAATTTTGGTCAATTAGATACATAATTATTTTAATATGTCATGTCATATTATGACATAATTTTTAGTTACAGTAGTTTTGTGTAAAATTTCATATGCAAATGAATATTAATCAATTATTGCATATAAATATTGCAGCGTTAAAAGGCAAAGTTAAAAAATATTAACATACATAAATATACAAATTTATTTGGCTTTAAATACTTTTTAAAATAATTTAATTCCGCACAAATTTAGAAAAATGCTAAAAGGAATTTCTAAATTAAAAAAAAGTTCAAGGAACACAATAAATTGATGTTAATTTACTATTTACTGAGCTG
Organism: Sarcophaga variegata; assembly: GCA_932273835.1. Lineage (NCBI taxonomy): Eukaryota > Metazoa > Arthropoda > Insecta > Diptera > Sarcophagidae > Sarcophaga > Sarcophaga variegata. The sequence continues at coordinate 22,219,624 of OW026360.1, forward strand.
TTTTAAAAAAAATAAAGAAAAACAATAGGAGATAGCAGCTAACAAAGGAACACAACAAATTGATGTTAGTTTCATAAATATAGAAGAAGTGAATACTAACTAGACTGATTTAGAAACGCTATAGTAAACGCGATTGCTAAATCTAACAACTGTTCAAATTTGTCTGTAAAACTTCTGGTTTGATTAGCTGTTTTAGGTTTTTTATTTATTCTGTAATTCTCTTCGACATTTTAAATTTCCAAATTGACGAAAAACAAATTTATAATACAATTGTTTCATATGGTTAAGTTTTGCCTTCAAAAATAATATTAAATTTAACAAAGTTCTAAACTTAAAACCAAACATAAAGAATGTAGAATTCTAGTAAAAAGAAAAGCTTATCAGAATTTTTCAGCATCGCACTTTATCATAGCATTGGCGATTTTAAAATCGTCAATTTATATCAACAAAGAATCGTCAAGGTTAATCCGGGAAAAGTTATTCGTAAAAATAAGAACAATAACAATAACAAAGGAAAGCTTTAGCTCTTAGAACAGCTTAAGGACACGATTTTAGAGCCCTTTAAAATAAAATTAAAAAAAAAAAAACAAAATTCATAATATGAATAGTAATAACAATTAGCATGCAAGGCTAGCAAGGATAGATACAAACAATGCCCAGTGTTACAGATGAAGAACCATGATGAAATGACTAGACGACGAGTTTTGGAGTCTATATTTGTTTTAATTTATTTAGTTCTGTTCGTTAAGCATTCCCTTTTTTAAAACCTTTCTTCTAGAATATTATACGTAATAATACATACACAAAAACACGTACTAATTTCACTCTATACCCACTAGGCAAATGAATTTAATGAATATTGGACTTTATGTAATACAAAGAGCTATTGATTATGTTAATGAACACTAGTTGATGGTCTCGGGTTAAACGATATTTATATTTGTTTTAATATATTATGATATATATGTATGTATATATTGTGATGCATTAATGTTATAATAATAAACTGTAGATAGTAATTTGATTAATAATAAGTTTTAATTTACCTGGTGTATTGGTGGATGTATCATATGATGTCCAGCAGCTGGCATTGTAGGTAAAAACATGCCATAGGGTTGAGCTGATGTACCACCAGCAGTTTGGGTATTCGCCATATTAAATGGTGGTGGTGTAGCAGAATGGAAATTTTGTTTTTCGTATGACTGAAAATAAAATGAAATCATCGTTAAAACATTTCTTGTCTTGCCTATATATTTACAGGACAATTTCTTATACAACATACATTGACTTTGTTAAGCGCCACATGTCCCTTGCCATACATTGATGATGTTATGTCAGAAGCTGTACCAGCTTGTGGAGGATTCGTTACGTTTTGCGATTTTGTTTGTTGATTAACACTCGATGGATAAGTTCCTTTTGTATAGTCTTGTGAAGCTTGTGAGAGAGCATCATAATTGGTTGAACCATAACCAGTGTTATATGAAGGTTTTGGGAATTGCCCGCCCGACGCTGTATTAGCAGCTGGTATTTGCTGTTAGATAAAGGAATTATTATTATTGCAATTATATTATACCTTAATTTTCAAATGCTATATGATCACAAATTGCACTTACCGGATAAATTGCTGGGGTACCATATTGGAAACTACCAGGCATAACGTTACCACCATAGAAATATGCATAAGGAACATTAAGCATAGGTCCACTAGAACCAGCTTGTTGTGACATTGTACTGGAAACCTTTGTTAAAAAAAAAAACAACAACAAAATAAATGGGTTCTATAGGAATACATTATAATAAATACTAACATTGCTTACAGGGCTGGAATTATTGTCAGTTCTTGTAAAACGGCCATCAGTCATTGTCGAATATGCTACTGAACCTAAATTATCACGACCTGCCAGGCTTGTGGGTGTATAATTCAGATCATAATAACCTTGCTGTAATTTTTGGAAAATAAATGTTAAAATTAGCACATCTTCAGCATAGTTTGTGTAGTAGTTATTTAATGTTTTAAAAATAAATCGATGCAATAAAGGGATGATGGATGAGAGGACAAGCTTATATGAGACGAAGTTATATGAGAAATAGGTTCAATGCAATACAATAGAAACACATTTTAACTGTTCTTTTTTTTTTTGTAGTAGTAAAATATCTTTTAGTCAGGGCACATTTACACGGCCAAGTCTTGGATTTATAAAACTTAAAGGAAAGAACTTAAAGCGAAATATAGACTTTTTGATTCTCACAAATTATCTTTGTTTTTAAAAAATAAAGAAGTACAATTTATAAAACTAAACATTATCTGTTCTAAGTCAATAGAAATGTTAAGTGTTCTCAATAGAATTTACTTAGATGGCTAAATAAAAACAATAATTAAAATTTATCGCTTTTTTAATCACAAATGTGAAAAATTGCAAAAAAAAAATTAAATTATGAAATTGCAAATTAAAAGGATTTTACCAAAAAGGCTTTTCCCTTGTTCTTATTTAAATGAACAAAGAGTGTCTGGAAATAGATTTATTTAAGAAGTCAGTCTATATATATTGTGTAGTCGTTTACGAACATGATAGTTTTAAAAATTTACGTGACAATGCAGGTATTGTTAGTGTTAATAGTGTATACTATAAATTAGGTAGACCTCCTTGAATTTGAAATAGATTCTATTTATATAAACCATAAGGAATCATAAGTAATATTAATATTCATAAATTAAATCTTGAAAATATTTAAAATTGCTCCTAGTCACTGTTGAAATAAACTCTCTTAGTCGTGAGTGTTTCTCAATTTTGTTAAGCTAATAAAAAATGTGTTAAAATGAGATTGTTTACAGTTGAAATGCTCAAGTTTAATGTTAAATAGAATGTTTAATTTTAACTAAAATAAAAAGCATTTTTGTGAAGGATGTGTTTTGAAATGTGGTGTATGTGATGGATTGCTAAATGGTTGTTATTGTAAATAGGTCTGCATAATAAGTATGATTTTATTATTTTTTAATGTATATATATTTTCGGGCTTGTATTGTGTTGCATTTCTCCATGAACTCACCACATGTGGCACTCTCTGTTGCATCATTTGTAAATCCTCGTAAGAATATAGTGGTTGCTGATAGTATGGCAATGAAGTCTGAATATATTGACTAACCATTTGGATGTTTGGTACCATTCCACCAGCACCACTACCAGCGCCGGCGGCACCACTAGCACCAGTCGGTGCACCACTGGCTGATACACCACTACCAGTCTTGTTTGACGTTGATGAAACACCGGCAGACGCCGCTACCACAGATGAAGCATTAACACCACCACCACTAACGACACCAGCTGATGCAACGCTACTGCTGTTTGTATTTGTATTACTGCTATTATTACTGCTGTTGCCACTCGCATTGACGGCACCACCAGCTGTCTGTGAGACCACATTTGATGTTGAATTATTGACAACACCACTGTTGCTATTGTTATTATTCGAATTACTGCTGCTGTTGTTGTTAGCTAAAGAAGAAGATTGAGTGACATTTGAATTGCTTGTTAATGCAGCTAAATGTGTGGATGAGATCATACTATTTGTTACAGCATTATTGGAATTAACACCGCTAGAAACAGAATTTACGGCCGATCCACTGTTACTAATAGCGCTACTAGATGAAACGCTGCAATTTAAAAATTTTAATACGTAATAATATTAATTCATATCATTTTATTTGTTTTTATAAATATTAAGCACGTGTTTTTAAGAATTGTTAATATTGTGTTAACAAAAAATTAATAACAAACTAAAAACAAACTTTTTTTGTTGCCTATATACATACCTTTCGTAATGAGAAGCATTTGACGTTGCTGAAGTATCCTTTAGTTTACCGCTTGTACTAAAGTTACTGTATTGAGAAGATGCCGTACTAGTACTACCAGTAAATCTAAATACGGTAAAATAATATATCATTAAAACCTGCTGCTCAGGAAATGCATATGTATACAAATTTATTTAAAAAGACTTTCGAAATTTGCTAATTGTGATGACAAGAAAATTAGCTCTTTGGCTAACAACAGAAAAATATGAAGATCTACTTTTGAATTGCCTTTAAACAAAAATCAAAAGCAAATTTAATAATTACAACTATTTCCAACATTGCATTGGAAATGATATAGTCTGTTAAGAAGTCTACAAATTTCGCAAATTCGAATTGAAAAGAAACATATTTTATAATTAAAGAGCAGATTTGAATCTGACTTTCGTTGCTCTAACACTATATACATCAACAATTATATCGGACTGATAGCAAAATAACAAAATCTTAATATTTACATCGCGGCTAATTTTTTTGTTTTTAAATACTGTAGTAAATAAAGTAATTGAGAATAAATATTGTATAACATACCCTGAATTATTTGATAGACCAGTATTGCCGTAGACACTTTGGCTTGACTGGTATGCAGTTTGTTGCGATCCATAAGCTGATGTCAAATAACTTGAATTCGAATTTGCCCTGTATACATTTTTTCATATCACCAAAGAAATAAACGCAAACGTCGTTGGTGGTATCAAAAACATAAAAATTCAGGCATTTGTTAAGCATTCAATTAAACGGGGCGCATACATTTAATTGGTAAGGCGGTTTTCGTTGGGAGTACAAAAAAAATATAATTTCAACAACATTGTTATGTTAGTTTTAAATGTTAAGATTTTAAAAATCGTTAGTAAAAATAGTAAAACTTTGAAAAGCAAAAAATAAAAAAAAATAAATAGTGTGTGTGATCTAAGAAATAAACTTACGTTGCTGAATTACTGCTATTACCACCTACAGAAGGAATGTTTTGTGTTGAACTAGAGCCACCGCCTACACCACCAACATTGCTTGAACCCGAAACATTAGAAGCATTTTGTGTTCCAGTGCCAGAAGGTTGTTGTTGTTGTTGTTGATACGAATTCATTGAATTCTGTTGATAAGAACCATATGCTTGAGATTGATATGAATTTGCCACAGACGACTAAAAACAAAAATTATTATTAAATTATTTAATAAACGGAAGTCATGACAAAATACCTGCACATTTCCATACGCCGAATTGTTGTAGCCTTGTGAGGCCACTGTAGGTTGGTACGCGTTTGTTACACCTTTATTTGATACAACATTGCTACTGCTTTGGTACGAACTCTGGTAAGCTGTAGCCGAATTACTTTGATTATAGGGATCATTTTTAGTCAATTGATCTAAAGCATTATTGCCCGTAGAGCCTACTACTGAATTACCGCTCACACTGTTTATTTGTTGTTGAGGCTGTTGCTGCTGTTGTTGCTGCGAGGCTGCTCTTTGTGTGTAACTTGATGTAAGAGAGTCAGTCTGTTGTAGCGCACAAACAAACATATAAGTAAAGAAAATGATATAATTATTTTCAAAATTCATTTTAACAAAATTTTTTCTTTTTCCTTTTTTTTTTATTGACGTACCAAATGTGAATTTTGTAAACCAGCAGCTGCTAATGCAGATTGCTGTTGCTGCTGTTGTTGTTGCTGCTGCTGAGTAACAGTTTTACTCTGTTCATAGGATGAATTAACTTCCGGCGATGATTGAACTAACGATTTTTGCTGTTGACTCTGAGACTGGCCATCAAGATTAACGGAATTATTTAATTTTTCTGATAAATTTTCAAATGAATCATCAGTACCGAAATCCAAACCTCCAAATTGTACATCCAAATAGCCAATGTTATTCAAAGAATCACCCGGCATTTCGACTGCACTTGATGGAATCTTTTAAAATAAAAGTTTTGAAATAAAATTAGGAAATGTATTGCAGTTAAAAACAGGACCACATACCTTAGAAGGTGGAGGAAGTTTAGCACGTGCCCGCCGCACTTGCGGTTGCTGCCCACTAGCTATCTGTGACGATGGATCAGTTGTCATGGTCGCCGCTGTACCACTACCAGCTCCGCTACCGAACACATTGGCATATGATGTTTGATACTGCACTGTCGCTGGATTCTGAGCGTACGTAGGCATTTGCTGAACATTGTTGGCAGCAGCTGCTGCAGCCGCTGCTGCTGCCGCGGCTGCTTGTGCTTGTGCCGCTGCATTCTGTGTAGCAAGAGAATTGAAATACTGTGATTGCTCAGCAGACAGCGCCGTCGAAGATTTTAGCTGTGGCGTCAAATGTTGCTGCTGCTGTTGCACTTGTTGTACCAAATTTGCTGCTGCCGTTGCAGCATTAGAAAAAGTATCAACCACGGCACTGCCGTACTGTGAATTACCCAACGATGAAGCCCCACTAAGATTTGAACCTGGCGTCAAGTTGCTGCTTCCACCTACTACTGATGATTGCTGTTGTTGTTGCATTTGTGGTGTACTACTCACTGCAGCACTATACTGCATCATAGGTGTAGTTTTAGCAGTAATTATATTACTACCCCCACTAGTGTCATCCAGCAAGGAATTCAAATGAGATCCTTGAGACTGTGACGCAGATGTGCTGCTGATTACTGAAGTGCCTAAATGGTGTTCCAGACCCGGCGGGGCCGACAGTTCACTAGTGCCACTCGCGTTCATTGTGTTATCAACGCTACTGGCTAAACCGCTACTGAGTACACTGGCGGCCGTTTGATTAGGCAGGTTGCTCGTAGTAAATACCTTGCTGTCTTTAAGCGAACCGACATATTCCTCATTATCCCAATCACCCCATGCATCATCCTGTGTCTGCTGTTGTTGTTTTTCAGAACTTTGGGCAATACTGTTATCCCACAGTTCAACCTCTTGATGGTCATCATTGGAGTTGTTATAACGGGATCTATAACTGCCGCCATCACCTCCGCTGCGGTCACCTCTACCACCAGTACCACGACCACCCATACGACTGCCTCCACGACCACCTCGACCAACATAACCTCCGCCCCGTCCTCCTGCTCCACCTGCACCGCGACGGCCATCACCACCGCGTGGACCACTGCGGTAATTATCATTGGCTCGATCATCTCGATCGCCGCCTCCACCACCGCCTCTTGAATTACGTTCATTTTCACGTGCCTCTCTGCCTCGCCCTAAATATATAGAATATGTAGAGAATCACAGAAAGATTGCAATACAAAAAGGCTTACATCCACGACTGTCGGAACCTCCACGACCACCACGGTTACTACTATTACGATTACGCGATTTTTCACGTTTGTCCGTATTGGCATTACCATCAGCCCAATCACCATCGCCTCCACCACCATTATTATCCTGTGCAGCATTTGCAGCTTTATTCTTTTTCTTTTTTGAAGATGTTTCAAATGCCCCCTACAAAAGAAAAATGTGCCATAAAGTATTCAGATAAGAAAATTATATTTATATGTTTTCGATATTTTACATACCACTGGTAAAGTCTCCAAAAGGAAGACAACAGCACGTTCCAAATTATTGTCACACTCATTTAATGCACAACAAACTTCTTCTTCGGAACGCTGAGTCATTTCTATAAGTGTGGCGACTTTTTCACGCATCTGTGGATCTTCCGATGTATTGCTGTTGGTAATCTGAGCAATACGTAACTGTTCAGCAGTTGGCTAAATTCATAAAAATAATAATTTTATTGAAAATTTAAAAATTCGAAATTATAAAGAAAAGGTTAATAACAACATCTACCTTTGGATGGGACTTTTCCTTTTCTGTTTTAGTAGTCTCCGTCTTTTTAAGAGAAGCCTGTGTGAGAGTCGAGGAGTCTCCACCTCCACCACTGCCGCTATTTGATTTTTTTTGATTGCGACTACCGCCGCTATTACGATTTTGTGTGCTCATATTCTATGTACACTGTATTTACAAAGTAAGCTGTGGCGATAGAAATGAAATTTTATTTATTAATACAAATTGGAAAAAATAATACAATTTTAAACAATTTTGCATTTTAAAATGGTTTAAATCTTTTATTCCATTTTTTTTTTTGTTTTGTTTTAAATCAAACACAACAAAATGGAAAGAAAACAAGCAAAAATATATTCAGTCTAAAAGATAAGAAATACATAATTGGAGCGATGCAGAATTTTTAACTCGTATTTTTTCTTTTTATGCCGAAATAAGTTTCCAATCTTTGGCGATTTATTTTCTTCTTTTGAAATTTAAAATTTCTTTTAATTATAATTTATTCTGCACTCACACCTACTAAATACTATAATCACTATATTGTGCAATAAATAATAAAATAATAAACAATGATTGTGGAATGAATCACTTACAAAATGTAACAGAATACTTTTTGCACAATAGGCTTTAGAATAATTTTACTCCTATTTTTAGAAGAAATGAAATACGAAACTCGCAATATTATTTTGCGATGAACGTAAAAGGAATATGCACTACTTAATCATAGAATTGTGTTGGAACAATATTATCTTTTCTAGAAAATAGTGGATAGTTGTATTTATAGACTTTAGATTAGACAAGCTGCTGTAAGAATATTCGACGTACGAATGGTATTCCTAAAGAATGAATTCTCTCTTAATATAAAGTTATACTCTCAATGAAAAACTGAAACAAGCTAAAATTCAACAATCCTACAAAGCTATGTACATGAACCAAGGATGGCATAACTACTAGATTGGTGTACACTAATCAAATTTAAAGCCGATGCCGAGCTATGATTAGAATGGAGTGAGTCATCTGGAAATTTTCTTTGCTAATAATTCTTAAAAACTCAGCACGCAAGTTCTTTGAATTTGTCAGCTGTAGAATAAAAAAAAAAGATTTTGAAATATATCTGAAGATTATCCGGGTGGAAACCTATATTTTTAGATTCTGTTTACAATTATTTACAAATTTATTTGTAATTTTAATAACTTTCCGTACGTGGCATATTCAAGATTTTAAATCGTTTATGAATAATTTTTTGGAGTACCGCCAAGAGATATTGAGGTGTGGTGTCCAATGAAAAGGATATTTCCCATTCTTTCTAATATTAACAATTTAATTTCAAAAATAATTAAACGAATAATAAGTTTTAATGAAATCTACTATAAATACTATTAAAGAAAAAAAATTATATAAAATAAACAAATCGTTTTTTTTTTATACATATGTATGTGTATGTATATTTTTAGGGAAAATCTCAAAAAAATGCATGCATGTCATTTATATTCATTATGAAATCTAAACAACGCCGGATAAAACAGGAATTATTTACTGTAACTACTACCCCTGTGTAATCTGAACGCAACGTTATTCAAGAGCGACCACAGTCATCAGCACCATCATTCAACAACATAACTTTATGACGACAAAAGAGAGTATTTAGTTAAACGGTGGGGACGAGATTAATTGTAAAAACAACGCACACGCACGTAAGCACACATACACAAAAGTGCTCTGTAGCCACAATGTTGAGTGTGAAAACTAATGAAGAGTTCATTGAGCCTTCCCATAAAGAACGATGATGATCATGATCATAGAAGATAACAAGAGTAAAAAACGGCACTTGACATGAAAAAAGTTAATGGAAATTTAAAATTAAAGGCCAATTATAATCCATGGGGAAAAAAAGCCGGAAAATTACAAAGCTAAAACGAATGACCGTACGACCTCATTTTATGGAAAAAAAAATTAGCACACTCAAAATACGGGCAAATACATCTATTTTAAACATTTTTAACGACAAATTGAACATCTCAAAGAAACAAATTAATCAATAAATCTTTCATCAGTAATTACAAAAGATTTTCAATTTTCAAACAAAGAATCCCTCATTAATATGGAGATGGATCCACAAAACGAAAAAAGAATCGAATAAAACAAAAATATACACAAGAGACGAGGAGACACACAAAAAACACATTTTCTGCTTTAATTTTTTTGCACACCAGAAAAAATTCCTTTATTCTGATTATTTTATACAAACGTCACAATTTTTTTTTAATATTTGATTAATCATTGTTTATTGATAATTTGAAATTTTTTCATATAAATTTAACTATAAATTCATACCTTATTTTAGCGTTAATACACTAATTGCATACACAAAAAATTGATTTACAACAATTTGAAAAAATGTCAGACACTGTTCAATCGCTTCGGTTTTTCAAAATTTCTTTTACGTTCGGCTTTCGTAATTTTATTGCCTCTCTCGCACACGCACACACATTCACTTATGTTAGGTTATATGTGGTCATCGCATTCTAACCTTAAAATGTCAAAATGCAAGTTTCAAAAACACGAGTCAGCTATAATAATAGAAGTGAATGCATAAAAATACGCTTTACTCTTTCTTCCACATGTATTTTAATATACGTTCCTATTTTTACACTTACCAACACTGATCGAAATGCAAAAACAACAAGAACCACTACAAAGTAAATCAAAACAAAGAGGAAGAGAAAAAAGAGACCACTCTACTAAACCTGAAAACTACACAACTGCCAAATACCGGACAAAATGGAGTATATTCTTAGCACTTTTCATTTTTCACTAATTACAAATGAATTACTACGAACAATAAAAACACTTTCTCCGCAAAAGTATTTTAACTTCAAATATTTTCATTTTTGTAACATTAAACCATTAATATCCACACGACTTTCTTTAATAGACGCCGCCATTTCACCATTACATTTTTCACTCCATTCATATTCGACTGCTTACACCATTTTTTCTTATTTTTTCGACACTGGCACATAACCATATACTCCTCCCTCTCACACTCCCACTCAAACCAACTAAAAACATCTTCTTTCTTCTTCCACGCTATTTAAACAAAAACTTTTATCACAGTGAAAAGTACGAATGACAAGCCTTTTAATGAAACTTGAATATATTTTTACAAAATTTTCACTTCAAATTTTAGCCTTTTATAATACACTTTTTCAATCACATTCCATGTATTCTTCGAAAGCCTTAATCGAATTTTCAAAATTCATTAAATATTTTAATTTAAAAGCACTCTTTTTGCTTTAATTAATTTTAATTTACGGAGAAAATTCACAAACCTGCAAAATGCGCTGAGAAAACGCACTTCAATATGGTTCTAAACAGTGTTGTAAAAGTATATATTACTTCTAAATTGGCATAATATTTATATCTTTTCAACACTGTGATTAGAGTAACGCGGTAATTAATAGTGTTGGAAAGAATAAGAAATAAAATTCAAATTTGTCATCATCCACTTTAGAATTTTTTTCAGAAAAATCGTATTAGAATGTTTTCTTTCGTTTCTAATGATTTAAAAATGAATTGTATTTTAAAAATACATCTTTAAGTAAGAAATAATTGAAGAATATAATAATGTATTGTATATTAAAAGCATATCTTAAAATAGGGAACAAATAATGTTTGATGTGTTATCAACATTGTTTTATAATAATGAACACAGTTGCTGTATTGAAAAAAACATATGTTCAATAGAAATCTTTCGAAGGGTTTTCATAACACGAAATTTCATAAAGTACTTAGAATTTTCTATGAAAATTATTGTTTAATTAGACTACTAAAATAAATTAATAAAGATGTATGTGGCCCCATTGTCGCCGGCTAGCGGTATTGGACGATTTTATAAGAAGTCAGCCAAAATTATTCGTTTTGTAAGGCAAGGATGTACAAACCGGCCATTCTATCACATTGTGGTTATGGAGGTAAAGAAGCATTGAACATATATATACTTAAATCATTTCTAATAAGCTATTCTATTTTAGAGGCGAAAGAATCAACATCAACCCGTTATTGAACAAGTTGGCACTTATGACCCCATGCCAAATGAACACGATGAACGTTTGGTATCATTCAATTTTGAACGCATACGCTTTTGGTTAGGCCAGGGAGCGCATATGTCAACACCGGCAGCGGAATTGCTAGGTATAGCTGGTTTATTACCTATACATCCTCGCTCCTACATGACAGCTTGGCGTAATCGCCAAAAAGTTTCTGCTGGAGAAGGAAATGCAGAGGGAGGAAGCGAAGAACCTATTAAAATGGAAAACTAAGTGTTATTTACTAATTAAGTTATAGGATTCACTTCAAGTAGTAGCTGTTGATTTTTAACATATAAAATAAAAATAATATAATTAACATACTTTTTGTAAATGTTAAGGCCATAAATATTTACTGATGAAAATTGAAAGCTCATTCCTTAGTTTACGGACATTGAACAAAAGTATCAGGAAAACATAAAGGTATTCTACTTAAATTAAATCTCATGCAGTGAAAATTCGTTCTATAAACTTTTTTTAAATTAATTTTGACGTACTGTATCTATTATTAGCGAGTTAGTCGAATTTCAGAATATTAAATGCTTAATATCTCTAAAACTATCCCAATTGACTGAAATTTAACCATTTGAAAAATATTCATCTGGTATCTTAAAGAAAATATGCTTTGGTTTTGGAACATATTTGCCGATAAATATGAATTCAAATATTATCTCTTATTCACGAATAATAATATTTTCTTGCCTTAGATCTATTTATGTTGAAAGCATTTAGTGATGTTAGTTGTTTCATCAACAATGCAATTATCATATTTGTAACTACATAACTAACAAACTCAAAGGTATTTGATGCTTTTGATAATGTTACCACTTTTTTACTAATAAAATATATGATAATCGATTGTCAAGCCAACGGCTTATTTACAAAAATGCTTAGTAATATTATTTCGTTGATAATACAACATTCATAATTTACGCAACAATTGTTTGATAGTTAACACATTTTTTCCTTTGTTGTAGTTCCATTCTTGTTGTATTTATTTATTTTCTTTTTTGAACGTATAATATAATATTGACAAATGAAAAATATACGTATTTAAATATGCTTTGTTCTTCATGAATATTCCAAATTTAAAAGTCTTATGCCAAAATAATAACAATAATTTATAGAATTTGTTTATTATAATAATTGAGGTTCACTTGCTGCGAAGACATGTAATGTACATTACTAAATAAATAACACTAAAAATGTTGAAAATGTTTCATTTGTATCAAACAAAATCTATATGCTCCTTGGCACTCCAATAAGGTATACCACCACCCAAAGATAGACAAAAATCGTTTAGAAGCTTTTCAATAGGTTTTTACCGACGCTGTTGTTTGGTTTAAATTGGTTTTTGTTGTTATTAGGAAAATGCTATAGTAATTTTAGGAGTTTAAATTAAAAAAAAGATGTTTATTTCTTTTCAATGATTTAATCATTTTTTAAAACAGAGCTAATGTTTTTCTTGGCTTGTCCAATAACATTATCTATTGCAGAATCGACGGCTGAAAAGACATAAAAATAGTAATTAATAATTTAAATAAGTTAATAATAATTTATTTATTCTTTAATATTTAAAAATTATGTTTTACTTCATTTTAAATTTTGGTTTCATTTAATGCATTTGCTTTTAATACTTTTTGTTTGCCTTCCCAATCCTGTTTTGCATTCTTATATTTCTTCTTAACATTTATTGAAACTTGATTTATTATTTCATTCACTCTGTTAAAAATTCAGTTTTAAAAAATCAATTTCTTAACCTTTAGTATTAAGAGTCTATTTATATAATTATTTCTTTTGTTTTGCCTTTTTAAAACTTACCTTGATGATGTTTAAGGAAATGAGGACGAATAACACGATTGTAAATAACGAAAGAACCATTTTGTTCCATAGGCAACATGCACCAGACCAAGAAAACACACTGAAAATTGTTTGTTTTGATAATATTAATTTATCTTAAGTATTTTGTATTAATAAATTATAAACGTTTACCTTTAATAACCAGTAGAAAGGTATAACGGATGTTAGGACACCAGAAAAGAATTCAATAATTGACATAATGCCGTAGGTTACCCAATAGGTAAGCCATTTTGTATCATCCAATTTGGTGCTGGATTCAATGGCGTGGATGGAAATATAGGCTGGATATACAACACCAATAATGTTACACAAAAGTTGAGCTCCATAACCAAAGACCAAATATAAAGCGCAGAAAGCGGCAGCACCTAAAATGCAAACATAATATAACATTATATTATCGGTTAGGCAACAAAAGAGGCTGTCTATGTAAAACCAATGTATTTTCTAGTTGATACTTCATTTTTTTTCGTTCGGTATATTAAGGCATAATTTTCTTTTCTTTAAGCTGCAGACCAGAAGAAAAACATACTCTCTGACTGAAACAAGGACACCATTTTATATATTTTTTACATCATATTTATTGATTGAAAAAGTTTGCTCTATTATGTCTCCGCATACCTTTTATGCTTTGTAATACAATGTCGTCAAAAGATTTTGTTTACACGATGTACATATGTATGTGCATACTTTAATATTTTTTCTTTTTTGTCTTGAACAATGTTCCCACTTTCATTTTTTCAATATACTTAACTCTTTTTATTGAATAAGAAATGTGACTAATTTTGAAATCGATCAGTTCACTTTAAATATTTATTGGTTTTTCTCTTTTGTGTGCCTTTTTTTATTACCATATTGCGCTGCGGGATAATCCTTAAGTATTTGAGCTAATTTAGCAGTTAAATGTTCAAACATAGTTTATTTTATTTTTTATAACTTTTAATATTTTTTTAATTATTTAGTTTAATGCTGTATCTTTATTTTAGAACTTGTTCACGCACAAATAGAATTGTATATAAGAAATCAAAGTATTAATCCAACTGTATTGTAAAGTACACATATATTACAGATCATAATCGTGCATAACCAACGAACCCTTAATAATTGTGGTTTTATAGAGAATAAATAAATTTCTATATTTAAAATTTAGCTCTTGTTCTAATACATTACATTTGTAAATGGCATATACAGTGATGAACGTAATTCTATGTACGCACACAAATAAATACAATACAATTGCCATAAAGTAATTATAGGCAACAATTATTAAGTGATTCACGACGTCAGCAATTTAATGCATGACAATAATAGACGACGGGAGAAACTTTTGTATAAATTAATGAAATAAAAATTAAGTTGCTAATGTAAAGAACCGATTTTAAATAAACGATAAAGTGTGAGTAAAATGATGCAAAATACAGAATTTTTATAATAAAATAAAATTGAGATGTAAAATCTATAAATCAATTTGAGAATTTAAAATATTTTATACATTATCTTTGTGATTTTTTTCACAGTACTTGTCATGTTAAAGTTTAATTATTATTTTTATCAAAAGTGTGTTTGTTTTTGTCTGTTCAGGTAATTTGGTTGAA
The DNA here is from genome assembly GCA_932273835.1 of Sarcophaga variegata. Lineage (NCBI taxonomy): Eukaryota > Metazoa > Arthropoda > Insecta > Diptera > Sarcophagidae > Sarcophaga > Sarcophaga variegata. The sequence continues at coordinate 22,234,775 of OW026360.1, forward strand.
TGAACAATCTAATTAATTGACTTTCACTGTCATATAAAATGTGATTTTAACAAGACTGTTTAATACAATTAATTGTGATAAAGTGTAAATAGCCAGAAAGAAAAATTTTACTATAAATATAAAAAATATTTTATCTAAATATTTAAAGAATTGGAAAAATATAATAAGGAAACATTAAAGTCGTTTGTATTAATAAAGTATGAAATCCACTTTGGAATATTTATCAAATCCAGGGAAATAATTTAAAGGTTTTTATATTCTTATTATGTCCTTATCAAACATTTAAGCATTTCACCAATTTTTAAAAGGTATATTTAGTGAATTTTGTATAAAAATTTTTCTGTTTTTGAAACATAAGTCATACTATTTAAAGCAAGTTAAAAGTTGTATTTTTTATTCTACATGACTTTATATTTTATTTACATTACATGGTTACCCTTAACAACAATGACTAAAATGTTTGTTAAATTGAATAAATAGTTTTTCTATGTCATAAATAATTTGAAAAATTTGTACGTAAGTTGTCATTATATATGTATTTTTGCAAATAGCCGAAATTGTTCGTGAATAATCTTTCAAAATGGAAATGCCAAGTAAATTAGATACAATTAATTTGGAACTAACTGTTATTTATATATTTTCTGTGTTAAAACTCATTTTAGTACAAATATCTAACGATTTGGAAAAGCGTATATCAGATGCATTTTGTATATTTGACCATCATGGCGACAAAACTATCGATGTAAGAGAAGTGGGCACTGTACTGCGTTTTTTGGGTTGTGTACCCACCGAGCAAGAAATCAATGAAATCATTACAGCAACCGAAATGGAAGATTCTAGTGGTGAAGTTCATTTGTCAAAATTTCTACCTCATGTTTGCCAGTTATTAACAGAGCACAAGTAATTGTTAAAAACAATTAGAGAAATTAATATACACATACATATGTACATAACGCTAATAAACAATATCGCTTTTATTATTTTAGAATGGAGCCGGCTGAACCGGAAAGTCTATTAGAAGCATTTCATGTTTTGGATCCCGAAAATCGTGGCACTCTTACAAAGGAACATTTTGGTAAATTAATGATGGAAGAAGGTGAACAATTTACCCAAGAAGAACTTGACGAAATGATGGCTGTTGCCGTAGATCCATTGACTGGCTTAATACCTTATGAATTTTATCTCAATCAATTAATGGTATTCATTTTTTCCTTTCTACTGCAAAAATTGCACACTTTTTTTAAGCAAAATTTCTATCGCTTTGCACTTTAAAGCACCGTCTTAAAATTTCAATTTATGCAATTGCGGATGAAATAAAACAAGAACAAGCACTCAAAGCAGCAGAAGATAAAAAAAATAAATTTTAAAGAAACATTTGTTTTTTTTTTTGTTATCTTTTAGGTCTATCTATAATTTAACGTGTGGAGTTTGAAATGTTAAAATAAAATTGATAACAGTGCTAAATTTGAGATGTTTTCCTTTAAGATTAAGATAGCGATTTATTATTTATATATTTTGTGGTCTAACATTTCGCTGGATATGGGACCAAAGAATTAAAAAGGTCAAAATTTATTGGATTTAAATAAAGTAAAGGCTAAAATGATCACACACATAAATAAAAGCATGATGAACGACTAGTCAACTTTGACGGTAATTATTTTCAACAATTAGCGAATCACAACGTTAATTTTTAATTGAAAAAAAAAAAAAAAAAAAAAAAAAAAAAAAAACTTTTAATTAATGCTATTAATCTATGGACTTTTATAAAAACAAATGAAATAAATGCTTTAAACTCAAATGAGAATTTCTATAACTAAACACTGAAAAACTTAAAATCTGGACATATAAAACAGTGTCGTACAAATCTTCAAAAATTTAGAGAGCTGCTGTATTAAATATCGTTCATATAAATCGATAAAAAAAACCCCTAACTCAAAGAAAGGAAAAACCCTAACTTATTTCAATTCTGCTTATCCGGACTATGTACTGTATTTTGTATGGATATGCAAACACTAAAATTAATGCCTTAGATAAGCACAAGAGGAATCAGACAACTATGTTTTTGAAGAGAAAAGCTCTTCAGTATTAGCAAATCGGTTTAACAAACACTTAAGAAATTTTGATTTCACCACTGATTATATAAGCCGCCCTACATTTATTCCATTAAATTAGTGAAAAAGAAAAGTGATTGGAATAAAATTTGAAGGTATACTCCAATTAAAATTTGCTTTGCATGGTTATATCTCTGCCCCTTATTATATCCGCTCTACATTTTTTCCAATAAACCAATTTCATAGAAAAGTAATTGAAACAAAATTTTATCGCAATCACTGTAATAGAATAAGAAGCTCCTGCCCAAGGTCCTCAACCTACTAAGGGCTGGACAGTTGCAGAGGAGGAGTTCAATAGTCTCCATCTCCTCCTCATCACAACATACCCTGCAACAGTCCGGCCAGGATCTGTCAACGACCTAATATCACGGTCCCAATGTAATAAAGCCAATAACTAACTTCAAGCAGACCTTATCTAAACCCAGCAGCAAGCGTGTTAGTGCTAGAACACGATTGATTAACAGATTGTTTGACAGATTGTTATTTTGATTAGCATGTGTCTAGTGCCGTATTATGGTTATATTAAACCCAGGAAGCACTGAACTTTATACAATGTTAATTGGAGATAACTTTTGTTTTTGCAACTATGCTAACATTTTTTCTAAATTTATTTAGGCACAAACAAAATTAATCACTTGATCACAATTTTTCCATAAATTTCTTTGTTCTCTAGTGTTGTTTATACAGGTTTAATATGTTCACAAAAACAAAATTACTACAGTTCAATGATACAAAACACATTTTCTCTTAGTCTATACGTTTTTCACAAATAAACAAAAGCAGTCAACGTGTACCTCGAAAACATGACTTACTATACGTAGCATATCGTTATAGTATAGCAATCTTGTGCATATGTGTTCATACATGGTATAAGAAATATATTTATTATATATAAATATAAAAATATGACACATACACACGTTCATATCGTAATTTTAAGAGAGTTAACTATATTTATAAATGGTGGATTATAAATAAAAACGTACATCAGCTGAAAAATTAAATTTCCCATCCCATTGCATTTTGTGGTTTGACTAAACTTACCAATACCAAATTTAACTAGAGACATATAGCGACGATGTTCTCTTTCCTGCAGCTCTTTTCGATGCCATATATAATCCCAAATCCACATTTGACTTATATGAAAATATTTTTGAGCTCTTTTAATAAATGCAAAAAAACGTCACAATAAAAGTTATAAACAAAAAAATTAGAGAAACTTTTTAAAAATGACAAACAAAAAGTAACCATTTACACGCTCTGACACACAAGTGAATAAGAAAACCTATACTAAACGTACGTATATTATAAAAGAAGAAAGCAACTGAACGAACACAATATTTATTTCGTATTTTTTTATGGCATGGAGAACAAGAATTGATAGCTTTTTGTTAATATTTTTAATAATTGATATTTTTCGATGAGCAATTTGCAAAAATATTTTTTTTATTTACTAATTACAACCAAAATGTTGTTTGTGAACAAACCGTACTATTACTGAAAGAATTTTATTTAAATTTTTTATTTTCTTTTGTGCCTTCAATAGAATGTAAACAAAGAACCATAAGAAAATGCTAGACAGGCTGGAGAGTGAGACCAACGCACTCCACATAAAGAAAACAAAATATTTGAAAATATGCACAGTGGAAGACACAGAATATATGTAGAAAGCTTTAAGGCGTTTATTGTTTAATTGGGAATATATTTTGATTTCAATATCAGAAAATTTCAGTTAGGTTTGTTGTTTTATAAAATAACGAAAAACATAAAATTTATCATAAGAGACTATAATCTCTTTTTTAATATGTATTTTTTACTTAAAAATTTTATTTTTAAAGATTAGCCTTTGCTGAGTTATTAGATATTCATTTGCCAAGTGGTGTATACCAACATTTTTCATTTTAATTTGTTTTCAAAATAAATTTAGACAAGTTTAAAATTTTTGTGAAGTTTTAAACTTAATGTAATTAAATTTATTTAGAAAACCTATTAGTAAACCTTGTTGAATTATGTGATTCAGTGTTTATATTATAGTAAAAATGGAAAAAACCTAAAAAGTACCTCAAGGCTAGTATTATTCTGAATCATTATTTCAACAGCGCGCAGAGTTCCCTTAACAACAATTTTAGCAAGTTGTGAGAAACAAATAAGAAATACCAAAAACATGTTTATGGCTGATAAGCCGGTCAAATAAGAAAACAATAACAACATTGTTTAAAGGTAGCGAGAATCTAAAATAATGAAGAAACCACAAATAGGTCAATTTGTTGCCGATGTTATTAATAAATTTTTAAAGAATTATACTACATAATCAATGCACTAGTTAACAAACTTAAGAAAAAAATATACATCTATACGAAGTATATAGATATGAATGTACATATGTATAAATAGAGGCCGCCACGTAGTATTGGCGTGCGTGGCAATATTTCAATAGTGTTTGTCAATAGGACTGAATATCTTAGTCTGCCTGGTTGTCAACAATTAAATTATAACTATGTATGGGTACTGGTAGGCAGTTCGGTATGTTGCTTTTCTCCTACTTTACACAACCAGAACGAAAAAAGATGAAATTAAATGACAACACTCTTGCCCCCTCAATCATATTTCGATTGGAAAAATGGAAAATGACGTAAACCATAAAAAGATTCATTTCAAGTCATAATAACATAACAAAACTTACCCAAAAATATATACACTCTAGGCACATTGGTTTTTTGTTCAACAAATTCGAATCCTTTGAACCATGGTTTACTTTTATCATGCAATGCCTGGTCCACGGAATCCTTATATTCGTCAATTTTTTTTTGTACATTTCCTAATTGCGCTGCCATTATTAATTTAAACTTTTCTCAAATATGTCTACAAAAAAAAAAAAAAACAAATAAATATTTATATGTATAATCAAGCTTCTGTTTATTTTTAATTAAACAACTTTCTGGCGCTTACCTTTCGCAGAAGTGTGTGTTTTCTAATTCTAAATTATTTTAGAAAAAATGAAATATAGCCAGTAACACTAACAATTTTTTTGTCGGTCTTCCTGAGAGTAATATTTTTTCAGATGAGTTCAAAGTCAATGTGACGTTTATAGTAGTTTAGATTTGTGACACTTAATCAATAGAGTTGCCAAGGTTACAGCATATAATAAAACTAAAAGCCAAAACGTGTGTATATACGGCCAAGTGAAAGTAAGCAAAGTGAAGGCGCGAAACATTAAAACATAATTATAATGATGTTTGTTGGCGGTAAATTGAAAATTAATAAAAAAATTTAATATTACCTCTTTATTGCTGACATTTTACATTACTTTAGGTTTTGGAGTCCCATTTACCATTTAATAATCTTTTTTAAAAGCATTTTCAATTGAGCTTCGTAAGTTGCATCTAATAGAACTTTCGTACATTATCTCTAGACATTTTTTCTAGATGATAATTATGACCTTTGTAATATTTTTAAAACCTACCTTTGAAATAATAATTATGTACCTTGTTTGTCTTGGTTTGCATGTTAGTGCCTATTAAAGTATTAATTTATAACATGACAATTTATTTTAAAGCAAATAAAAAGTTTTTCTTTATGCATAATTTTATTAAATGCATTTTATACAGTGTCTCACTCGCAATCTAACGCAACTATTTAAAATTTGTTCGTAATGCATTGTTTTGTAAATATAATCATAATTTTAATATTTTTTAAACAATTTCACAATATTTATACAATACACGTAAATAGTGAGTTGCAATATGTTTTTTTTTAAACAAAAGAAACAATATTTAAAATTAATATTTAAAATTTTAGCAGCAACTAATCGAAATTTGCCACCTCTATACCATTTCGATGATTACGATCAATGTTTGTCGCAGCCATTTTCAGCATATTGTGTAATATTTGCCGAAATCGAACCGAATCGTTATAACGATATATGGTTGCACATCGAAAACAAATCTAGAGATTTGATGCATAATTTCCGCCATGAAAATTTATATTTTGGCGTTTGTATGGAGAAGTGCAAAACTTTATTGGATCATTTGACGCCTTTTGAAATCGAAAAAGCTACGCGGAATAAAAGCTTAGAAAACGAGGTGAATTAACAATTTTATGATCTGAAATAACGAGTGTTAACATATTCTAATTAGGTAACTGACTACTATAGAAGAGTACACAAACGTCCCGAAGATTATAATGATCGTTCTATGTACCAAAATTTTGCTGAACTCTGTTTAAATCATGATTTCATCCTCGAATATAATTTAACGCTGGCAACAAGTATTGAGTATTGCGAACACTCGCTAAGGACTAAAAAATTTGGTAAGTTGGAAATATTAAGGACATTTCTGATATACGCAAGATGTACATGCAATGGACAATTTTTAAAAAAACTCAAATTAAAAATTAGTTTAAATTTTATATTAAAATAACAGTAATAATTTCTATTTTTCTAGATTTGTTAGACATAATATTTTGTATAATTGTATGTGCAATCGTTATACTTAATGTAATTTCGAGTTTTTACGATTATCGCTTGAAACTTCAATATTCAACAAACCCCCAAAGTAATGAATTTTATAAGGAACGATTAAAGGACTCTTGTAAGTACCTTTATTGTATTTTTTATTTTATTCACAGTTCTATTTTTCCTTATATAGCCAACATACTGTTGACATCCTTCTCAATATGTCGCAATTATTATCGTCTAACGTCTGTACCAGTAAAAAGTACCGATTTACACGAATCGGACTTGCAATTCACTTACTCTTTTCGCGCTATTACGATGTTTTTAGTAATTCTGGTTCATTGTATAATGGGGTTAATGGTCATACAAATTCAAAATCCCGAATATGTGGAGAACGAATATTTAAAAGTACACTCGATTATGTTTCAAAATGGTAGCGCGTTATTACAAATATTTTTTGTCTTATCCGGTTTTCTAATGAAACTAAAGTTTACTGAGGCGAAATTGATTACAACTGAAACAAAATTTTTGAAAGGAGTATTAATATATATATACTGTTTTATAAATCGATATTTGAGGTAAGAGGAAAAGTATTTTACGTGGGAAACAAATATTATTTTTCATTATTTCAAGGCTGATGCCATCGTTACTAATGGTTATACTTTTTAATGCCACATTATTAATACATTCACAAAATGGACCATTTTGGCGTCATCTAATCGAGGCTGAATATACATTTTGTCGAGAATATTGGTGGAAAAATATTTTTATGATCAATAATTTCATGATAAAAGAGAGTGTAAGTAAAATGTCAAATTGACTATATTAATCTCTTAAGTACTATTCCCTAGAAAAAAAAGACTTACTGCAGACACCTTTCTCCAAAAATGATTCAATTAAATCTAAATTTAATGTTATGGTCTCTAGAAGCGATATATTGTGTCAACGGTAAAAGTGTTATTTATGGCTCCTTAAGTGCACATAGCTAAATACAAAAACAAGCGCCGAGATCTATCCTGAAGCTCTGCAAATTTCCAAATCGATGGTCTATTTTCAAGAGGAAATACACTTTATAGATCTTTTATCATTAGTATTACCTATCTTTGGTACTAGAGAGTGGTATGCACTACACATATCTAAACATATATGACCTTTATATACTAGTGTTAGTAGACATAGACTTAAAATTGTCTGCGAATTTTCTGGCTCTGGAGGAAGTAACCTGAAAATACTTGAGATTTTCATCGCATTGCAGATCTAGCATTGTTTATCATCTTCAGTTTTCTTAGTTTCTGGTTCAAAGCTAAAAGTTTTCTGTGAATATAGAAAAAGATTTACTCATAAGCAGCATTCTAAGCCGTCTTAGGTTATCACACCGGATAGTCGCTTTTGATCTATTACAACTTTTTATCTTGTTTACATTACAGTGTGCTCATCATACATGGTTTTTGGCAGCTGATATGCAATTATTTGAGTTATTTCTATTAACAGTAATTTTAACAGCTAAGTAAAGGTTTTGCATTTACCGTATTGAATACTTACTTACTTACATGAACTTTTTCAGATTTAAAATTTGTAAGCGACCTCTTTATGTGATATATGGTATATGCGCTTGCTTAGTCCAAGGACTTATAACTTATATCTATGAACTAGACGCTATACACTATCATACACCGGAGTAAGTATTGCTTACAATAATAAATAAAGAATACTGAAAACATTAACTTAAATTTATTTAAATTTCAGAACTTACCGTTATTTATATTTTAAAGACGCTGATACATTTTATCGCACTTATCAACCATTTTATTGCAATATGGGTGGTTATTTGGTTGGTTTAATATGTGCAGATGTTTATATGAAATTTATAAAATCACCGAAAAATTCTAAAATTGAAAAAATTGTAAAATATCGTGGCAATTCAGTTGTTCAGTTTTTGCTATTAATTTTTATTTTTCTAATTGGTTTTGGTCTATTATTTTCGGGACTCCTGGTAATAGATACGAATATAGAGAAGCCCTCGCTGTGGTTAAGTTTATATGCTGGTCTATATCGCAACTTATGGGCTATAATTGGTGGTTTCATTTTACTTTGTATGCTGTTAAAAATGGGTGGTAAGTAATTAAAATACTGAATTTTGTTAACTACAACATTTGTTAATAAAATATGTTTGATGTTATCTTTAAGGTATTGCCTATGACATAGCTTGTATGCCAATATTTCGTATTTTGGGTAGACTTTCATTTCAAAGCTATTTGTGGCATATTCCAGTTTTAAGGATTATAGGAGACTACTATCGTCAACCTGTATATTTAAACCATTTATTTACGGTAAACATTTTTTTAATAAATATGATCTTCACTGTTTTAATTTGTATTTTAAAATTCGTTTTATAGCTTTGTCAGGTGCTGGCAACATTTATTATAACAATTTTTGTGGCATTTTTGATGATAGTATTTTTCGAATATCCAATAGCTGAAATTGTACATCACATATTAAAGCAAAGTATATTTTATTTATTTTCAATTACATCAATAATTAATTAAAATAATTTGTCTTTTAGAAATCTCGAAAAAAACTGAAAATGGCCAATCTAACGAAATGAAACCACATTTACCACAAATTAATTTATAAAATAAAGATACGATAATTAAAACTATTGTTTTATTAAATTAATATAATTATTATATTTTTAATTAGATTTTTTAAAGTGTATTTATTCCCTCGAAGATGTTATGAAATTTGGTAACTCTAATTGTCGGGCAAAATGGCCACGTTTTCAGTTATAACGAAATGTCAAACTTTGTTGACGTTGACATTTAAGAGCATTTAATACTTGGACGTCGGTAATATCGGTTGTGTGCGGTGTTTGTTATTGCATCGAATTAAAAAGATAAAGAATTTCTCATGAAAAACTAAATTTTAATAAAAAAAAATACACAAAGTTTTATTAAATCAGTGTTTATTGAAACAAAATATTATGTAGTGCTTGTGGAATTACCAAATGAATTAAGGCTTTATGGCAAATTAACAAGTGTAAAAAGAAACGAAAAAAAAATTCAGGTCGTACAACGACGTAGCAGAGCAGACAAGACAGAATAACCAAATATGAGCAGAGTGAAGGCAAAACGCAGAAAATATAAAAGAAAACGCAAAAGAACAGAATCACATTTTTAATAATGAAATTTATTAATTAAAGACTTTAGACGTTTTCGGCTTAACATTATATAATTAATAGTGCAGTTCAGTTTAAGAAAAATTTATAATGAACCTATTTTATTGAAATTTACAAGAAAGACTAGGAAAAAATGTGTGTAGCTAATTTCTGCTGACGACTGATGTCAGTGACTGATGATGATTGTTCTCTTTTATTTATTGTTGTTATCGTTGTCGGCCTCTGCCAACATTGCAGTCATAATCACATACTCACTGACTGACTGACTACATGTATGAAAGTCCAATTATGTTAAATAAGAAAAACACGTTTTTTTCTAGTTCATAATTTATTTTCGCTCATTCTTATTTTTCGTGCTTTCTCTCTCTACTAAAATTATGAACTTAAAATTTTGTATTGCAAAAAATATAATGGCACTATATATGTACATATGTTTTAAAACAAACAAAAATTTTTGACCATATGATGAAAATACAGAGAAATTAATATGATTATCACAAATAAAGATGTGCATTAATGAAGAGAGGGAGAGACAACGATATATTCAATATGGTTGTGCTGGGATATTTTGTTATCAATCTTCTTTCATTTTCTTTTTCTTACTGTAGGCCACCAACTTTTTACCTTTTACTATATAACGACTACCACTTGTAGTATTAAGCGTGTAAATTTTTTATGTTGTTGTTTCCACTTTCATCAATGGCCGCATTTTTAATTGAGATTTTTTCTTGTGTTTTCTATTATTTGTGGCATTTCCTATTTTATATGCTCGTTCGTTTGTTCGTTCATTATCTCTTCACAGCAAAAGAATTATATACCAGTCAAGCAGGCAAATAGTCAGTCAGTCACGCATACACATTTATTTCAATACATTTCTACAATTCTCCTAATTCAGTCACATTCTCTGCTAGTGAAATAGAGTCGTTGTCGCTGTCGTAGTCGTCATCGTCATCGTTTACTTTATTTTTTCTTGTTGAGTTTTGTAAGCGATCGACGATCATGCAAAACTCACTCTCCAAATATTGTGTTTGGATAGCAGAGAATGAAAGAAAAAAAGACTGTAAGTAGGTGTGTGAAAATAAATACATACAACATACCTATGTACGTAGATTATATTCGCTGGTAGAGATTATTAGTGGTTTTGCGATCAATGGTGGTTTGGTCGACTGGTTGGCCGATTTAGCTAATGAAAAAAATATAGAATCTGTTTGAAATGTTAGAACCTATGGTTGTGGTTTTTTATGTTATTTTGTAGGTGACTCAATGTAGCAAATGGTTCCACATATTTTAGTATTTGAACTTAAGTAAAAAAAAATTAATGAAAAGGAAACTTATATGTAAAACATAAGGAAGAGACTTTTCTAATGCAGAACACAAAACGGAAATAGTTTTCTTTTTACACTCTGGTTGTTCTAGTCATAATGAAAATACTATTTTAGCTTAACAATTTAAGCTTTAACATTTCACTTTGTTAATAAATATAAAATAATAAGTCTTTGCAATAACAAAATACCGTAAAAAATTCAAAAATTATATTTTTTTTTTAAATTTAACATTTACAATGTGTAGGAAAAAGAAATCCATTATTCTAACGTAAGACATTTGTAGTAACTGCAACTCGCTTTATATAGGTGAGATTGGACAACGCTAGGTGGGGTAGTAAAAATTAGATTTAAACCATACTTCTATGATAGTTTTTTGTTTGTTTGATTCCACAGTTTGGTCTTATGTCAAAGGAATACAACTTTTGGAAGAAAATATGTCTATATTACACACCTTATTTTGCTGCAATAAAGACGAAAAAATGTACTCGCTGATTTTTTAATACGACCTGGGTGTTTTTGGCATTAGTAAGGAGCAGTTTCTCTACATTCATCACTTTCCCCCAGAAGAAAAAATATCGACAATATAAATTTCAATTGACTAGCTTTGAAAATAAGAGGACGAAGAGATTCATACTGTAAGGTTAGGTTCATGCTGTAAACTCCAGAATTATTATAAAAGGATTGCCATCTGTTTCTGACGATGGCGGCTAATTTTGTTAATGAATAATTCAATAGAAGCTTACGAATTTCGCTTACCACTGTTCCTCCTTTTATCAATTGAGATTAGAGTTTGTATTAGAAAATCGCAATGAATTATCGCACAAAACGATGCATTATTGACGAGGATGGGATCATTTTAACTCTGCAAAAATAATGGATATCTTTTTACTTCAGTTTAGAAATATTTATTATCAAAACAAATTTATTAACGTTTTGCGCTACTTTTTAATAATCTTTTTAGAAAACACGCCAAGTTATCAAACTGGATTTTACTACGGTAGAAAATAAATAGGCCGGATTTCTTGGATTTTACAGTACAGTAAGTTTGAAATAACACAATAATAAAAAAAAAACAATTCATATCTTTTTTAATTTCTATATATGTACACTGACTCAAACAATTGCCCGTACACTAAACTATTTAAAATATAATTTAATGTAGTTCGGAAAATATATATCCAATGAAAATGAGTTCTTGATTTTTAAAAAGTGCAACAGGCATATTACACAAATACAAACACATTAAAGGTTAAAACAGAAATAAATTTTATTGAACTAACAAAATTAAAAAATACTTCAGAAACCAAACTCAAAAAATTATCCGTACAGAATAATATTTATACCTTAAAACTAATTAATATGGTTTTAATAACGGGTGTGATATCCTTTGGCTTTAATAACCTCTTTTAAACGGTTCTTAATTGATAATAATAATTTAGTAGTAATTTCTTGATCAATATTCAGCCATTCCTTAGATTTTTCAACTCAAGCCTGCCGTCTGATCTGGAGTATGCCAAAAACTATGTTAATCAATCAGAAGACTTCTGGACTACTGTGATATTTACGGACGAAAGTAAGTTTAATATTTTTGGCTCAGATGGCAGGAGGTTTGTGTGGCGTAGAGAAAATACAGCTCTTGAGTTGAAAAATCTAAAGCCAACTTTAAAACATGGTGGTGGTAATGTGATGGTTTGGGGTGCCATGTCAGCAGGAGGTGTCGGAAATCTCGTTTTTGTTGAAACTATAATGAATAAACACCATTATTTGAATATTTTAAAAGAAAATTTTGGATGCTAGTGCGGCGGAATTAGGAATGCTAGGGGATTTTGACTCGTTCACGATAATGACCCAAAACATAAGGCCAAAATTGTAAGTGAATGGTTATGTGAAACGTAAAAGAAGTGCTTTCTGATCATCCTCAGAGTCCAGACCTTAACCTTTTGGAGAAAAAAATCCGTCAGCCTACAATCACTGGCAAGGAAATGCTCAAAAACGTTATTACCGAGGAATGGCTGAATATTAGTCAAGAAATTACTAGTAAATTATTATCAATTAAGAACCGTTTAAAAGAGGATATTAAAGCCAAAGGATATCACACCCGTTATTAAAACCATATTAATTAGTTTTAAGGTATAAATATTATTCTGTACGGATAATTTTTTGAGTTTGGTTTCTGAAGTATTTTTTAATTTTGTTAGTTCAATAAAATTTATTTCTGTTTTAACCTTTATGTGTTTTTATTTGTGTAATATGCCTGTTGCACTTTTTAAAAATCAAGAACTCATTTTCATTGGATATATATTTTCCGAACTACATTAAATTATATTTTCAATAGTTTAGTGTACGGGCAATTGTTTGAGTCATAGTTTTAAAATGAACATTCAAAACTTTTTAAATAATTTTATCTGAGTGATAGAAAACAATGATCTGGAAAATCAATTTTAAATTATTTTTTTCTCGTATTTTGCAATATTTTACAAGGTATATATTCTATTCTTGGTTTTAAATTCTTCTTTTTGTAGAAGTTGGCAAACTCGCTCCAAAGAGGAGACTTTTATGCTTATAATTCCAACTACATTCGAATTAATGTGCATTTCCCCTCAGAAGCAAAAACCTCGATAATATAAATTCAAATTTAGAAATATACGTGTTGTTATATGACTATTTCTCTAATTTTCCTTTCCTAATTACAAATGAAAGTTTAGGAAAATTCCTTATTTGTAAACTCATTATAAATCTGTAGTAAATACGTGCATACATTCATGTTAAAATGTTTCTAAATTAATATTTTAATTATAAAGTTAATTATCTTTTTCAATTACTTTCTAAATGATTTGATTACACAAAAGATCATTTCAAATAACTACATAAGATTTCTTTTCGGAATACAATAAATCGAATTTGAAATACGGAACTTCTAGAATTTCTACTTTAACAATTTTTCAATTTCTCATATTTGAGAATATGATTTTTTTTGTACTTCTTAATATACATTTTTATGTGTACATATTATATTATTGGTATACACCACTCTGTACTATACTAACGATCATTCTAATGTGAGAAAACATGTTTTTTTCTTTTAGTTTTCGTTTCTTATATGTACAACGTTCAGATTATTTAGCCAATGAAGTACCACAATGAGTATTTCTTAAATCACACTTGCATTGTGATCTACAGTAAAAACAAAAATGAAAATTGTTGAGATTTATTTCAACCAGTTCCTTGTTAAAGAACTTGCTTGTGTGTTGTGTTGTGTTTAGTAGCTAGTAATTGGATTTCTATTCTGATATGTTTAATAATTTTTATTTGTTACTGAAGTTGTTTGCTTTCAAGACACGATTTTTGAAAGCACTTATACAAATAAAGAAATGTGTGTCACACATACGTTAACGTTTTTTTATACATCAGATCAATAGAAAAATAATGTAACTGTGGCTAGTGTATGTATGTATACGTAAGATTACTCTAGTAATATAGACATACCATACCAATGCACCAATCTAACAGATCAATAATGCACAAAAGTTATCAATGAAAAATTTCAGATTGAACATAATTGCAACAGCATCTGAAAATTTTTAGTTGAATTTCTCTCTCCATCTTTTTAAACACTAAAAATAGCTCATAGCATATGGTATTATCAATAACAGTAATGATTGCCTACGTCTACACTTTCTTATCAATTTTAATACATTATTATACTGAGACTTCTACCATTTGAGAACCTCAATAAATTTTTATGATAAGAGGACATAAGCGAATTTTTTCTCGTAGGTTTTATGTAACAAAAAATGTGGTCAATAAAGATTTTAAAACAAAATTGGTTATTTTAATCATACACTATTCCGTACATTAGGCACTTTCTATACGTAACATTTTTACCGATAATTATCGAAATTAAAATTCATGCTTTAAGCAAAATAACTTGTTTTGGAGAATATTCTCATATTGAGATTGCACCAATGCTACACGAATATGAATAGCAAAAATAGCACAAGTTTACTTTAGAGAAAGTAATTCTATCAAGTCTATTCTAATATATATAGTTTTAGTTAAGCACTACATCTCAGTGAGTAAGCGATTTTATTATATGTTTTCCTCTTTTTAGTGGTACTGTAACGACTTGGAACGAAAAAGGACTCTTCTCTCTCTTTTTTTTAAGTGACGCAAGCAGCAGTGATGGAAGAATCAAACGGTAAACAACACAATTTCTTACTTTATTTTTTGTATAATAAATAAAACTTTAATTTTTCTATAAATTTTGAACTGTAAATAGTAAACGTTGACCAACAACAACAATTAACTACCACCACCAACACCACCAATTATCAAGATCTAATGGATCAACAACAATTAGCTTCACCAACTTTAGTTGCTACACCCACAAGTACTACTAGTGGTGGCACCGCAAGCAATGCTACCCCAGCATTTAGCTATGATGATCTTTTCCCAGCTTTACCAGCAAATAACTCTGCCCCAGTTAATCCCTCTACTGGTCCCCCAGTTGTTCGTGTTACTAGCAGTCAAAAGACTCATGTAAGTTGTATTTTAATATTTCTACTTTCAATTGTTGTTATTAAATTAAACACTTTTGTATATTTAACTTTTCTTTTGATTTTCTTTAGGTATTACATCTTGCTGGAGAAGAACGCAAATCAACCGATTCCGAAAAGTTCGGAGAAGGTGAATCGAAACGTATTTGCCAGCAAATCTCTAAGGAAACTGGTGCTCAAATTGAAATTTTCAGTGGCAAAAATCTATCGCTTACCTTCCTTATCAAAGGCAAACATACTGAATTGCTCGATGCTCGTCGCAAAATTCTTATGTACTTCTCCGCCCAAGCTAGTCGTTCGATTAGTATTCCCAAAGAACATCATCGCATGATCTTGGGTAAAGCCGGCAAACGTCTACGCGATTTGGAACAGTTGACCGCCACTAAAATTACAATTCCCAGTCAAAATGAAGAGAGCGACATCATTACCATTGCCGGTACCAAGGAAGACATCGAAAAGGCTGAAGCTGAAATTCGTCAATTGTCAGCTGAACAATACAAAAAGTCTTCGGATCGCATTTCTGTGCCCAAAATCTATCATCCTTTCATTGTTGGTCCCTACAATGAGAATCTAAACAAGATTCAGGAGGAGACCGGTGCCAAGGTAAATGTACCTCCTCAATCTGTACAAAAAGATGAAATCGTGATCATGGGTGAAAAAGATGCTGTAGCTGCTGCCAAAGCTAAGGTAGAAGCTATCTACAAGGAAATGGAAAAGAAATGTTCGACCGTTAGTGTTGAAGTAGCTAAAGCTCAACATCGTTACGTTATCGGGCCTAAAGGCTCTACAATTGCCGAAATTCTTCAACTCACTGGAGTGTCTGTAGAAATGCCACCATTAGACTCTCCCTTGGAAACAATCACCTTGCGCGGTCCTCAAGTGGCCTTGGGCAATGCCTTGACTGTGGTCTATCAAAAGGCCAATTCAGTGAAGTCGATTGAAATCGATGCTCCTCATTGGATTCACAAGTATGTCATTGGTCGTAAGGGTGTAAACATGAAACAACTCGAAGAGGACTGCCCCAATGTTAATGTCTATTGCTTAGATGATAAGATTAAATTGGAAGGCGATCCTGAAAATGTTGACAAAGCCACCAACTATTTGCATGACATTATTCGCAACTACCAAGAAAACTTTACCTTTTTCGTGATGACTGTCAATCCAGCTTACTATAAGCATATTATTGGTAAGGCTGGTGCTAACGTCAATCGCCTTAAGGAAGAATTGAATGTTAATATTAATATTGAAGAGCGCGAAGGTCAAAACAACATACGAATTGAAGGCCCCAAGGATGGTGTTAAAAAGGCTCAGCTTGAATTACAAGAGAAAATCGATAAACTGGAAAATGAAAAATCGAAGGATGTTATAATCGATCGCCGCTTGCACCGTCAAATAATTGGTGCAAAGGGTGAAAAGATTCGTGAAGTCAAGGATCGCTACCGCCAAGTAATGATTGTTATTCCAACACCTCAAGAAAATACTGACATTGTGAAATTGCGTGGCCCTAAAGAAGA
This sequence comes from Sarcophaga variegata, assembly GCA_932273835.1. Taxonomy (NCBI): domain Eukaryota; kingdom Metazoa; phylum Arthropoda; class Insecta; order Diptera; family Sarcophagidae; genus Sarcophaga; species Sarcophaga variegata. The sequence continues at coordinate 22,251,909 of OW026360.1, forward strand.
TGTCGACAAGTGTCACAAGGATCTATTGAAGTTGGTGAAGGAGATCCAAGAGTCATCACATATCGAGGAAGTGCCAATCTTCAAGCAATTCCACAAATTTGTCATAGGCAAGGGCGGTGCTAACATTAAAAAGATTCGTGATGAAACGCAAACCAAGATCGATCTTCCTGCTGAAGGTGATACCAATGAGGTAATCGTTATCACCGGCAAGAAAGAGAACGTTCTTGAGGCCAAGGAACGAATTCAAAAGATCCAAAACGAACTGGCTGATATTGTCACTGAAGAAGTACAAATTTCACCCAAATTTTATAATTCCATCATCGGTACAGGCGGTAAATTGATTTCATCCATCATGGAAGAATGCGGAGGTGTATCTATCAAATTTCCTACCAGCGAATCAAAAAGCGACAAGGTTACTATCCGTGGTCCTAAAGATGATGTTGCCAAGGCAAAGACCCAACTTTTAGAATTGGCCAACGAACGTCAAGCCGCCTCTTTCACTGCCGAAGTACGTGCTAAACAACAACACCATAAGTTCCTTATTGGCAAGAACGGAGCTTCCATCCGGAAGATACGAGATGCCACCGGTGCACGTATTATCTTCCCTGGCAACGATGATGCTGACAAAGAAGTCATCACCATTATTGGCAAAGAAGAAAATGTTAAACAGGCTAAAGAACAACTAGAGGCGATTATTAAAGATATTGATCAAGTTACCGAAGGTGAAATTTCAGTAGATCCTAAATATCACAAACATTTTGTCGCAAAACGCGGAGAAATCTTACACCGCATTTCGGAAGAAAATGGTGGTGTTATGATATCGTTCCCCCGGCCTGGTGTTGATTCCGATAAGGTTACTTTGAAAGGTGCCAAGGATTGCATTGAAGCTGCCAAACAGCGTATTGCTGAGATCGTTGCTGACTTGGATGCTCAAGTTACGATTGAGGTTGTCATTCCTCAACGTTTACATCGTACTATTATGGGAGCTCGTGGCTTTAAGGTGCAACAAGTGACTACAGAACATGATGTAAACATCAAATTCCCCGATCGCGATGCCACCGAACCAGTCGAAGGTCTTGAAAATGGTACCAATGGTACAATCGATGGTGTAGCTACCGACGAACCCATTCGTCATTGTGATATCATTCGTATTACCGGCCATATTGATAAATGCAATGCCGCCAAAAAGGCTCTCATCGATCTTGTGCCCATAACCGAAGAAATAACAGTACCTTATGACCTTCATCGCACTATCATTGGTCCCAAAGGTGCAAATGTGCGCGAATTTATGTCCACCTATGATGTACATATTGAATTACCACCCAGCGAAACGAAATCTGATACAGTTAAAGTAACTGGTACCCCTGCTCATGTTGCCGAAGCCAAAAAGGCTTTGGAAAAAATGATTGAAGACTATGAAGCCGATCGCGCTGATCGTGAATTGCGTTCGTATAATTTACAAATCGAAGTTGATCCCGAATATCATTCAAAATTGATTGGCAAGCGAGGTGCAGTCATCAATAAATTGCGTGCCGCTCACGATGTAAATATTTCCCTACCTAAACGTGGTGATCCTAATCAAAGCATAATTACTATAACTGGCTATCAAGCCAAGGCTGAGGCAGCTCGCGATGCTATTATGGAAATTGTCGGTGAAATGCAAAATTTGCATCGTGAAGTGATCGAAATTGACAATCGTGTTCATTCGCACATTATTGGCCAACGTGGCAGAACAATTCGCAAGCTCATTGAAGATTACAAGGTATAATTAAAATGTTTAATTTTTTAATTTGATTTTTTTTTTTATATTTTACAATTTTGTTGTCTATTTAAAACGTTAGGTTGACATTAAATTCCCATCGCCTGAAGAGGCCAAGAATAATCCCGATGCTGTCACCATCATTGGTAAAGAAGATGATGTTGAAAATGCTAAGGAAGCCATTCTTAATATGGCAGAAGATTACACCCGTGACTATTTGGAAAACTTGCCACCTTCTCCACAACCCCAAACAGTGGGAGCATTCTTGTCTGCCGGTAATACCAGTACCAATGAAAATGGATTCGTTATCAAAGATGCTCCTTGGGAAAAAGCCGATAAAAAATCAGGAAAATCAGCACCCAATACTCAATCCCAAGAAGATTTTCCTGCCGTAGGAGGGGCACCAGTTGCCTCTGCTCCCATTACTTCGGTATGGGGACCTAAAAACTAAACACTTTAAATAATACGAAAACTAACTAACAACAACTATGAAACATCATTTACATACACACACGAAGTAGGTGTCAAAATCTTGAAGGTTGTCAAATATTTAAAAACAAAATAATATTTTTATTAAAGGAAAACAAAAAGCATGATGTATAAAATAAACTAAATAACAAAAACAAACATGTAACTTAAACTCCAAACAACAACAAAAGACATTCATTTAAAAAATTTTCCTTCAAAGTTCTATTATTTAAATTTGTAGTTAATTTTTGAACATATTTAACGAAATAGAAATTCTCAATAATTTTTTTTAAATATATATAGTATATAAAAAGATAAAGAAAGTAAATTTCTTTCTGAAATAGAACAGAACTCGTACATATATTTGAATCTGATTCGAATAGAGATGTCTACACTGACACTTGTTTCGTGCGCTTCCTTTAAAAATAAAAAAGTAATAAAAATACAATAGTTTTATTAAGATTACACGAAAACAAAACCAACTCAAAATAATAATAAAAAAAACATGTAGGCAAAAAACAAAATATTTTTTTTTTCTATTTAAACAAAAACAAGACTTCAAGATCAAGAAATTTTATTACATATATATATATATATATCTACATATATATATGTTCATGTATGTACATGAATAAATTTCTTGTAATATTTTTCAAAATTTTTGTTTTAATTCTGTATTTCAAAACAATAATAGAGAAGAAAGCAAAATCGAGTTGAGTTCTACATAATTTATATAAATAACGATGATGCCAAGTTTACACTTAAACAATACATACACATACATAAAAAAGATCATAACAAAAACTACAAAAAACATATATCATAAAGAAAATACTAAAAAATTATTAACAAAAAAAAAACGAAAAACAAGATATAAACATAATTTTTATATAAAAAATAGTAAAGCAAAAAAATTGTCAAAATAAAAATTTAAAAAAAATATTTTTTAAAGTAAAAAATTATATACATATATAATATTGTTTGTCAACGTTTATTTTGTGAGTAATTATTATTAATTTTTCTGAAAAAATATACCTATATATACATATATATATATATATATATATATGTATATGATTTAAATAATCATTTATAAATTATAATACGAAAAACATATGCCTTTTAAAAAGTCATCCTCCTTTTATATGAAGAAAATTTATACGAATTTCTTTTGAAAATTCTAAACATTATCTTTTTATTTTCTTTGTTTCCATATAAATAGAAAATTTATTAAATAATAAATAAAAAAATATTTAAAAAATCATGCTTTTATTAGTTTAATATGTGCAATTTTTCTTTTTCGTTTCAAAATGTTTTCTGTTTATTAAAAAAAATTGTACTTTGTTTAATTTCTAAAAATGATTAAAAAGCAATTTTTTACAATAATTAAAAAAATATAAAAAGAACTTATTATTTTTATTTTTTGTTTAATCTTAACTAAATTTATTACAAAAAAGATATAAAGAAAATATAATTGCATAATTTTTTAATGAAAAATTTTTACTATTTTTTCAAAAACTATAATAAAAAAATAAAAAAAAAAATGTAAATTTAAGTTGTTTTATTTTCAAATTGCGGAGTAGCTTTTAGATTTTATATCCATTTTTTTAAATAATTGGTTTTCTATATTTATTTGAAAGATTTGAATATAAATAACAACACTAATTTACTGCTGTAGCAAAAAAATATGTTTAACTAAGTTTCTTTCTACCTAAACTAAGCAAATAGGTCTGCATTGCAGTAGGTCCTAGAATAATCGCAAGGTCATCTGTTGTTGCCTACAAATATGCGTACATTCTTGATTGTGTAGTGATGAGGAAATTTCTTAATTTTTGAAACAGGAAAAGTCGGGATTTAGCACAATATTTAGGTACATAGGGAACAGCTACAAGGTGAATACACAGTCTTAATTTTAAGGTGCCTTGAGAATCCTATCATCATTTAAGAAAATGGATAAAAAAACAGAAAAGCAAAACGGGATTGGTAAGCAAAAAAGCTTATTCAAAAACAACCACGCGGTGAACAAAAAAATTCCACAAAAATATACCTAGTCTTAGATTAACTAGATAGGATCAAGATCTAGCTTTCATTATTATTAAGTCAATTTTAAAATAATTGTAAAACTTTCCTCAGAAAACAAAATTGAACAAAAACCGTTAGTATGGAGGGAAAATTTAAAGAAAAAATATTAAGAATCAAACATTTTCAATCCGATATCGTAAGTTTAGTTTACCATCTAACCTTCCACGATATTTTAAGAATGTAGTTGCAACCATGTAATCAATCAAGCAACTCCCTAATAGTTGTTTTACATTACGGTAAAATGGTAATAATATTATTAATTATTAAATTATTATATATTAATATTTTTTATATGTAAATCATTTGTTATTAATTTATTATAGTTATTTTTCGTTTTCATCTACATCCAATTAGATTTTTCTTTGTGACCTGTCAACCCTAAAACAAATCGAAATGTGTTTTCTTATCGATTATAGTTTGCATGCGGCCATCGCTAATTACAACTGTCATCACACATTTTTCGACAACAGTGTGGTTCATTTGTGCTTAAGAGGAAAAATATACACACATTCTTATTTTACCATTTAAAATTAAGAAAAAAAATACTATTGCTTAATATTTTTTGCATTAGCATTTGCAGAAATAATTAATAAATAATAATAAACAAAAGTTGATTTTTATACAACCAAATGGAAGACCGTAAGTAAAAGAATTTTTCTTTTGTCTTAAAATTAATTGTAGTGCTCCATGTTGTTTTCTTCCTACAAATGAAATTATTTTTTCTCTTGGGTTTTGATTTTATAAAATCTTTTAGTTATTTTAAGGATAGAATTTATAATATCGCTTTATACAATACTTTGTTTAAAAAAAGAAAGAAGTGACTCATTTGTTTTTTTATTGGAAGTTTTGATTTGTTCGGCATATCTGTCGGCAACAGAAGGGTTTTTGCTGCCCACTTGCATATACATATAAGTGTATTTTTAAGACCGCACTTCTTTAATGTGATGTTTAAAGTTTTCATTATCACAATAAGAACTTTTTTTACAGATTTAAATACAAACAATTAAAGCATAAAATTTAAAGTTTGACGTGGCAATTATATATATGCTGCATCTATCTTTGTAACGTAAATATAAATTTATATATGTAAGCATGTCTACATGAAATCGCAATTGTTTTGTTTTTGTTATTACAGTTCTTGTCATTGTTGTTGATATAATTCATGTAGTCCTAATGGCGACGACGTTATTAGGGAATAACGGCCCAGTGGGTATATATTATTGAAAGTTAATAAATAGGAATGCTTTGTATATAGAAACGATAGGTTTTATGCTGATATTTTTTGATTATAATTGGTTATTCTATAAATTAGTGATGATTGTAGCTGATGTAAATGCACAACAACTAGTCATCAATTTAACTAAACTGTTTCCTCTATTAAATGAAATGCATGATTATTGTATTTAAATAAAAGGCGTATTTTTTTGAGGGACTATTAAAGTAAGCCAGTTCATCAATATGAGGACAAAGGTCAAACATTCAGGCAAGAACGGTGTACTTCTACGAGGCTCAGTATCAGGATAAAGTTTTAAAATTTTGCTTTGCTTTTAATTAGTTTTCTATAATCTAAGAACCTAAAGAAAGTCGGTCCATGTGCAGAAGAATATATAATGTAAAAATTCAGAAAGCATTCATTTCAAAATCTAGAAATATCTTATATGTTGAAACTAATTTGTTTATTGTACCACAATTATTTGGGGTCAACCTCTTTCTTTGCTTTTGATAAGGCAATGGTCTTACGAGACACGTAATTTTGTATTAAATTTTTCTAAAAATAATTTTTTAATAATGCATTTCTTAATTCGCAACTAAATATAATGTAACAAATTACAGAATTCTTTTTTTTAATTATTGCACATTAACACCATATTTCTGTAAGACGAACGACTTCTTTTGAGTGATTTTCTATACAAATAGACGTTCGCCTGAAATCGTAAGAGTTACAAAAACAAGGGCTTAGTAATAAAATTAATTACATGAATCTGTTTTGTATTGATGAAAGCTTAATTTAAAGTGGTTTTTTAACATTAACATCGATTGTCTGAGATTTTTCACTTTACAAAAACAACTGGTAATGTTATAAAATTTTATTCGATTATTCAAAAGGCTGTAATTCTTGCTTCTTTCTGACACAACACGGTCCGAACATTACAAGTTAAAAAAGACATGTTTCAGCGAATCTTCAACAGAAATTAAAAACTACTCATAAAAAATTCAAAAACAATATAAAAATAACATATTTGCTATAGACATTACACTATCCGAATATTTGATAAATTTCGTTTTTAGTATATATATTTTTTACAATTTATGTTAATTGTATTGGGAAGAGAAATTGAGAAATTGAATCATTAGTTAAGCAGGTAGTAGAGGTTTAGGGACGTGTTCAGTAATAGTGGAATATACAAAAACACTCAGAGGTAATGTTATCCATTCGATTTTCCGCCTGGAAAGAGGAAAGTTGATGTATTAACTGTGCTATAAAAACTGCATTTCCAATTTGTTAAGCTAATACAACATATCCATTGCCACAATTGGAAATTGAATATGATACAAACAAATTTCAGAGATTTATTTATTTATATTTATCATTCGATAGTAATTCTGTAAATTAACATGATCATGATTAGTGTGATCATAATCTGTTTTCTTATTTTTATAGTGCTTTGTAGTGTTTTAGTAGAGGCATCATAATCTTCATTATTCAGTTATTGTTTCTTTTAATGATTTGGGGTTTTGTTTGTTGTGGCTACGATTATGAAAGCATAAGATACAGAACATACAGCATTCAATATAAATGCTGGTGATTTGCAAGTGTGTGTGTGTCAGTTTGCTAGTGTATGGTAGTGTTTAGCCAACTTCAAGTTTGTTTATGTGGAGTCTTCTACCAACAAATGTTTAATAGCAAAAACTTAATGCTGAAAGTATTAGTGAGCATTTTTTTATATTTTTTTTTTGTTAACTCACACAGTTTCTTAACGTACTACTGAAAACTTTTTAGTGTAATGTTGGCTACGACGAAATCAAGAACGTGGAATAAAAAAGCAAAAGAAATAGAAATATCAAAACTAAATATACAGTCATATATAGATCAAGTTTATGTTTCGCAATTGTCTAAATAAAATACAAATAATTTAAATTCGTCTTATTAGTGGAATTAATAAGTGAAAAAACTTCAACAACTCTGTTTTAAATGTTAAAAAATGTTTTTTAAAATGTGATAAATATATGTACTAAATTCGACTTTATAAAAATTATATATTTTTTTACAACCAATGTTATTATTATAGCATGATCAAATTAGAAAGTTTTTTTAATGGTGAATTTTACGCTTCACAAAGGCTTTATAATCAACAACAAAGAAAAATCAAAAAATACCAAACAAAAATATATAAGTTATTGTTAACAAAACGTTATATGTATAACAACACACGAGCGTAGCAATGAATTTTTCATTTGAAACCGCAACACAATGTCCGATTCTGAACCAGTTAGTTTAGAATTTATTGAAGATCCATATTTGCCCAAATTAGATGATGTCGCTACACCTTCACTGGATTCTTATAGTCTCGATTGGAATGATGAAACCGATTTATATTTACGTAATTTGACTCTTGATCAAATATTCTATGATACGGATTCCGATTATACTAACCAATTAGAACTGCAAGCAGTCGAAACTGAATTTATAATTTCTAAATTAGCTAATCAATCGCCGTCAATGTCTATAGCAAAACGTTTTCGTTTGAAATTTTTTGCTAAACGAACTATGCGTGATGTTAAAGTGACTTTTGTTGATTTTTCTAAACCTTATATAGCCAAAATATCGAGTAGTGAAAATTATAAGAAATTTTTAAATATTGGTTCACCTGGAAGTGTACCAGCAAGTAGTAATAAAATAGTCAAAGGTAAATGTAAACTGCATATAAGAAATTACGTTATACAATATAATAATTTAAAAGTCATGGAAGTTTCTGAACCTAAACGGTTTCAGTATTTTTTCCACACTAAACCGAATTAATGTTTATTATTCAAATTACTGAAGATCGGGTACATTTTTGAAAAACATAAAAATTTTACTTTTATTATTGCATATTTTTGTATCAAGTTTGTTCAGAAATATACCTAAAGAATTCAATGCGAAAGGTATACGATGAAATAAAGAACATAAATTATTTCTAATTAACTTTTTAAGTCCGTATTTTAAACCTTGAAAAACTGTTACTAGTAAAAAAAAAATAACGGGCTAAAAACCAATTTGCAATAAATTCACTTTACAATTTATTTTAGTTTATGTGCTTTCATTGCTTAAGTTAATACAATGGTTACTATTTTTCATAAACAGTATTTAATATATACTTTCTCTTAATTTTTCATGGAAGTTATAAAGTAATAACTTAAATTTGAAAAAAATGTATGTTTTAAGTTACTCTTAAAAAATGTAATTGTTTTTCATGTATTTATATTTAAATTAATCTATTTAATCCTTTATTTTATGCTTACGTATGATGGTTTAGTATGTAAGTATCTTCAGGATACATGTATTTACAATGTTAAATATACGTGTATCTTAAATTTTTATTAATTGTTTTAATTATTCATTTATTTTTGTAGATAATACAGGAAATACTTCTCCAGCTGCTTCTGTAGCATCGGCTGATATTGCAGCTGAGTTTGCCGCTTTAACTGTCGAAGAACAAGAAAGACAAAGAGCTGAATGGAGTCAAGTAAGTCTTGAAAGTGAGTTTTGAAAATCTTTCCTAAAATTTAAACTTTACCTTTTTGTTTAAGGAACTTGCCCGCGTGGAAGAAGAAATCAATACATTACGTACCGTATTGGCTTCAAAAACACGCCATGCATCCGATCTCAAACGCAAATTGGGTATTACAGTTTGGAAAGAAATAACCGACGACATGAATCAGGGTCTTAAAAACGTTAAAGAGAGTACAGTGTAAGTAAAAAAAGCGATAAATAAATTTTACAGTGACACAATGGTAAAAAGCCCTATGGGACATGATTTCGAAATATACTTTGAATGTTAATTGATATTGTCTACATAAACTTTTTAATATATTATTGATTTTGTATTATTTTTATTTCTTTATTATTTGTTTTTTTAAGTTTTCAAACTGTCGAACAAAGTGTTGGTAATTTTACAAAAGCTGTACATGATGCTCCTATGTAAGTAATTGTGTTAAAATGATTATGGCGAAAAAAAACTTAATTAAACATTTCAAAGCAATTTTACTAACAATTTTAACACAATAACTTCCACTGCAATAATAGTTTTAACATCTTTACTTACACTTTAAATTATTTATAATATTAAACAAATTTCTTTTTTTTAATACTACATATGTTAACATAACACGTTATAATCTTAAATAGATAATTTAAAGTTATTTATATTTTATTTTTTAGATTTCAGCGTACTGAATCTGTATTGAAATCGACTGGTGAAAAAACAGCCTCTGTTTTTGGTAGTATTACTAGTGGCATTTCTTCGAAATTTTCGCAAATGAAAAATTCTGAATCAATGAGATCCATAGAGGAAAAAGTTGGCTCAGCCTATGAGAACGTCAAAGTAAGCTATGAACACAACAATTTTTTGTGCCAATCTCATGCGGTAACTACAAATTTATGTTTAAGAATATATTTCTACTTTTTTAAACTAAAATTGTTATACAAACTAAACAAAAGCACACTTTTGTCACAGTAGTTTCTAATTCACGAATTATCTATAATACTCCACATCTTGAAGACGAAATTAGAAATTTAGATTAAAGTTTTGTTCAATTCGTTTTATGTTACGTCTTTAAATATTTTCACAAATTTAATTTGTAGGATTTTAGGCAAGTTGTGCTATTATGAATTTACCTATCCCTATTATTTATTTTTTAAACATTGAAGTAATTTATAGGGAATCTGTATGCTAAACTATTAAATTAATTAAAGCGCGAAATGATTTAACAGTTTTCTACAGTGAAAATAAATTAAAGCAAATATATAATTGTAAGGAAATGTTTCGGATTAAACACGCCCAATGGCACACAAGTTTTGGGAACGATGTCCTCATTATTAACTTAAATTGTTCTTATTCTTAGTGGAGCTGTAATTAATCTCTTTTATTCGAAATAGTTTTTTACTTCTATTCGATGAACAATCATTTTAATAGCATGCTTTTAAACACACACATTCACATTATTTGAAGAATTAAAATATTAAAAATTGTTTATTAATATAAAATATGTATAAGTTTTAACGTCATTTATTTCAGGGAAAAGTAACTACTTCACGTTCTGGCTCTGTTAGCAGTTTCCCAGATGAACTTCACCATGAAAACAATTCGTCTGCTTTAAACACTCCTTAAAACAATGGCATTGACGAGTATTCATAAAGTTTTATAAAAACTATATAGTTTTAATAAATTTCAAGAATTCTATTCAATTTCAAAAAAGAAAAAAAATTCATTAAAAGCAAAAAAAAAAAAATAACACGCACGCAGGCGCGCTATATATGATAAAGAGTAGTAAGAAAGAAAAATTGCGATTAAACTAATTTGATTGGAAAATATTGTCGGATATGCATACTTACTTTGGGTTAATAGTTTGAAATTTATACAAAATAATTATATAGTAATTAAAATTAAAACATTAACTACATTTGTTATATTTTTGTAATAATTATAAACGTATGCAACGAGAGTTTCTTAAACATGAATATTTGGCATTATATTTCATACACTAAAACATAAAATAAGCCATTTAAACACTCGTATTATTTATTTGAATTATTCATTTTCTATCTTACTGTAGTTTTTTTTAGTCCAGCCATTATAAAGAAATTGTTATGATAACACTGATATTGACACTATTTTTCTTAAGGTTTTCGTTGTAAACTGGAAACTAATGTGGTAATGAGAATATTTTAAATTCTTTATGAAATAAATAGAATTAAACTTTTTGTTGTCATTGTTTGGTTATTATCTACATCTAAAATTGCATTAATTATTGTAAAATAGAAAAAATTTCAAATTTTATACGGAACAGTTCATTCCATTCATAAAATTTTGTGATAAATTAAACATTTTATTTTTCTCGTGGAAGCTTGGATTATCAAAACAGTTGTGTTTATTTACCTACTATATAACTATAAATTGTAATTGAAAATTCTATTATAAAGTAAAATTTTCAAAAATAAAACGAGTAGGTAAATGAATACAATGAAAGAATTGAGAAATAAATACTGCGCCCTTTTTGAAATTGCCTTTAAAAATAATACACAATAAAATTATAAGCATGCTAATTTATATTAATAATGTATGTCTACTTCTATTACAAGAACAGAAATAATAAAATCTATTTATATATGTAAAAAATAATCAAAGAAGTGTTTTCAATGCATAAATGAACTTTGAACAAATTTTCTGAAACCTGAAACGCCGATGGCTTACATATAGAATATAAATATACAGAATTATATATAAAGGGCTTCACTTGTTTGTTGTTATTATTAACTGTATAATACTATTAATAAATCAGAGTTCTGAATATTTCTGGAAAAACAGCAAGTTACTTGCTGGAGATTTAAAAATAGAAAATTGTAGCATTACATGTTTGTAGTGCTTATCGGTTTACGCCACTGTTGATTATATCCCTATATTCCAGAAGTCGCGTAAAATTAATGGTATCTTCAAATGCACAACTAAAGCCCCTAAATATGTTAGAAAACGAAAGCCAATTACGGAGTCGAATCAAAACTTAAACTAACTGGCCTTATAAAAGACGTCTTATTTTAAGGCTTAAGTCAATGTTGATAGCTGCTTATGTCAAAATTGACAGCTTCTTATGTCAATGTTGATTGTATCTCTACCTTCCAGTTAACAAGTAAAATTGATGGCTTATTCAAATGCGCACCAAAAAAACGATCAAAACTGAAACCAATCCTTCATATAGTTTGATGCCATCTATTTATTCCCAAACAACATCTGTAAATTTTGACATCAAGATGGACTGTTAAGTTATTAAGGCAACTGGCAACGCAATTGAAGTTCAGTTGCCATCCACAATTGCACTTTAAAAAGTATTGGCAGCCCTCTTAATAGAAAGCCGTCAATAAATCATCAGTGGCTCTGTACTGTTTTAATCAGCTGGATAATTTACAACGACGTTTTGTATTTTTGTTATTCTTTAGATATAGTGTTTACAAAAACAAAGAGTGGGAGAATTATAACATTTTTGCTTTGTTTTACCAACGATAATTACTTTGAAACTTAATTATTATAAAAAAGTGAAATCGTCATTATTTTTTTGAATAAAATAAACTTTACAACACTGATACATTCGAACGTGATATACAATTATAAATTTTCTACGTATTTCTACAAACAAGAGGTCATAACAGAAACAACAGAAAATTATCTGCTGTTTACGTCTCCCACCCGCTAGTGATATTTTTTGTGCTTACACACATTGCAAACAACTTGCACGTCATGTCTCAAGTAGAATACAAATACATTTGGTCCATAGAACCGGCGCCAAGCGCTGTGTTACGCTCTACTTCTTCCCCACCGACTCGGGCAACAACCGCAACAACGAACGTCTTAAGCTCATTAAAAAATACCAAAGAAACCTATTTGGAAGCAGTGCGCATATTGCTAGTACTCTTAGATAATGTCCTTAAATATCCAAATGAAATAAAATACCGTTCCATACGCCTCGAAAATAAATCAATCAAAGAGAAACTGCTCTCTTTGGAAGGTTGTAGCGAGCTGTTAACAGCGATTGGGTTTAAAAGGACTGCTAACGAATTTACTTTGCCGTTGGATGCGTCTCTCGATTTGTTACGTGCATATCGTGATGCTTTAATAAAACGTCGAGACTATTGGCTTAATTATAATCAAGAAATTACCTCAGCAGGTTAGTCAGTTAGTTATTTTTTATTATTTATACTATCATGCATTTAATTTATACAATTTTCATAAGCAGTTAAACCCAAATCAACAGCGATGACTCAAAATAAAGTTGAAGCATTAAAACCAATCGAAGCATCCAAACCTTATAAAGAGCGTACAATATTTCCCAGGGTATTGGTAAGTTGAAAGTAAACTATTATACATTATCAGAATAATTTCATTAAATGATAAGTTTTATGGATTTATCAATGCTTTATTATTTTTGCTATTTATGATTTATTATTATTTTTTATCTTTCTTATCACTTATAATTTCCATTTGAATAAACGTTTCTTTAATTATAGACAGTTAGCACATAATATTAAGACCTTCATTTAAAAAAAAGAAACAAACATGCGAAGAACTAAGTAAAAAGCGTTATTGTTATAAAATGAAACATTAAGTTTTGTCGTTTGACCTTTTTTTTGACAAAATTTCCATTTATCCTTATTTTAGCGAACGTCCAATAGTTTTTTACAGTCCTTAGAATTGTACTCAGATTCTGTAATGCAATATGAAGATGAAAAACTTCTTGCAGTTGGTCGTGAACTTATACCAATTGATGATTTAACACAAAAGGCTAGTGAAAAACTAATGGCCATGCAAGAAGATAAAGCCAATACTGAACAGGCGACGTCAAATTCAGCTGCAAAAAAAGATTACTGTATACGAGATTTGATCCTGGTCGAACTTGTAAATTGGTTTAACACGGAATTTTTTGAATGGATTAATAATTTGCCTTGTAAAGTATGTGGTAGCGAAGACATTAAACTAAAACGTAGCCAAACTGAGGGTGATTGTCGTGTGGAAGTTGGTATATGTTGTGGTCAAGAAACTAAATTCTATCGTTATAATGACATATCGCAACTATTAGTTTCGCGTAAGGGTCGCTGTGGAGAATATGCAAATTGTTTTACATTTTTATGCCGCTGCTTAGATTACGATGCTAGAATAGTACATTCTCTATTCGATCATGTTTGGACAGAGGTAAATATATTTACATTTAAAAGATTAAGTGAATATAAAAATTAATTTTTATATTAAAATCGAAGGTATATTCTGAATCCCAATTACGTTGGTTGCATGTAGACCCCTCAGATAATGTAGTAGACTCACCCTTAATGTATCAACATGGCTGGAAACGTAATATTGATTATGTATTTGCCTATTCATGCGATGACATACAAGATGTTACTTGGCGTTATTGTAATAATCATAAAGAAACTTTAAAGAAAAGACGATTTTGTTCTGAAAATGAATTAATAGAATCCATTATAACGATACGGAAGAAAAGACAAATGCATTTAAGTGATGAACGTAAAAAGATTTTGAGTCAACGTTGCATGTTGGAATTAATTGAATTGACAATAGAACGGTGAGTTTTTTTTACCACAAATAAGAGTTTTTGAGAAGATTTCATTTCATTTTTTAAACAGTCCGCCTACAGAGAATGAACTGAAAGGTCGTAGTTCTGGCAGTCTTACATGGCGTCAATCACGTGGTGAACATACTTTTAATGATGTGAGTATTTTATTTTGATTAGCTTTTCATGATACGGTGTTACATTTTTTAACATATTTTTTAACTTGAAACAGATTTATGTTTTTACATTAACTGAAGCTGAAATCGAACAAAAACAATTTAATTTACGGTATTGCTGTTCAACAGACACCTATGAACGTTACATAAAAGACGAATCCGGTATGTGCCATCCAATTTCTAGTCACAAAACCTGGCAAAGTTGTCAGTTTTCTTCGAAAAATATTTTGCGTAAAGTTGAACGCGATTGGAAAATGGTCTATTTAGCACGTCAAGAAGATAGTGACTATGCTGAAATTGTTTGGAAATTCAATTTTGCAAAAAGCAACTTGAAAGTTAAAAATTTTAAACTGATGTTGGAAAAGAAAACCTTTGGTGAGGGTCAAATTGAAGTGATATATCGTGATAGCATAAATGATGGTTGTATTGTAAGTACCTTAGAAAATTGTCAAGAGTTTGAAATTTGTGCCAAATTATCGGGAGGCAAAGGTGATGTAGCTTGGCAACATACACAGTTGTTTCGGCAATCATTAAATTCGAATGAAAATCTGTTTGATTTACAAATTGAATTGATGTGAATGAGCTTAACACAATTATTTAGAAAATTTTCTACTGCGATTCCATTACAATGTAATAATATATTGTGAAACTATTTATTATCGATAATAAAAATATAGAAGTCTAAAGTGTAACTTTAAATTCTATAAATAATTGCGTGTATATATAAACCCACATGAAAGAATTTATATCAAAGTAACTGAAAGTTTCCTTTTAAAATTTTGTCAAAGAATTTGGTATTATTTTAAAAATAAGATTTATAATATGTTTATTAATATTCGATTACAAAATTAGGTTTGTATTTACGACTGCAATTTTCTTAAATAAAAATATGCTATTATTGTAAAATTAGTTTTTTATTTTGTTTCAGACTGGTGATATTCCATCTATAAGCCTTTAAAATGAGGTCTAAACCACTGCCTAAAGCTCTTTCCTTTGTGCTAGATCTTGTAATTTCATCTCAAAAGTTAATTGCTCAAAACTTCAAAAATCCTATATGCGGTAATATTCACAGAAATTCGATTACAAACTATACTTTCAATTAACTTTCGACAACTAATAAGGCTACTTTAACTTGTAATACCTATTATTACATTAAACAAACGGGGCTTAATTTTTACTTAATAAACCCGGAAAAGGAAAAAGAATGTGCCAATTTATTATTAAAATATATATTTATTTTTTGAACGAACAAAAACGAATTTGATGAAAAAAGTACTGCCGTATTTTGGAAATCAAAAAGTACTGAAAAAAATACAAAAGTACTGAATTTTTCAACACTGCAATGGATACAAGTCTTTAGCGCTTTCGATTTTGAATTTCAATATTTACCCGCTCCTTTTAGATAATCCCTTTTACTTTTTTTCTGTTAAGTTTGAATTTTTACAAAAGTTCTTTTTTAACAGTTTCTTAACACTATAACATTACCTATACAAAAGATGAACGTTATGAAACTGTAAGTCATACTTAGTGTGGCAACTCTTACGCATTTGTTTATGTGCCGATAATTATTTCGTTTAGTTAAATTTTAAAGAAACACAATGGACACAAGTTTTGAGCACCATTTAAGAAACGAATATTGTACCACTCGTTTAAAATATAGGCAAGGCAGGCAATTGAAAGCAGTTAAGGTAATAAAATTAACATAAAATTATCCAATGAATGAAAATTTTAGTATATTAATAAATTTCTCACAAGGTCTACACGGTGGCAAATGAATCGCAAAATTTACTGATATTTGGAGTGCCAAAAATAAATCTACAGCAAGAGCTGAAACAACGTTTGTTAAAATTTGGTAAGTTTTATCATGTACGCAACATTACTACGGATATATTAGCAAAACAAGTGGATGTGGAACAATTTACGGAAGTTTACTGGGTTAAATTTCATAGAATATTTGATGCGCGTAAATGCAAACGGTTTCTGGATGCGAAAGAGTTTTATGGTGGGATTTTGCACATTTCCTATGCCCCAGAATATGAATCCAGGGAGGAATTAAAGGAAAAGTTGAATCAAAGAACATTTGAAGTAAAAAAGTGCCTTAAACGTAATGAAAGCTATAATAAAAGGAAAAGAGAGGATCACAGTTGTACAAAAACAAACTGAAATATATATTTTTTAATTCTTTTTTAACATCATAACAATGCACTATAATCGTATGTAAAATTTTATTGCATTTTTGTCTACATATTTGTTTTACTAGTCATAAGTATTTGAAACTATTTTGTCTTACGCCAATCATGATACATTGTTAGGAATGGAACGCGTCTTTGCCACAACTCCATGCCATAAAAGGCCCAGAAACTGAAAAAAGGAATTAAATTTCATTTTATATCATCTGTAGGTATATACTCGAATAGTTCTTCAACTCACAGTCCAAATATTGCTCCTCCTAAATGGGCAGCATGATCAAAGAATTTCCAGCCCATTATACAACCAGCAAAATCAATGCCCATTATTACTTTTATTGCAGAGCCGGCAGAAAATGTAAACATTGGCAAAAATAAGACACTTAACTGTGTATCAGGATATTGTGCACATACATAAGCTAAAATTGCCATAATGGCACCACTCTGAAAATTGAAAACTTAAACATTTAATAAAGAATTCTTTTGTTTAACTCGAAATTTAATTACCGCTCCAATAGAGAGGCCTGCTTGTACTGTTAAAGCTTTATATAAGACACTAGTCAAGCTAGCTATGACACCCGCACTTAAATATACTGCCAAAAATTGTTCTTTGCCTAAGGATAATATAGCCGCATTGGAAAAACTATGTAAAACATACATATTAGCAAACAAATGAAACGCTGAGTAATGACTAAATGTGGACAGAAGCATGGGCCAACAAATAGTGCCTATATGAAAAGATTATTATTAATTATGGCCTTCTATATTGTCGTATATACGAATTATACTTACGTGCCGCAGGATTTGAACAAAAATATTTCATCATAGTTCCTTTTAAAGCTGGGATTCTCCATAGGCCAAATACTAAAACATTCAAAGCACATATAGGTGCGAAAACCTTTTCTCCTGGCGACAAGCGGTCCCATAAACGATTTATATCACGTTTTATATTTTCCCAAGAATCCTCGTCACTGGATTTTCTTCGCAGCCAACCCAGTTTGGCTTGGCGTGCTTTTTCCAACATCATATTGCGGGTATTTTCATATTCCAGTACTGTAGCTCCCATGAATGAACCCAAGCTAAACTAAAAAAAAATAAACATTTTTAATAGAACAATAAATAGGTTACTGCTTCTTTTGATGCTACCGCTCCTGTAAATACTAAAGCTTTGAAGACATTGCCAGAAGGTACTGACCCGCTTGGTGGCTCGAACGGCTGTAAGGCAGGTCGTGAAGAATTCCTAGAGCGCGCCGAACTACGTATCGAACGCAGCACCAACCGTTGATTCAGTGATGTTTGTACTGAAGACGAGTTTAAGCCAATATGATGCAATAATGAACGATTTGTGGTCTGGCCCACTTGGAGTGAGAAATCTTTACTATTGAAATAAACAATCCTTGATTATTAATTTTCCATAGTTCTTGTCGTCGCCAACTTACCAAAACTGATTTTGCCAGGCGCTTCTGAGCCCCAGGCGTAACAACATAATTTTAATATAAATTTAATTTCTAAATTTTTTTAATTTCTTTGTAATACAAACACACACTGATTTTGACAGCCGAGTTAACAGTTTTATTTCTTTGATTTACAGCTGATTCTCTTGTTGTCGAACAGGCTGACCCATATAATTGTTTTTTAATGTTTAGTTGTTGGCCATGCTGTTGGATGTGCATAGGCCAAAAACCTAGTCATATCCGGTGGTGTATTTTGTGTCCGGTGGGCTCTACCGTGTCAGACGAGTGGTAGGTACAAACTAAGTACTACCAATCCCTGAATGCCCCATCCTTCTTTTCCCTATATCCTCCACTTTCCCATCTTCCTTTCTAAAATCCAGAAGCGTCTGTCTCACATTGGGCGGCTCTCTGGTCTGCATGTGACCCAGTAGTGCGCTCAGTATCCGACAAAAGAGGCTGCTCTCCGAAGATCCGATCACTCAGGTGTAAGCCAAAGGCCTGCGTTGACTGCCATGCTACTGGAACCTCGGCTACCCAAATGCCAATTTCAGGTTTGGATAGTCGACGATCTACTGACGGGGCTCTTCGAAGACGGAACAGAGCTGCTTCTACAGTTTCTGAAATGTCGGCGCAGGCGTCAGAGCTGGCGGGTTTGACACTCCACTCGACTGAAACTCCTCTCTCAGCCGAAGAGAGCGCCAACCCAACCAAAGGACGTTTGTACACCGACGAAACAGGTCTGTGCGGAAGGTTCCGCAAAGCCTTCGGAGGCCACCAAATAAACCCAAACCCGGAGCGTAAGCCTAGATCGGGTTACAAAAACTCAATTCGGTTTTTAAAAGACTTGAGTGAATGGGGCCCAAATCGTTTATGGCATACAGGAATCATCTCCAACGGCCATCATCCTCATCTTGAACTCCAGGTGGCCATTATTGACCGTCAGCATCCCGAAGGGCCAAGTGGCAAAAAGGATTGAAGGTAGTAGGATGCACTAACCCAGAAGCTCTTGAGAAGGGTGCTCAGCTCGACAAGGTACCACTAAAGGAAGCCCCTGTCAAAACTATCCTCAGGGTCTGGGTTCCCTCTCCAATTTTGGAGGACGAAGCCACACCTTCCCTGATCAAACTACAAAATGTGGGGCTGAAAACGTCCGAAAACAGCAAGGTACAAAGATGCTGGAAAGATCTCTGGATCAAAATAGGTCCGGAATCTCCGCAGTTTCTGCGCTCTTTGGACGGTAAATTTAGGTGTGGGGCGGAACAGCTAAGACTGATCCTGCCATCGAGCAACAGCAGTGGGACTGCAACGGCTGAGGGTGGTTCAGATTAATGTGTGCCATTCTAGGGCTACTAGCGAGTTGCTGTTGTTCATGGCTCGTAAGAAACAGAACATCGATTAGAGTCTAAATTCTACATACTTCTTGTCCTACCAGCAAATGTTAAGTTAGGGATCTGCATATATTTCAGTAAAGTAATTAACGTTCTTCACTTACCACAGTTCTGCGTTCCCGACCTCACCGCGGCAGTATGTGAACGCGCTGGGAGCAGTAGTTTGCTGATAGAATCCGCATATATGTCATACGAAGACGAGGAACAGCTACCACTTGCCTTCAAGCACCTGGTGCATTTGGCACACAGGAACAGGCGAGAGGTTTTGATAGGATGTGATGCCAACGCCCACCACACTGTATGGAGAAGCACAAACATCAACAGATGCAGTGAGTCCTTTTTCGATTTCATTTTTAACTCACTTATTTTATCCAATAGGGGCAGTAGCCCACATTTTTTAATAAGAAGAGGAAACAGGTCATGGATCTGACGTTAGTGTCAGACGCATATGTAATTAGGGTCACAAACTGGCAGATATCTGTTCCTTTTCGGATTACTACCGAATACTAGATTGAATTCTCAGTATCCTACCCTGAGGACTCCCAGGAGGGCGAACTGGAGCAGTTTTAAAATGCTGATCGACCTGCTACCCTCCTTTGCGGAGACGGGAACAATTGATATAGCACACATTGAAGAATCTGCCCAGCAACTCACTGGGGAACTTAGGAGAGCCTTTCTCAAATCCTGCCCAATTAATCAGGCCCCGCGATCACGCACGACACCGTAGTGGTCGTCGGAGCCAAGGCATCTTGGGAAGGAAACAAGAAGAATTTTCATTAGGGCCAAACGGACTAGGGAGGATAGGGACTGTGCTATGTATAAACTGATTTTCAATTCCGAAAAAAGACAAGTGGTAAGACCTGAAAGAGATTCTTGGGCTAAGTTCTGTGAGAATATTGCCTGTACTAGCGAAGCTGCAAGGCTTCCAAAATACTTGCAAATAATCCTGAGGTGCCAGGCTTACCGGCAACCAAAGGGTTATCATCTATGTCGAGAAGTCATTAATGTCATTGAACAAAATTGCTAAACTTAAAGTAAAACTTTCACGACACCGAGACATGTTAACAATTTTTATTATTGCCAGATTTTATAAAATTAACAACAAACAGCACTTCTTGACACAGTCCACGATAGTAATAATTGCATTCATTACGATTTTGCTGTCTAAATCATCAGATTAATGTTTATGCGATATTTTTTTTAAGCCTATCTCAAAGATATAGTTTATGTTAAATAAAACATGTAAATAAAATTTAAGCAATGAAATACAGCACTCGATTTCCTTCATACAATTATAATTTCTAGTTGGCATCTCTCAGCCGTTCGGGTATTGTTTGAAGTTATAAAATGTATTCAAATCATCTTGGACTTGATACAATCTATTAATAAATTCAGGGTGTCCAAAAATTCTTAATGTTAAGTTCTCAAGTATCAGACAATGATAAAAAAACATGTCCTATGGTCTAATCTTCTTTTTTGGTGTTATCCAGCCTAAGGACGCTTATACCTAGCGGCCAGTTTATCGCTATGAGATTCCTTAGAAGGACTTTGTGGTGAAATAGGTATAAACAATCCCGAAGCATTGTCGAATATTCGATCCATTTGACACTACATACACAAACAAACAAGCACTTGAAGAGACATTAGCAGATACCATAAAAACATATCATTAAACTGATAATCAAATTACATATAAATAATTCTGTAGTATATTTACCTTTATGTTGTGCAAGAAATAATAAACAATCAACTGTGGCTATCTTTTTTAGTTTTAGTCTTTTTTTTATTTTTTTTGATAATTAAGAAACTGTAATTTCAATAAACTTAAATAATTTATCAATCTTCTCCTCCAATTAGTTTTTTTTTGTTAATTCATGAAAAAATTATTTTTAAATTCACAATTCTGTGAATTGAATTTATGTTCTTTTTTTATTTTATACATTTATCATTTGTTTATTATAATAAAATATGATTTTATTTTAAATTTTCTTTTATTATATGTATGTATATTTTTTTTTATCATGTGTGTGTTTTTTTGTTGTATGGACAATTATAAATATGTATATTATTATTTTTTTGTTTATATATAAATTATATGCATAATCTTGTTTTTTTTTAAACTCTCTTTTTCCCATGTTAAGAAAAGTGAGCTGCGTGAAAAGTAAGAATTTTTTTGTAAAATTTTTTTAATTTTTTTTTGTCACATAAAAATTTATATTGACTTACAAGCAATATTTGAATATATTTTGAATGTTCTATATTCTGTGATATTTTAAGGGTATTATTCTTTTGATTTAATGGCTTTGGTTTGAATATATTATTACTCTCTTTGCTGTGTAAAAATTTAGTGTAAAACATTGGTTTTTTTTTTAAATTTGTAGTAGTTTTCCATTACTAAGGAAGCAATATTTGCCAAGTTAGTTTCAATTAAAGAAAATCAATTAAATTAAATAACAATAAAACACAAATGTTTACTACACTAAGTCAATGGGTGGTTGAAGGGTGATTTAGTTTTTAAACTTATTTAAAAAAAAATAAACACACTGAATAAATATTTGTGCAACATTTAGAACATTTTAATCAGTAGGACTTTTTTATTTGACTTGAAAACTTAATAGTATACGTACAAATACATTGAATTTTGAATAAATTAATTATTAAAATTATTTACTTACCATTTACCTAAATGTAGTTTTAAGTCGTATTTAAAATAACCAGCTAAGCTAATCGCTTTGCTTGGTAGGTTATTTTAAATGTAATTTCTTAAATATTGTATATCATTGGAAACCTGTTCTGTAGCATTTTAATGATTTTCTTGTTGGTTTTTGTTTTTCATTAAATTTATAAACACTTATAATTTATACACCCAACACTTATGATTGATTATTTTTTTATTTAAATTAGAATCTTATTACAAGTCACATTCAATAAATATACACCGAGAATTTAATAAATCCCATTTATAAAATTTTTTGTTGCATCTCATCAATATTATTATACAAAGTCTATTTTAAGTTTCTTCTTTCTTTTTTACAGCTTCTTTCAAGGAAACGCTTTAAAATGAATATACATACACACATATATATACATATATATCAAAAAGAAAACATTGACAAATATTTCCAACCAATTGACTTACATTGTGGAGAATTTTTCAGTTGCCTGAACTGCGGACATCTTTACCATAGAAGAAACGATTTGTGTAAGTTCATTAACATGCAATCAATAAAATATACATAGATATATACAGATAAAGTAACACATTGTAGGAATAGAGATTAATGCAAAGAAATTTATAACGAAGGGAAAGTGGAAAAAATTTGTGTTTTTATTTTTTGTTTTTTGAATCAGTCCTAGTTTTTAGTTTGCAAAAATTAATTTTACATTTTTCTGCTGCAATATACACAAAATATTAAAGTTTAAAGAATATATTTTGAATATTAAAAAAAATAATTCTTAATCAAGAAAAAAAAAATCATTAATTACACGTTCAATTAATGACGAAATCTTTACGTGAAGAGAAATTGATTATTCAAGTGAAACTATTTTTGAAAATTTGTGCCTATTTTTACAAATTCTTAGAATTTTTCCACTTTCATAATTGAAAAAAAAATTAACGATAAACATTTAAGATAACTCTCATGTCAGGAAAAACAAATATAAATAGCACAAAACAAATAATTCCATATGAATGAATGTATTCATACTTTACTAACTAACATTGTTATATCAAAGAAAAACTAAAAAGGACATTAAAAAAGGTTTGTTTTTATAGTTTTGTTTATGTTTTAACATAGTTTATTTAAGGATTTAGCGGATTTTTTTTATTATTATTTTTCATTATTATTGAATAATCATAATAAACGTTAATAGAATAGGATGTGTTGATGAGAGAATGAGAGAATTTATGATTTAATTATTTTTTTTAATACGTTTTCTTTTTTCTCTTGTTATTACAAATATAACAAAGACAACAACAAAAGAAAGATTCACGCAGGATGTGAAATGAAATAAGTAAGAACAGACTTAAAATGAAGAACAAAAAAATATTAAAAAAAATAAATTTAAAAAAATATATATTTTACGTATAAAAATATTTAACACGTAAATAACTTTGAATTTATTTTAGTTTTTCATTTATTTATTTTTTTGTATGTTTTTTTATATTTTTTAATAATTTTGAAATACAAAAAGAAAGAAAAATTAAGAATGAAATGGTCAATCTAAAAAAAGAAAAAAAAACAATTTTTCGATACAAAATAAAAGAAAACAATTTTGGTTTTTTTGGGTTTTTTGGTTATTATAAAAAACAAAATTGAAATTATTTATTAAAAAAATAATAAATAATATAATGCTCTGCCTAACAAAAAAGAAATAAAATATATAAATGAATTTTTTAATATTTTCTCACAAAATTTTCTGGCTTTTTTTTAATATATATATATATTATTTTTGCAAACAAAGAAAAAAGTATGTTTATGGTAAAAATATACAATAAGGAAATACATTTTAGTATATAGATCATAAAAACTGACGATGTTTTTTTTTTTCTTTTTGTTTATCTGTTTTGCACTTGTTTTAATTTTTATTGCTAAAAATTGGTTGTTTTTTGTTTTTATTTTTTTTATTGTAGCAGTTTTGTAACAAAACCAAAAGGTGTATATCGTTCAGGGGGAAGGATTATTTAAACTCAAAACAAATTAGAAGTACTTAGACACATTTTTTATATATGTATTTGTATTTATTTATATAGGAGAGTGAAAAAACATTTTGACAAAAAATAAGCGTTTCCTTTTTACTTTCCTCCTCATATAACGCTTGATGTTTCGAGTGTTATTAAAATAAGCCTTCCCCCTTAACTTTTGCTTGCTTTCTTGCTATACTTTATAAATTTTAATTATTCCATTCTTTTTTTATAAAGGGGAAAACAACCTGTTCTCTGTTTGCTTTGCAATTTTTTTTCTGCTGTTGTTTTTAATATTTCATATTGACCATGTTTTTGTTTTGCTGTTTATTTATTGTTGTTGTTGTTGCTTTTTGATGTTTCAGAAGATCCAAGACTATTGATTTTTCTTTCATAGCTGTTGTTGAATTAAAAGTTTTTATGCTTTCTCTTTAATTTAGTTTTTTTTTTGTATTTTTTTTAATTAAAATATTTTTGTTTCTGCTGAATTTTTTGGATTTTCTTGTTTTGTTTTAAAAATATTTTTTGTTTTAAATTTTGTTGTTTTTTTTTAATATTTCATAGTCATTAAAAAGGAAACAATTTAGTTTGGTTGTTAGTTGTCACCACCTTCCTGTGGTTCATCACCATCACCTTGGGTGTCTGAAGTCCAGAGGGTAAGGTTATCTCTCAACAATTGCATAATCAGTGTTGAGTCCTTGTATGAATCCTCATTAAGGGTATCCAGCTCAGCTATCGCATCATCGAAAGCCTTTAGTTGAGTTTAATAGAAAAAAAAAACAATTAAAAAATGTTTCATTTTGCTTTATAAAGAAGCGGCTTATTTCCAAAGATGTATAAAAAGAAATATTTCAAAACACAAGCTTGCTTGTAATTAAACACACCTAAAAAAGTATCATTAGTACATTCATCAATATTTTATGGGTTCAAAATAATTGAAAGACTCATAAAGAATGCCTCTCTATAATGTTTGAGATTTTATAAAGAGTTTGTCAACATTTTCAATTAAAAAATAAAACATATTTATTTATAATTTATAAGCCATTTTATATTGTATATATATATGTGTGTTTATAGCAAACCGAGAAAATCAATTTTGAACCCATATATCACTTCTTTTTGTTTTTAATTAAAATTAAACACGTTACATCATCAGTTTTATATAAAAATAATTGGAACAAAAACCATTTCGTTTTTCTTTGGTATGAAAAATAAAAAAAAGTATGGGCACGGATACGGTAATGAAAACAAGGCAATTTTTGTTTTGTTTTGGAAAGCATACTTATATAAAAATCAAATATTCTGAAGAGAAATTTAAAGAGCACCAGCTTATTTCAAACAACAATTACGAAATGGAAGTTGGAATGTTAAAGAAGGCATACTTTATTAAAACATGCTTATGTTATGTTAGGAATTATTCGAACCAAGCGGTAATACAGTGGTTAATAATGTTTTAAGGGATAACAAGTCCAAGGTAATGTGTTATGTTTAAAGGACTTTTTTTTAAGGGTTAATAAAAACAGTCAGGAATTAGAACACTAAGCAAAAATACAATATCAAATTATCACAAGTCATCAATATTATTAGTTTTATTAATTCGTTAAAGCCTAGTTTTTAATGGAATTCATTCGTTTAAATCATTCCTTTATTAACATCCATAAACAGAAAACAAGAACGTATGCGCTCAGCAGCAGCAGCAGAAAATAGTTGGCATAGTAGAAAATTGTATTGAAACCTGTTTAGCTAAATGACAAGCCCGCGCTGGTGAATTGATAATTTCATAATAGAAGACGGAAAAGTTGAGAGCAAGACCTAATCTGATGGGATGTGTAGGTTGCATTTTGTTTTTGGCTATATCGAAAGCCTCCTGATAAGCCTTTTTCGAATCTTCAACCACGGCTATACAATTTTTATTTTTTTAGAATAAAAAAAAAGAAAGAAATAAAGAAAAATTTCAGTCTTTATGTAAAGTTTACAAATGAATGAAGGTTGCAAACGTTTATATAAAGATCTAATTGTCAAAACCTAACTAAACCCTTAAAAAGTTATAAAAAAAAAAAAACAAAAACTGCGACCTAAACCTAAAGTGAGTAAAGTAGTAAAGAAATACTCTCCCCCCAATTATAGAAAGATGGACGAAGATGATGTTTTGCGTGTTTAAGAATTTGTTTTAATATTATAATAGTATTTTGTTGTATTAATTTTTGAAATATTTCATTTATCATCTTATTTTATTGCAACAAATATTAACCTGTTTGGCCAATTGGCAAGCTTTGTCTGGAGAGTTCAGAATCTCATAGTAGAAGACTGAGAAATTAAGTGCAAGACCCAATCTGATGGGATGTGTTGGTTGCATTTTACCCTTGCTAATTTCAAATGCATCCTGGTAAGCGGTTTGGGAGTCGTCAACAACGGCTATTTTTTATAAATTAATTTTTTTTGATGTAGAAAAAAATTATTTTTAATTTCGTGGTTTTTTTTTTGTTGTTTTTCATTCTTAATATTTAAATAAATCTTTCAAATAACATTCTAAGTTCAATTGACATTGATTTAAAGAAATGAATTTTATGTTTTATAAACGAATACTTACTGTTGCGTGCATCTCCTGTGGCTACCTCAGCTAAATACCTGTAATAATCTCCCTTCATTTTTAAATAGAAAACCTTACTTTCTGGATTGCTTGCTTTGGGAATAAGGTATTTGTCAAGAAGACCCTGTAAGTGGATGAAAAAAAGAGAAGATAAAAATATAAATAATCACTATTATATGCACATTAATATAGTATATATACATGTATACATATATACATTATATTAATTATAAATATAGGAATTTGTAAAGCAAAGAGGACATATATATTATATATTGATTTTTTTTGCAAAAAAAAAAAAGTGAACAGTTTAATTGCATGTATGCTGTTGTATACTATTTCATCGATAATCATACTAAAGTAGAGAGAATTATTTTTTTTCTTTTCATATTTATTTTGCTATAAGAAGGCGTTAGATGGATGCATGTTTGGTAAATGCTTTCATTTAATAATCGTTTATTAAGGTCACGTTGTCATTTGATGATGGTACATAACAGGGGTTTATTAATTAACAATTTTAAAGAATAATAATGTGACACTAAATCGTATTTAAATAAATGCGCATGTAAATACGTAACGACTGGCAAAACTATATTATTAAAACTGGTAATTATATACATATGTATGTATGTATATTACGTATACAAAGAAGTATGTATATAATGTTCATAAAGCAAATAATATTTCCTGCCTTTAAAATTTAGACATTTCTCTGCTACAGAATAATTCGTATATTGACATATGATTTGCCATCAATGGCATGTACATGAAAACGGCATTGCTATATCATTTTAAATAGATTTATTGATTTTGAATTTCATCTTCTATTGACATTTTCCGATTGGAAAAGGACAAAACAACACTCTAACGTATACACCATATATAAAATAAAATTGTGAAACCGCATGTATTTTTATCTTTTAACTACTAGCCAATATGTTCACATTATTTCTCTTCCTAAGGCCAACACAATATAACAAACAAGAAGAGAGAAATACAGACAATATTGTGGGGTTTATTCGTGTGTATATTTTTAAAATGTTCTTCTTTTTTCGATGCAGGAGGGGGGTGGTGTCTATTTTAATGACGAATATTTTTAACCATAAATGCACACACGTTCAATAATTTTTATACATTTATGGATACATATGTACATACATACATCTTTTGTATAGGCAAATATAAAATTTATTCCAATATAAGTAGATACGAATATAAAATATATGTAAATATATAAGAAAATTGTCGTTTGTGGTTGGTGGGGTATTTTCAAATGCTGAGCCCTCTTGTCTCATCTTTCAAATAATGCCTAATGGTCAACTTAAATTAACACTGTTGTACATATTTTATTTTTGTGCGTTTATGTATAGTTTTCTTCAACTTACCAAGACTTCATAACAGATTTCCCTAAGTTCTTTCTCCACACGTTCTCTGTACTCGCGGGCGAGCTGTTGTTTTCTGGCGGAGGCTTCGGTTTTTTGCTCAATGGAGGAAATTACTCTCCATGATGATCTAAAAAATAGTTTAATAAAGATAAAATTTATTATTTGTTTCTAATTTTATTCACTTCTTAATGAAAATATAAAAGCGGTTTTCACTCTTTGTTGTATATTTAATACTCTAGTATATTTACTCGTACTTTCGACAACAAAGCGCGAGCATCTTTTTTCATCTATTGTAAACTCACATGGTATAAGAAATATACCATGGTAAACTTATTTAAACAGCTGATTATTGATATTTTTTGTTATTATTTTGGCGGATAGACGATCAGCTGTTTAGTTTTATATTTACCAAGCTTATTTACTAGACCTTTTTTCATGGTAAATTTAACAGAGCGTTGTATATTTGAAATGAATGCATTTTGTTGTTGCGTTGATGTAAATGTAGTATTTATACTATATCTACCATACTTACCAAACCTACAAGGGTACTTTACTACCAAGAGTGAAAACCCCTAATGATAAGAGAGATGAATTAAATTTTTGTTGTCATACTTTTAGCCTTGTGATCTAAAAAAAACCTATTCGAATTCTCTAAAATTTAATTGGAGAAAATACTTGATTGTAGCTGAGAAACTAGGTCCATAATCCTGACTGAAGGGTTGTAATGATCAATTATGTATGTAACTATGACATAGTTCAGTTATCCGAAGCATTTTGTATATATTTTGTAAATTTAAAACATAGTTAAATAGTATGTAAATACTTTGAATCCATTTTCTTTATACTTTTAATAGAGACGTTGTAGGCTTACCATGTTTTTTTCTCCTTTTGTGTTTTCAGATTTACAGTTGTTCTTGTACTGCATATATTATGATCTGAACTAAACTACATCAACATGCTAAACGAATACTACCTAGTCTTTTATCTTTTTCTAAGACGAACATAATGGATACCATGACCTTGGCTATACAAGCATCCGATGTTTATGATAACTATAGCCATTGGTAAGCATATTTATGTAATTTTTTTTAATTAATTATATATTATTATTTTTTTTTACTAACCTGCGGGCACCAACAACGTTTTTGTAGGCAACTGAGAGTAAATTTCTTTCCTCATTTGACAGCTCAACACCGGTTTCTGTGACTGATTTCATGGCTTGGGCCATGTCATCGTATCTACAAGATTAAAAAAAAATTATAAACACATTTAAAAAAAGAAAGAGTTGAATTATAAACAGAAAAATATTTCAAATGTTTTAAAATTGAAAATAGACAATATTAGTTTACCTTTCAGATTGTTCGGCCAATTTTGCCTTTTGGACTAATTCCTCTTTATCGACTGTTGACATTTTGATGTGTTTTTTGTTTTGTTTTTACTTAGATTTTACAAAAATTAAAACGTTTGTTTTTTTTTATTGGGTAAACGGTTGCCCCACAAAATTTAATGAATACAATACGCGCCTAGAGAGATTATATTTATAAGGAATCTAAAACTGAATGCGTCGCTCACAGTATGACTAATTCTGAAAATAAAAATAAAGGAAACAAATTTATTAGTTTATTTCGTATGCAAAACGTAAGATATATTACATATGTATGTATATGTTTAATAAATTATTTCATATTTTGTTAATGTGGAATAATTATTTAGATTCCGTTTGTCATGGTTTCAATTGTAATAATCTTATAATCAATATATTCTTCATATTCTACTTCACTTGGTAACCTAATTAGACAATAGTTTTTGCAGTTAATTACATAAATGTTGCAAATTTTTTTAAATAATAATACATTAAAATGGTAGGGGTATAAGTCAATTCATGTAATTGCTTAAAATTCAATTTAATTGCTCAAAAAAATATGATAATTCCCTAAAGAAAACGAAGCAACAACAAGATTTCAAACACAAATGGGGCAAGTAATGTTGGATTAGAAGAATGACTCATAGAAATACCAATTGGCAAATGGAGAAAAGAAGAAAATAACAAACTAACAACGCAATTGCTGGCTGGCTGTATAATAAAAAACAAAATAATAATAAAATAAATACAATTAGTTTTGAATAATTTCAAGAAATAAGAGAAATGTAAAAGTGAAAAAGAAAACAAAATTAATGGATATACTATACTAATAACTTTTCCAAATTTTATTAGAATATAAAAAAACAAAATATTAAAAGAAATAAATAACAACAATAATACAAATTTGATTCATAAGTTAAACTAGAAAAACCGGCTTATATATTAAAAAAAAAAAAAGAGATTGAAAACGAGGTAAGGCAAACAATTTCACACTTTTAAATGCGAATGAAAGAAGACATTCAAACAAGCAATTCGTTGGCTTTTATATTTATTGCCCGTTTTTAACTACGACGTACTTAATTGTTTTCTTTTTCTTTGTATTATTGATTGAATTATGAATTATTTTTTATATTTCATGCTTTTTTGTGAATTATAAATTAGTTAAGTTCAATGGCTTAGCAAAAAAAGAAAAAAAATATTAAGAAATGTAGAGAAGAAGCAGAAAATACAATATTAAAATTTGTATATATAAATAGAAATAAGAATAACATATTCTTTATTTAGAAAATAATATGACGATTAATATTTTTACCTGAAGTTTTTTTGTTTGTAAAATTTATTTATTTTAATTATAAGTAACGCAACGCAGTGTTTAAAAATACAAACATAAAGTGGTGTTAACTTAATAACTTATTTAAGTACATTTAAAATGCTTAGCACGTTATATTTGATAAAAAAGAAAACAATTTAAAAGAAAACAAAATAATAATTAAATAAATAAAATAATTAATTATTTGCATTTCAAAATAATGACATAAGTATCGTATTATAACGAATTATTTAATAAGCAATTTATTTTTAGACATTTTAATTAAAGTAAATGCAATGCAACATTTTATGTAAAACAAAACAAAATTTGAAATTAGGGACTTCACAGAAAATGTAGGCTGTGTTTTTTATTTTCAAATAACTCTTCAAAGAAATGTGTGCAATTATGTACCACATTGTGAATTTTATGTAAATCTTTTGCGCTTAAAAATTGTAATTAATGGACGGATTGTAAACAAACAACCATTACGATGTCAACTCATTATATTCTTATTAAACAGTCTTTACCACTAGCTTCGTACAGCTTTGGGTTTCCTATGAGTAAAACGATTACCAGTAACTACTGCCATTCACTAGATTTGTTTGTCGATATTTATGTGCCGACAACGTTTTTTTATGCATTGCAATCAAATTTTCTGTAGTCTTAAATTATGCTTTCATATACAACCAAAGCAATTGAAAAATTACTTAAATATTCACTACATTAGTTATACAATTTAAGTATGAGTTAGTTTTATAATTATTTTAATTTTGAGGTTAAAAGATAAAAACTTTTTCTTTTCATTTTCACAACTAGCCTTCTACTAAAATGCAATATAGTTGACCTTGTTAAGCAAAATAATAAAAAAAAACTGAAACTATTTCATTTTCAAAAAGTTCAGGGTTAAAAAACAAACATAGATAAGAGCTAAATTAAAAAAGAAACAAGTGAGAGGTTCTATGGCCTTAAACTATAAAAAAAGAACAACAAAATAACAACTTTGTTTTCACAGATATTAGGCAAATTTGTTTCTAATTATTATTTATAATTGTTAAAACTTTCTTTCTTCTAAACATACATTTGTTAGTGAAGATTTATTTTTATTAAATACCAACAACTATCTATCATCGCTAATATTGTAAAATTAAAAAGAATTGACATTTTCTTGGTTTTTGAAAAACATTATTTAAGAGAACTAGCAAATATCGACTGACAAAAAGAGGATATGAAATGTCTTAAACGGTTAAAGTTGTCTGAAGAATTCATTTCCTATTTCTAACAAATCTCTGCATAATTATGCTATGAAATAAGCATCACTATTTTATATTAAAATATGAGGAAACATTTTTATGTATATTATTTTATTTATTACATAAGTAATGCAACATAATTGTATGCAAATTTTGTATATATTTTAATTTTAAAGATAAAAATTATCATACGTAAAAAAAACAAAATCAAAAACAAAACAAAAAACAAAAATGTTTTCTTTATGCAAAATTAAAAATGCGTACGAGTAAGTAATATTAACTAAAAATGAAATGGTATGTGAATGTAGGCGTTATTTTAAGAGGCAGATGTAGAGAAATTTTATATAAAAAAAAAAACAAGAAGACATCAACCTACACAATATTTAACAAACAAATATTTGATTAAAAGAACTAAAATTTGAATAAACGAAAAGAAGAAAGAATACAGAAATTGTACATTGAAATATTAACATAAAAAATAAATTCAAATATACATTTTAACATCTTATCTTCCTTATACACACTTAGCAGGATTTTGTTTTATAATTTTAGTCCTTGATGTCATTTTCATAAGGGCGAAATTTACATTTTTTAATTGTTATACTTTTCATCATCAATTCACACATCCCATATTCTGTATTACTACTCTTTCTTCTCTATCTAGCCTAAACCTTTTCCTAGTCTTATATACTTCCTTTTTATTGTAGCTTTCCGTATAATAAAGCAATACAATTGCTGAGCCGAGTAGATGAATCATGATAAAAACATCTGCAAATTGTTCGCCTACATTCTGTTATCTGCTCTCCTAGTCTCTTGCGTCTATCTAGGCGAATGTAATCCGCAACCCACTTGTTGTTTTTGTATTCATTACATTACACTACATGCATACATTGTTCATGCATGTTTGCATGAATGAATGTGTATCACCAACCATCCATAAAGATGGGAAAATATAGGTTTAATTTGTTGCTATTATTTAACACGCCCTCCCCCCTCCTCTCTTTAATACTATTTCTATAGATTACTCTTAGTCACATACACTCATCGTGTCATTTTACGAGATAGCCTGTTTTTATTTTCTTTTTATCTTAAAAACCACATGAAAAAAGAAAAGAAATGAGAAAAGTATAAAATAAGAAAAAAGTTTGCATTTGACTTTTTATTTTAAGCGTATAACCAGTTCAAAGGCATCTTTTTATATTCAAATATAATCTATACTGACTGACTATACACGTACATATGTATGTACATAAAACATATTATACATATAAATGTACGTATTTGTGTATTTTTATCACTAAAGGGGTTCCATGATAAGTTGAGTGTCTCCAACAAAAACAACGTCATGTCAACAACGATAAGAAAGGCTACAAAAAAATATTAAAAACTCATTTGGTATGCTCAACAGAAATAAAGCGAAGTGTTGCCAACCAGTTAAACTTTAAACTGAAAAATTAACATTTCCGTTCTTCATTTAATTAAGAATTTTTTTTTTTATTAATGTACTTCAAAGTTAACTTTGTTTTTTAATTTTATTTTTGTTGGAAAGTAACGAAAAAAAAAGATTTTATAATGCTTACATAGTTGTTTTCGCTTGATTTATTTTTAATTACCGTTAAAAAGAAAAACAAATAATTTGTCAACACCTTTTTAAACACAACAGGATGCTGCGTTCAATAGCAAAGAAAATATGCCGTTACTTTTTGTTTTCCTCCACTCAATCTCTTGTTATATTTTTATACATATCTATTTGGCTTCTGTTTTATTTTTATTTTTTTTTTTTCGGTGTATTGAAAGTGGGCGTTGAGCATCATCATGCGGTTTTAATTTAAATGTAATTTTATGTTTAAAAAAGACAAAAAATAAAACACTTCATTTAACTTGGCAACAAAAATATAAAGCAGCAGAAAGAAAAAGGAAAAACGAATTTCATTGAAAATGGCATTACAAACACAAAAAATTTAATAAAAAAAGTTTGTTGTTTGTTTAGGATTCAGTATTTACAAAAGAATGAATATAAAATATACACTGTGAGGAAAAACTGTGTATGTATGTATACATACATTCTTGCACATTTACTCAAACAAAAAAGTTTTTTTAGAGAGATAGGCGTCGTCTATCCAAGGTCTTATTCTCTGGATTATTGTGTAAAGCTTTAATGAGGCTAGTACTTTGCTATTAATCTAATGATTTAGAAATCTGTGTATAAAAATATTTCAAAAGAAGCTTTCTTCTGTCTGTAATTGATTGTCGAAACACAACCCATTAAGGGAATTTCAAATTAATTTTTTAATATTTTAATGTTAAAAAAAGCTGCTTAGCCAATATATTACCTATCGACCTATTATGCTTTGCGGAATTTCTTGGCTTGATTGGGGATGGTAAACGGCCTTTACAGTCGGCAGTGCCTTTACACCTAGTTGGCGTATAGCAACAAACGGGCTATATAAATGTGGGTTTATAAAGCCTATCCGAAGGATCGTATGGTAGAGCCCATCATCAGACTAGGATGCAGTAGACTAATCGTTTGCTCTCCCGAATTCGAACGATTAACGAAATCTCTTTGAGGCTCCAAACTGCTTACCAAACAGTTTAAGAGAGTTGAGATTTTGATTGTTGCTTGAATTTTTTTACTGCCTCCTAAACTCGATGTTCTATAGTTAAAATCTTTTCCTTTTCCTTTTTTGACTAACATGCCGAATGCAGAGAGTAATGATAAAAAGATAACAAGCGTTATATTGCTCCAATTGCAATATATATTTATGTTTATAGCTGAATATATGTTTGTTTTTAATCACGTGTTGTTGGTTATTTCGAATATAAAAACCAACTTTCAAATTGAGATTGATATGAAAAAAAAAAAAAAAAGAATCGATTTTCGTTCCAATCTTTGGGAGTATATACGATTGTAGTAATTCATTTCGAAAATGAAAATTAAGAAAAGAAATTTATTACATATACATAGGTATATATAATTTAACAAAACTTTTGAACTTTATGTTTATGATAGTGTAATAAAGTTCTTTTTTTTTAACAAAAACTTTTAATAAAATTAAAACTTTAAAAGTTTCACTTTTTACTCCTTGTTTATTAACTGCTGCAACTAATGCAGTTCTCTTTTAATGAACTCAGGTTAAGTAGCATTTACATTTTTTTCTGAAGTGAATAAAACTTTTCGATAACCAACGACAACCAAGGCAGGCAACAAGAAAAAGTTTAAAATTTTTTTTTTTTTTTTTTTTTTTTTTTTTAATTGAATACTCCTTTGTAATTACAGAAAGTTGAAAGGAATTAAAATAATTAAATATGAAATAATTTGAAAGAAAAAAGAACGAATTGGGTGTTTATTAAATAAAACATTTTATTAAAAAAAAGAAATGTTGTTTTTTTTTTAAATAATAAAGAAAACTATTCTGCTATTTGTTTTAATCGTATTAACGAAGGAATTGATATAAACAAAGGTGTGGTTGTAATAAAGAAAAATATATATATAAATTTTAATAGATTTCTATATATTCTATATATATATATATATATATGTATGTATGTATGTATGTACATATAAAGTTTTCTTATATTTTTACCTTTTAGAGAGTTGTGCAATTATATTTTAATTCTTAAGCACCATTAAGAAAAATAAATACTATTTAATGAAGATTTGTTTGGTTTTAATATTTAAAAGTAGTTAATTAAAAACATTATTAATGCAATATTAACTTAATTTAACTAACATGTTAATGAAAAAATATTTTTATTTTTTAATATTTTTGTTTTTATTGTTAAAAGACGGAATGTATTTTCTAATTTATATATTTTGCTTGCTGGTTAATTTGCTTTCTTTTTTTATTATCGGTTATGAATAATTCTTTATTTTTTTATTATTAATAATTTTCTAAATGACTTCTGCTGCTCTTTTTAAAGTCTTTTCTGTTCTATAGTGTGTGTATAATTATTATTTCTTTTTTAACTACAATTTTTCAAAATATATTTCCTTTTTATGCGAGACTTTTGTGTTAATAGACCAACGTTACCGACAAGACTTGTAAGAAATTTGGGGAAATTATTTGAATACACCGTACCGAAACGACAAAAACTTAGCTCTCTCTCTATATATATACATGCTTGTATGTATATGTAATGTATGTACATATATATGTAAATATACTATATTTATAGTATAGAAGAAGAGAGATTTTTCCTGTATGTTTTATATAGAGAGAGAATTGAAATAGAACAAGAGAGCATTATAGTTTACAAAAATTGAGTACATTTTTTTACAGGACATTTAAAGTTAGAAAACATGAGAGAGAGAAAGAGAGAGAGCGAAACAGTTAAATAGTTTTAGGGGGAGGTGGGTTATAGAGTTCGGCAACGCGCGCAATAACACATTTCCTTTGCACAAGAAGAGAAGAAAATAAATGAAATGGTAATAATTTTCCAATCTATATGTAAAGAGAGTATTTTTTCCGAAGCAAACAAAGGAAAACTGTCTTTATTTTGCATATACATATACATATATGTATATGTATGTATATGTATATATATATATATATATATATGTAAGAGTACACATACATGCGAGGAGCAAGCATAAAGCCTAACAGGCACCCAGGCCAATAAAACTCGGGGTTAGATTTTCTTTTAGGTTGGCAACATATTTATACAAAAACAATTACGAAATAGAAAAAAAATAAAAGCAAAGCAAGGGCATTGCGAAAAAAGAAATGCAAGGCAATTTTAAAAATTCCTCTATATACCGTTTTAAATTTAAATAAAAAAAATGCACTATTGCTCTTAAGTAAAACAAAACGAGAGAACGACACTCTCTCAAACAAAAAGCTTAACTTATTTTTAAGACAATTTCCCTAATGACAGCCATAAAACTGAGTTTCAAACTTCATTATTATATTATTTTAGCCGCATTGCCAATTGTAATTATGGTGTTTTGGCAATAAGAAAAATCATAATTTACAACATACACACATACATATACATATCCACATACATAAATCCATATACATATGTATATATATATATATACAAATGTACTCTATTCGATTTATCTAAGAGACGCCACAGTGTCTATGACAAACAATATAAAAAAGAAAATTATTTTTAAGAACATAAAAACGTGTCTTTCTTTTTTTTTTTGTCATAATTTATTATGCTGTATATTGATTTTATGCTTTTTTTTTGCTAAAACAGTAACTAAGCGAAAACTTTTTAAATCGCATTGAAATAGAGAGAAAAAATTTTAAATCAGATAAAATGAAAAAAAAAAAAATCTTATTTAGGTGCTCTACTTTAAACCTATTTGCGTTTCATCCCTTTATAGTATACAGGGTATACAGTTATAGTTTAAAACATTCTAAGCCCGCACTGACTCAATTTATCTTCAACATAAATTAAAATTAAGAATTCCTTTTAGAATAATTTGAATTTAACAATAAATAACCGCCGCGTAACATTTGAATCCTTAATAAATAAACTGATTTCTACCTATTGGATATTTAAATACTCAATAATTAAAAGGATGAGTAATTATTGCTATAACTTGCATTTTTATTTCATTGTGGGAAGAGTTTATATCGCGTATACTAATACAATAATTGTGTTTTGCAACAATTTCAGAACAGGATTTTAAAGGGAAAATTTGTTCCTTAGTTGCACTGCTCTCTTATGAAACAAACGTTTTTGTTTTCATTAACAAATAGAGAAAAATTCTAGTTCAATATGCAGAAAAATTAGTAGCTCACGAGTAAGGTATTTAAAACAGTTTTGATTCTAACGCAAGTAAGAACATAAACAAACTCATTTTCAATTCCAAGGAAAAAGAAAGCCAGATTTGTTTAACTTAAATAAAGCGTGGATTCAGAAAAAAATATATGAACTCCTCCGATTACTTGTAAGATCTTTAAATATTAAAGACCTAAATATTTATGTTCATATCCAGGCCAAAAGATATACTTTCTTTCCGAATGTCAAAAGGAAAGCCTTAGTAGTTTCTTTTTAAATTCACTCATCAATAACGTATGTACTGAAATAGGAAGAAGAAAATATGAAGCAAAAACTTAAGTATTGTATGAATCGTTTAACCCTGTTGTAACCCCGTTTTGTATAAAAACACTCGTAAATAATATTTTGCCAAAAACTACCACCACTTTTGGTTTTAAGTCATTTGATATCTGTCTTTTTTTTACAATTACTTAAAGCGGTTTATGGTTTTAAAGGTTTTTTACATAGATAAAATACTTTGGTGGTGCCATGGTTGAATCCAAAATACTGAAAAACAATGTGGCGTAAACGTTTCAGAAATAATTTAAGCGTTTAAGCAATTAACCTTCATTTGTGGGTATATTGTAGATAGAAAAAAGAAATAGAATTTTAACATATTTTAGCATATTTATCAATAAAAAAAATATATAAATAAAGCAGACTAATAAGAGACCTTAATTTATTCAAGAAATTAAAGAAAGTATTGTTTTTAAATTTGAAAGTTTGAAAAGTCAAAAACAGTTTGTAATAATCGATGTAGAAAGCTTAACTGTTCGTCTAATAATTTTGAAATTGAACTCCATTTTACTTAAATTAATTGAGGTGAGGTTGGCATAATTGGATTTAAGTTTAAGCAATTTTAAAATCTTGTCTGGATTATACATAAGTTAAAATGGTTATAAATTATGTTCGATTTCAATATATCATATGATTTAAGTTTACAGAACATGTTGTTTTAGTTAACCGTTGTGTGTATACCTCAAAATTTAATTTTTCAAATACACATAAATTAAGCGTTGGTAAAAAAAATTGTCTTTAATTATTTCGTTATATTTTAAAATGTATATAGTAAATTGACATTGCCTTTTACTGTTACCTTTGGTTAACAAATCGTAAAAGCAACATTAAATACCAAAACCATTGTAAGCTGAAAGAAGAAAACACCCAAAAATAGAAGGCAGTCATAAAATATTTTGGGGTGTTTACATTGGTTAAGTCTACAAAGTTCTTAATGCATTTAAAGTTAACCTGTACACCATCACCACCACAAACCATTTTCAGAAAATTAAATTTTCATTAAAGGATTTTTATGGCCATTTGTGGTATTTTAAACCAAGAAATATTAAATTTAATGCCTCAGACCTTAACTTTAACTTTAAAGCCACCTAATCTAACCCTCTGTTTATTATTGACATTGGTTACAAATAAAAGTAACTAAAGTAAAAAAGCGTACTAAAAGTTAGGTTATAGGCATGTTTTTTTATCTGGCAGTATTAAATAAAAAAAGCATCTCAATTCTTTAGAATTTGTCCCTAAAGAGCAGCAGCACAAGCCTATTTATATTTAAACAATTGATGTTTTTTATTGTTATTATTTTTACATTGTAGTTAATTGAATGTGTAAAATGATTTTCCATTTGAGTTGTCACACACGTGAAGTGTATGAAAATCGCCAACAATAAGGCTTTTTTACTCATTTACCCATAAAATTGGGTCAAGTACTGTTTAAAGTATAAATAAAAATTTTAAAATATACAATACATTACTTGCGTACACTAATTTTTACATCTGGACTAACGCAAGAAAAATTAAGAATATTATTATTTATTTTTTTAATTAATTTAGTTTTTGATTGGCAGCCCTTTTCCAATGTTTACTACTCTATTTGCAATTGGCATTTGTGTTGGACTGACAAACAAAAAAACTTCTCGTTTAAAACTGATGACGAATAATAATGTTCGCTTTGATATGCATTCATTATTAAATAGTAAAGCTTCTATTCTGTGAAAGTTCTTAAATATGCAAATGCAAAAGCTTTTAGAAAATTTAGTACATTATGTACATAAAAATCTCTTCAAACTTGTTTTATGTTTTAAATTGAGTCCCTAAGGAATACATTTGCTTTCAGTCTCCACAAAGTTGAGTTTACTTAATAATTAATGAGACTCATACACAATTTTAAAAATAATATTTATGAGGATCCTTTTAAACATACAAACATACATACAGCAGGGAAAAAATACTGTATATAGACTGGAATACTATACAATAAATGAAAAAAAAGGGAGAACAATACAATACCCTCGTATATATACATGTATTTACCCAAAAAGCAATAAAACAATCCTTATAAGGATCTCGAATATTTCGTTTTTGCTTTTGTCGTTTAACATGCTATCCCGTTGTTGTTGTTGCGGATTTTCGCCTGTTATATAGCCGCTGGCAGCAGTTGTTGCTCGCTAAAAGAAAATTAAAAAAAACAACACAAAACTGTTTTCTTTTAACATTTGTTTCCAAGTGTAAGTGCACTTGTTTTAACAGCTTTGTTTGTAATAAATGTGTGTATGTACATACACAAGTACATAAATGTATTTCTGTATATGGCAACTAAGCAGCACAAAAAAATTAGTAATTGCGCAAGGGCACTTTATTGATTTTCTTTCTTCATCATTATTATCATCTATACCACCACATTTTTCTCAAAATCATAATTCATCCTTTAAAAAAATCACAATAACAAATGAAAAAAAAAACGAAAAATAACAACTTGAAATATGATAAATAAAAAAAGGAAAGAAAATGTCGATATGACATTTAGAGCATATTAACCGTTGTACACTGCCAAATAAGGTAACATTCAATGACTGACTCACTGACTTACAAAAGTCATCACCACAAAGCCTTTGGGCTATTTTTATTATACTGTAGAATTTGCTCCAGCATATTTACGGGTGTTTTTTTTTTTCATTTATAGAATCAGATTTTATGTGTTGACAAATACATTTTAACTGTAATAACTTTAAAACACCACGTTTTTACAAGGTATCATGTATCTTTTTTCTTCTCCTTAAAAATACAAAAATAACTATATGACAGCGTACACAACTTATATGCAATTAATTTAAGGGATATAGTATAGTGGTGCCAAGTTTGATAAATTAAAAAAGGGTAAATGAATGTTCATCCTTATGTCCTATAGGGATATTTTAAAACAAAAGAATATTAAATTAAGAATGTCATACAGAATTTCGTTTCATGAACTATGTGGACATCGATCTTTATATGTGTTATTAAATAAAAACACATTTAATTTGCGCAAATATTGTAAATGTTAAATTAAATATAATATATAGTAAACAAATTAACTAGCTAGATTGAAATACGATATGTTGCGTTATTGACACCAGTCTTTGCGTTTGTAAGCCAGTTGTTGAAATATTTAAAATTGCCCAGTCCATACTTCTTGTATTATTACTCTAAAAACTGTTTGGCACCACTTAAATAGGGACTGTTATGCAAAAACATCATGGCACATGTTAGCATTGCGTTTCACAACTTATTTCTGAAACGAATAACGATTTTTGAGCCAAGTTATCGTAAGGATATCTTTTAAAATCGCTGCTGACAAGCAACACTATAAGTAGCTTTAAATATACAATATGGTTATTTTGTTTCATGTAACATTGGCAAAACCGTGATGTTACAATAAGAGAAATAAAAGGTACACGCTTGAGCGCTTTTTAAATACATCGTCAACAACAAGTTCACCGTTATGTATGTATGAAGTTATAGGTTATGTTTTGACTTATTTGTTTTACATTCTTTCATTTTCCCTTTAGGTTTATTACATTATTTACAGCTGGATAATCTATAACCATTTCCCCGAAAAGTTATTTTTATAATCCTTTTTAAATACAGGCTTCACCCCCATCCATTTCTCATTTTTCTGCGTGGGTAGAGTATTCTCTATCCGAATGCTTTTTTCTGCACAACCTTTTCAGTCACTGGTTTGTCTATTAATATTTATAAAGGTATTTCCTGTAAGGTAGACAGATTAGAACAGGAGACGACTTGTACAGCAAACCATTGGCAAAAACAATTGTTTTTGGGTACTTTATGGCATTTTAAGTAGATTTATTTGTTTATAAGCCTCTGTCTATAAATAGCTACACAAATAACAATACTCATAAAAAAAAATAGTCAGCGTTGTAAGTGACTACCCTATTCTCCTTTGATTATATAGTAAATTAATTTTCACTTTCATTACGTCAATTTTTCAAAACTCATCATCAATGAATGTTATGATGTCAAAATATAATTAAATTTTTATATTATCAATATGCCCATATGTTTTCCAAATTTATATGACTTTCGTTCAGATGTTAATTGGTTCAGTTTCTATTATTTTTGGAAATGTAATTGTTTTTGTTTTTCATTTCTTTGTGTGCATTATTGAGTGCACAAACTATCATAGAGGCAGGCATGAAACTATAGTCACAACGACAACGACTAATAACACAATAAAGGCGGAAACGTTAAATTTAAATTTTATTATTTTTTGTTTTGTCGTATATGCATGTATGTATATTCATATACGATTGTACATTAGCAAATAACAACAAAAAATAAATACGTTTAACTATAAAAGAAACGTAAAAATTGTTTTTCAAAATTCTGTTCACATTTAATCATATTGAAACGAATAATAAAGGAAATACTGATGATCTAATT
Organism: Sarcophaga variegata; assembly: GCA_932273835.1. Lineage (NCBI taxonomy): Eukaryota > Metazoa > Arthropoda > Insecta > Diptera > Sarcophagidae > Sarcophaga > Sarcophaga variegata. Next base: position 22,294,825 of record OW026360.1, read on the forward strand.
CTTGGATAAAATTTTTTGAAAATGGTTCTCTCTAAATGCTGAATGGCGCGAGAGAGATTGAGTGTGTCTTTTTCGATATAGTGTCTCAGTTATCAAAATTTTTTTGAAATATTTGAATTGCACTTAGAATAGATTCATGGCTGTGGGATTAGAATTGATTCATACCTGTGGGATTATAATTTATTTGTAAATTCTCATTACATTTTATGACTAGCTATGCAAGAATTCGGTATAGCCGAAGAACAGTATATCTTATGGTATTCAAGCGAACACTAAAGCTGTCGTCACAAAGGGTTTAATAAATAGTTTTAACGGCAACATAAATAACAGTTTAAACATACAATTTTAAATCTCTTTATAACAAAATAAAAACTTAAGGTGTGTTCACTTTTTTAAGAGATCGCCCTCTTTTGAAAAATACGGATAAATGGCATAACAAGGAAAAACAAAATTTACATTTCAAAGGCAGTTTTAACTAATAGACATATGTACTTTGAAATAAAACATAAAAATTATCACTGTAAAGAATTCTAATAAATACCGTAAATGAACGAAAACCAAGCCCAATAACCCCTTTTATACAGCTTACTTTTGCTATAAACTGTATATCACATAAACACATACCACTATTTAAATTTCCCTCTTTATTTTTTGCTAAAGTATATGTATCTGTGTTAGTTGTCGAGCATACGTAAAATTACATACTCGTTCATGGATATTTGTAAGCCTGAACTGCGTGACATTGTGATGCCGTAGTATACTTGTTACACAAATAAACATTTTTTAACGTGTTTTGGAGATTGTCGCTTTGTATAGTTCTTTTTTTACATTTTCTTTGCATTATATTGCTTTACATAGTTTAATTGTAAAAACAAAATCAAATAACCTTGATCATGACTTTGTTGTTATTGCTGTTGCTGTGTTTAACGAGGAGTGTGTTATCCATAAATTAAAATAAAAAGTTAAAAATATTTCTTTTTTCTTTGTAAATTTAAAAAAAAATAAAAATGAATCATTTGTTATTTTAATATATTTTATTTCAAAAACATTGAGACAAATGACAAATACTTAACATTTTTTTATTTTTGTTTAACTTATATGCGTCACGAAAATTTTAAAAATAATTTTAAATTACTCACAAAATTAAAGTTTTTTTTCGTTAAGTAAAAAAATAGGTATTTTTAAATTATATCTTCAATCTTCAAACAAAATTGAAATAAAACGTTACTTTTTATTTTTAACTGTTCAAATTTCTAGGTTTTCAAAATATTAAATTAATTAAATTAGCCGCACCGTTTTATTTCTTGTCTTTAACGAAAACAACATTTAAGGACCTCTCCTCTCTTTCCCTGTCTCCTCTGTTGGTTGAAAGTTGAATGTTTTTATTATTGAAAAATACGAATGGTTTCCTTTGAATTTTCTAACATTTAGGGCCGTTTTTTGAATGCAAGTTTAAACTCGAGATTAAGTCAATCTCCAGTTAAACTCCGTTTTCAGTTTTTGAATTCACTTAATCTTGAGTTTAACCTTACGGTTAAGTAGTTAATCTCGAGTTTATACCAGCAACGTTGGTGGTTTAAACTCGAGATTAACTATGAAAAGTAGTTGACAAATTTTAAAAAAAAAAAAAGCTTTTAAGTGAGGAGGGGAAGCCGAATAAGACAAATATTTAAGTGACTATGAACTATATAAAACACAAATTGACAATAGACAGTCTTAATTTATTTATTATTTTAAGAAAATAATTTTTTTACATAAAGATCAATAGTATTCAGCTTTTGTTTGTTTGTTTTTGTTATATACAAAAGCAAATTGTTGTGAAATAATTTGCAAAAAGTAGTAAACACAACAATATAAACGAAAAAAATGTTGCCATTTTTGCTTATAAGTACGGCAGCTCTACAAAGTTAATCTCCAGTTAAATTCCCATTCAAAAAATGAAAACTGAGTTAACTGGAGATTAACTTTAACTGGAGATTAACTTAATCTCGAGTTTAAACTTGCATTCAAAAAACGGCCCTTAAAGATCAGTAACCAACAATATAATTGAAAATAAATTATATATATGTACATATACTATGTATATTATGTACATGTACAGTGGTGGCCTTATAATTAGAAACGACTTAGCTTTTGTTTGTTAATTTGTTTTACAGTTTTCACTGTGTACCTGGGATCAAAAGCTTTGTTTGGAGGACGTCTTACATACGTTTTTCCATCAGATTGGGACAAATTAAACTTAGATTCGTCACTCCAGAGAACTCTGTTCCAGAAACATCGTTTCTAATTATAAGGCCATCACTGTATATGTACTTAAAACATCCATACAATAACAAGATGCCACATATGTATGTATGTACATACTTCAAATCAAAATCAATCAAGTATATACAATTGAAGAAATTAAGGAAAAAAATCAAACGATGAAAGATGGTCGATATAAAACAGAGACTTTCATTACAAAATGAAAAGTAACAATTAAAACAAAAAAAAAACAAGTTCAAAAAGAAAATAAAAATCAAAAGCAATTTAAATTTAATTGATGTTGCTGCAACAAACTCAGCAGATTCTAGCAACTTCTGGAGGCAAAAAGCAAACACACAACCACATACATATGCATAAATATGCATGCAAAAAGTGAGAGAAAGAATTAAAGCAAATGACAAGAAAAATACTGTAATAAACATACCAAACTCTTAGTGGTATTAAGATTAAGAGCCAAAAACCGCTAAATAAAAAGGCTTAAGATTTAGGTATAAAAAAGAAAAATTTTGGGTTAAGAGAAATCCAAAACGAGGGAGAGAGAGAGAGAACAAAACATTAGAAATATATAAGAGTGATCGTTTACATTGTTTTACAAATTTTGTATTAAGAATAAAATTTGTAAATTTAAAGTTTTTTGTTTTGAGGATGGGTAATTAAATATTCTCTTAACAAACATGGATCATTTGTTTATTCTCCCTTTTTTATTTGGGCTCACTGATCTCCCACGAAAAGAGAAGCCAAATTAAATGAATTTTATTTTTAAAGCCGGCTAATTTAAATATTTATTCATCATTTTATTTTAAATTCATTCAATAGTTGTTGGTTTGAACAATGTTGTTTAAATAAATAAAACAATGATGCAAGGGGGTTCAGATGAAAATAAGCATGCATACATGTATGTTTCGTATATTTGTGTGCGTGAACACAAAAATGTGAATCATAAACAAAATACTCTCGACCAACAAGACAAAAATGTAGTTTTGTAGTTGAGAACAATAAAAAACAGAACGTGTGCTTTAACACGATATGAAACGCGTGTGCTAAGCAGTGTTGCCATTGTAAATATAAATGTTAAAAGTAAATCTGCAAAACTATTACTCGTCTAATAAAATAAACAATAGTAAAATGGTAAAAAAAAACCATTGAGGCGATTATCTAGATAATATATAGTTGGTGTAATGGTTTGAAAAATTATTAAACATTAAATTGTAACAGCATCTTCATGAAAAAAGTGGTTGAATGAATGACAGATAGGATTGACACATATTTAAATTTTATCTAACCAGAGTTTCTCTCTATTTCAACACATTGAAGATATTTTTTTTTAACAGATAATAAGTCAACTAATCTGCATCTTTACTTGCTATTTTAAAGGACCTGCCTTAATATTTCAGGCTTACTACTATTAATTATAACTGTGTACAGCCCTTCAATTTCAAGATAAACTAAAAAATATTGCTTCCATTTATCTAAAGTGGCAACACTGGTACGGTATATTCAAGACCAGTCAAGAAGAATTTAAATATAAAATTTCAAAATTATATTAACAAATACATAGTTTACGAACTAAAAAAATAGGAAATATTTTCTTAGTTCTTTCGACAGATACTGACATGACATATATGTATGTATGTATATACATACATATGTACCTATGTAAGTCTCCGTGAGTTTGTGTTAGCAGCTATAAAAGAAAAAAGACAATGAATGCACCCGCCGCATTAAAATGCATTGAATTTCTTGCAGACATTTTTCTTTTTTTAATTTATTTTAATTTGAATGACATCAGAGAAATTTTGGCGCCGTTAGTTTTTAGGTCAATTGGCAAAAACCACATACCAAAAGTAAATAAAATAAGAATATAAAACAACAAAAATACACGCTAAATGTTTGGTAATACTTGGTTTAAAAAAATAACTAACAAACGTTATTTCAAAATTGAAAAAGAGCTCATAACTACTGCTTAAAGTTTGCTCCTCCCAGCTCTGACATGACATTAGTGTTAACGACTGTAAAAAAACAAGAAATTCTTAAGAAAAACAATAAATGAAATATGCGTCATCACTACAACGGTTTTAGCTCTCATCTTATAGAGTAATAATTTTTATTAGTTGATATTTATAAATCTCATGCTGAATATTAATGATTTTGCACCATTCAAAATAAATAAGGCAACAGGAAAAAATTGTATTGACAAACGAACATAATGTTAGAAAAATGTAGAGAACGAGAGAGTAAGAAATGTTAGAATATTCAATATTATGAATATATTATTTAAGAAAACATTCTTTTGCATTAAGTATGACACCAAAGGAATGGGGAATGGGGATATTCCGCTCTCCCACTGTCTCTCTATTGAGAGTATTTAATATCCATATAACATATAGAAGTTTGCATTTGTGTGAGATATTAAGGTATGCAAAAGTTACTACACCCAATGTAAAAAGAGTTTAGTTTTTATTGAACATAAAATATATTAGAAAAAAGCATGCGCAAAAAGACGTTTGTTCAAACGAAAGATGAAGAGAAAAACCTCTCACATATACTATGGCACAAAAACGTATTTAGAGAGTAAAAGAAATACCTATGCATTGGAAAAACACACTCACTATATTAAGAAATAGAGATGCCAACTGCAAAGAAATTAATATTAAAAATGCATGAATTGGAGGAATATTGTCTTGAAAACAAAAAAAGAAGAAAATAAATAGACATTGTAAAATATTATAAGGGACAAATCAATTCGACCATATGGATAAAGGCAATAATATCTTGCCCACTGATATTCACTATTTCTTGTCAGGTATAAATAAAGAAAAATTACAAATACATGTATTATTGTAACTTAATCCTACGGTGCACCGGCTTAAAAATTTTACTGTTGATGCATAAACTACAAGAAAACAAGTGAAATATTCAAATGAAGCAAAAAATGGTAAAGGACTTTTCAATAAGGGCGGGTCAGTGCTGGCGGTCATTTTGTTTGAACATTTACAAGCAAATCTATTAAACAATAAATACAGTTTCCGACAACGTCTTGAGCTGAAGTACAAGATTTCAGTTTGGTGCATAATGTTGATTCGGCTTAGTTTTGAATGCCTCTTAAGGACTTTACGTTAAGCAATTATAAACCTTTTTTATGGAAAAAGTAGAGCTTTATCGAATTCAAACCATTTCATAAAAATTAATGATTTATAATTAACTCGAAAGAAACAGATTTCCTTCAATTGAAAAAATCAGGTTTTAAATGTTAAAAGAAAAGCTATTCTATTTCAAATTGAGTCTTTCTGAAATAAAATCTGCAACTTTTTTTGCTGCAGACATTAGGTCTCATTTGGCTCTATTCAACATTTGCTGGGAAGTAATACCTTGGCATGTTCCAACAAATAATTAGAAAGAATAAAAAAATGCGGAGGTTAGTTGGTAATCAAGTTGAAGAAAACACAGCATAACAACAATAGATGGATGGATAGATAGATGGTTGAATAGATGGACGATTGGATCAAACAAATTATATAGAAATATAGAAGACCAAACACAAACACGCACTCACAATAACGTACATGCATACATATTCACACACATATATACTAAATATAAAATTAAGAGCACAAAACATACGTACGTAAATACTTTAATAGAAAACCAAATTTTATAAAAAAAAAATTTCCTTAGAAAACAAAAAAAAAATCTATAGATATAAATGTAGTATGTTATATGAGAGTAGTGTACAGCACACATAACAAACACAACGCACAGGCGATGATAGTATTGTATAAAAATGCCTCCTCATTCATATATGGTTTGTACAGATATAGATAATTTCAGAAATTTTTTCTAAACCAGTCACATTTTTTCTTTATTTTTTTTTCTTATTTTTGAAATTATTTCATTCAAGTTTATTGTTTTAAAAACATTTTTTGTTTCACATGCAGCCATACAATTTTACTAAAAATTATTATTTTTTTAATTAAAAAGTTATTTTTTAATATTTCATTTAATAATACTAACACATACACAGGGGTATTTTATATAGAAAATGTATTCTATATTTTTTTTTGTTGTTTTTACAACCATGAACAAAATTTTTTTGCGTAGTATTTTTATCGATCGGCCGACGTAAACGACGACGAGTCACTATATAGGAGGAGGCCTCAGGTCGTGTGGCAAGAATTTTTTCTATTCTTCTTCTTCTGCTACTTCTATTCACAATTTTATTTTCAGCCGTTTTTTTATTATATTTCTTAGCACTTTCTACAGTTCTTTGCGTTTAACATTAGTTTATAAGAAAAGTTACTTATTTAGCAATATTTTTTTAATTTATTTATAGCATACAATTATTCCACATTTTTATGATTTTTGTGTGACAAAAAGTGAGTAAAAAATTGCTTTTTTTCTTTAGTTTTGGAATTTTTTTACTTACTTTTGCTTCAATTGAAATGACGACGACGACTACAACCAATACAACGAAGACAAACGACTAAAAGCGAAACACAAGAACTTGGTACAATATTTTTTTTTTCCTTTTTAATTTTTCATTAAAATTTTAAAAGTGTACCAAAATGAGAGGCTCTCACAGATATATTGACTTTACTCGCGCTATAAATGTATATAGAAGAGAGGCAGAGTGATTGCAGATAGAGAATGCATAAATGTAAAAGTATATGATGGAACGTACGTATAAAAAAGTATCTGAACACTATGGTTAGCAACTGAAAGCAAAGGTAATTGAAATAATTTTATAGATACACTCGTACGCTCTCAACAAGCCAACAACAGATACTTTGTTCGTGAGTATTGTAAGGAGAAACGAGAGTGCAGACGAAACAGAGAGACAGATATAAAAGAGACTACATATATTTAAACATGCGCTTTTGGTTTTTTAAAGCTGGCAATATCATTTCATTATATTTATTGCCCTGGATTGTCAAGTGAATGTTTTATAGGAAATTAAAAAAGCGCCAAAATGTATAGTCTTTGCTGATAAGGCCAAAAAATATATTAGACTATATATTTTCATATGAGATCAATATTCTTATATTCTATATTCGATAAATATATGCAAATACGATCAGTTTTTTATAAAATAAAATTTTAGATATATACTATTTATTATATTTATTTTAAATATTTAAACAAATATTTATTTCTTTTTTTAACCCTTAATGGAAGTATTTCAATTTTACTTTCCACCAGATCCAGATACTTTACAAACGATGGGAAGCTGAACTGAAGCAAGATTGAATTTATATTCGTTTAACACAAAGTGTAGGTGAAAAAAAGGTAAAAGCTAGCGGAGCAGAGATAAATAGCAGAAAAAACTCACAGATAGGACACGGTACAATTTTTAATGTTTCACTACTAATTATAACAACAGTAATAGTAATAAAATTCTTTTTCGCCATTGAACCCAGTGCCATGGTACCTATATAGAGTAATTGAACCGTTAAGGGTTAATTTATAGGCTACTTTTTTCAAGTTGTAATATTTATAGATTTTCGTTTCATAACGGTTTGAAATTTTATTTGAAAAATATGCCGTGTAAAGACTAAAATGTGTTGATAACTTGAATCATCTATATTTTTTAATAATTTTAAAGATTTGCTGATTAAATGCAGTCTCTCCACTTTTCATGAAATAATACTTGTTTCTGCGTATTGTGGCTATGCATATAAGATTATTTAAGCAACAAAAACAAAATATAAAACCATTAACATTGTTAGCAACATTGTTTCTTTTTATCGTTTTCCTTTTGTCTTCATTTTCATTTTCACTATTACTATTGTTATTAAAAAGGAAACTTAATTAAACGCTAAAGCAATAACGTTTCTTTTTTGCGGTTAAATGTTTACCCTTAATCTTAAAAAAAATAATTTTTTTAATAAAAAGTACGTTTTATTATTTATTTATTTCTTGATAAGTTAGGAAAACAGCAATAAAATATAAAACATGCTAGAAAAAATAGGTATTTAACTACGTAATTTTATATGTACGAGTACATACATACTTATAAACTACAAATAATAAATCGATTAAATATTGTTCCTACTTGTTTTAAAACACTTTTTCATATAAAAATGGTATTAATTTAAGGGGAAAAATACCTTTGTAGTATAGAGAATGTGCAAAATAAAAAAGTACCACGTGACATTGGAAAATTTATAATGCATTGCACTTGGTAACGGCAAACCAGATAGTCAACCAACCAACCAGGCCAGGCTAGGCATTCAATTTCTTATTTACACTACTATTGTAATCGTTTAACCGCATACTGAAGCTACTGGGGCTAAGAGCAGAGTGTGATGCGAGATGTGGTGGAAATTTAACATTTGGTACTTGCTAGTCATTAAAGTAGATCTAACTAATGTATTACCACAAGCAACCAGAGTCCGTCAGTCAGTTAGTTAGTCAGTCTTTCAGCCAGCCAGTAAGAAGTTAAAGTAACAGAATGTTTATGTATAATTTTAATTCCCACAGAAACCACATTAAGAGAAGAGTTCATGGAAAATCCGAATGATTGTTTTGTGATGATGATACATACTCACAACACATTCGTATATTAACTCTTGTCATACATCATCTCACTTTTGTAACTTGCACAAATATTTATTATTTAATGGACAAACAAAACTATTAAACAACAAGTTCATATAGAGATGATATGGACAATAACAAAAGCAGACTTACTGCAAATAGTTAAAGCAATACAAAGATAATCATTAACGTTAGCAAAAGGAAAAGTGGGAGTAAAAAATTTAAATGCAAAAAAAAAACTAAAACAAATGTATTCGGATTAGCTACATAAACAATTTAGGGCATACCAAGAAATTATCCGAAAGTGTACAATAAGTGCATTTAAGTGCATTATAATCAAATTTCTTTATTATAAGTACATAATTTTAATTGCCATCAATAACCAATGGCCTAAAAATTTGAAAAATATCAAATAGAAAATCATAAGACACAAAAACTGTTTAAAATAGCTGTACTTGGAATTACACGGCCAGAAAAAAATACCGAAAATTATTGCATCTAACGATATGTTGTCGAATAACATATTCCATCCATTAATTTTGGTTACATTTCACCAAAATGGTAATATTTCTGCTTTCTTTTACTTCTTATCAAAAATCTAATAAAAATATAGTTGTAGTGATTTAGGAAATGCTGTCAAAAATTTTAAGTTTCTTTCTGTCTAAAGATAAGATAACTTAATCCCCTAGTTAAAAAAAAAAAGAAAAACTTTTCCTACTTTTAAAACCAAGAAATTTATGAGCGCCCAGAATAGAATGGACGCCATTCACTTGTTCATCTTCAACATTACTTATTACATAAGCCAAAGCAAAAACTAAAATAAAACTGTTTCCGATTGTTGAATATACATATTTAACTTTAAATTACAATCAAGATCCCGAACACTAGGATACTTTTGGAACCTTTCTATTAAAGAAAATATGCCAGGACCAATATTAATACTACTTTGTTTGGTTTATTCAAGACAAGGTGATTTGGATACTAGTATAATTATAACAACCTACGACATAATGTTTTTAAAATCCAATACCCCAAGTTGGCATATCCTTAGATTCTGCGGTGTAGATTTCTACTGTGCCATTTTCGGAAATTTTCGGTCCTTTGTTGCAACCTAAAGCCATAGTAAGTAATATATACATACATATAAAATTATTTTAGAACAAATAGCTTTGAGGTAGGAAACTAGACTTTATTTCTCCATAAGGAACATACTAATTTCTTTTCATCAAGCACATAAATACAATATATTTAAAATCAATTCCTAAGATATAGTTTAAACAAATAACAACCTATACTAATAAAACGTAAAAAATCTAAATATATATGCCGGCATAGCTTATCAAGTTCAGATTAGATTTACACTCTTCCTACTGTCATATACTCTGATACATACATACAAACAGTACGTAACAAAATTATGTATTAAAAAAATAAACTTCTTATCAGTCAATTCACTCTTATTTCAATTTTAATTTCAATTTTGCGTTTATGTCGTTATTTTCATTCTAATAGCTCTTGTCACAATTGAATAATCACCTTTAAAAACAACATCAACAAAACGAAGAGTTAAGTGGTATACGAGTATAACACATACATTTAAAATAAGTGCTTGTTTGTTCACATATTCGTCTTTGATAATGTTGTTAAAAAGATTCAATTGTTACCATTAAAGAAAGGAGTAAATGCATGAGTTATTGTATATATAAATAATTTTATCAGATATTTATTGATTCTAACTAAAACTCCGTTAAGCAGTTAGTTAAATGTGTCAATAAGTATACAACCTATTTGTTATTAAATTATTATTTACTTTAATAATTTTTAAATTTATTTGAAACGCAACTACTTGTAGAAAATCTTATAAGAGGCATTAATAAATAAGTTGTATTGAAAAAGCTTTAGTAATCTATAATATATCCCGTGTTAAGTCACGCTAAGTGGCATTAGAAAAAGATAAGATTCTGTGAAGAAAACAACTTTTTTTTGACAGTTTAGTGATTGCTGTATCAGCGCGTGCCAAAGATTGACAACAACAAAGAGAAAATTAGACAAGTTTTAGTAGCTGAAAACATATGCAATGAAGCACAGTTGCCCAATTCAGAAGGATAGCACCCTGCCCCACACACATTAATATCAACTAGTCTTGGTTTTGTATACGGCCTCCTTATAGAACGAACGTAACTCAAAGTGCTTGCTTACGAAAATCGTTTGTCTTAGTTATTTCCCTGCAAGGGTGGAAATTTTTACGAAAAGCACCTTCCGTTTAATAATTTTCAAAATGGCATTATGTTATCAAGGAAAACGATCCATATTTAACCTAAGTGGAATCATTCTAACAATGTTAAATAAAGGCTATACAACTCTTAGGTATTTCTAAAGCTTTTAATAAAAGTTAAAGAATTTGGCACGAATACCAGTATGTCTGGCAAAGAAAATCCATAATCCATTTATTTCATAACGTTAATAATTCAAACGTTTAATTATTAATTCATAACTAAAGTTATTTTAAATCATAAAAACTATGGCTGTTGGCACTTTCTAGTGTTCGAAATTGAAATGATAATGATAGAAATTGTTAAGTAATAGCATATACACATACATGCACATTTAGTTTTTAATAAATATTTACAAATACTTTTTTAAAACTAAAAACTTATCAACCATTTTAGGTTTTGTTAAATAAATATTTGCAAGGCCGTAAACACGCACATTGAACGTATGACAATTTAAATTTTTATTGAAATGAATATGACCACTTTTTTTTAATAAAAAAGAAGAAATAAAAGTAATTTCAATACCTTAAAACCGTTAACAATTTAATAAAGAGGTACATAAAATGGGAAAATGAACAGGAAGTTACTTAACATTTATTTGCCAATATTAAAGACATTTTGCTTTTAACTTTGAAAAAACAATTGCAAGTCAATTAAATAATAAAGCAATATAATCGTAACTGCTAATTAGAGCTTAATTAGTATTTAAACACAATTTTAAATTCAATGAAATAAGAGATAGTAAATAATATTAATCATTTACTTTTTTTGTTTTTAAGTATGAATACGTACTTTTGTTTTTATTTATGACTTATTCCTGTTTAAGATATGATGTCACATCTACATAAACAAATCGAAAAGTATTTACATACTTTAAATACATAATGTTTGAAATCCTCTTTAAGCTATTTTGTACGTTTAAGTAAATGAGTGCAAAAATTTAAACATTGACTGAAAATTATATTAAGAAAACTCAAAAACTTAAACTTTAAGAATAAATTTTTTCAAGTTAAAATTACTGAACAAACAAAATATTTATAATAATAATAATCACCTTTTAAAACTATCCAAATTCAGTTTAAAGATAAAAACATAATAGCCCTTTTATCTAAAAACAAATAGGCCAGAATTTTCGCTTACAACATTTTCGAAACAAGGCTGAATGTTAATAAAAACTAAATCAGCATTTAATGTTTTAAAGTGTAGGTCAAATACTAATTTAGTTTTGATTCTTTTTTGTACATAACTTGACGGTACTTTAGCAGTATGCACCGAAAAAGTAACATCCCATTGAAAGGCTTTCATACACCTGAGTTATAAAGCACAATAATGACTGATAGATTTTGTAATCTCGTCAATTCATTGAGCCGTCAATCTCTAAAGTGACACAAATTCTATAGAATTCGAGAATCCGTTCCAGTCGCACGGTTCCCCAATAGACTATTAATCAGTAATCTATCAATGACTGTTAATGCAGAAGAATTTTTTGTATCGTATACAGTTTCACCCGACTGTCCTCTGAACGCTGTCATTTGCAATGCTTATATAATGGTTCGCAGCCTGATTACAAGCGACCATTTAAATAAAATTCAGAAAATTCCTAAATTCATTTCTAAACTGTTGAGATTTTAAATTAAAAGGGAATCAAGGAAAGTTTAGTGGAATTGAATTTATTGTTTGGGAACAATAGATTAATAAGCGTTTAAGCTGATTCGAAAACAGTTATTCGACCTAGGATTCAATAAAACTTTCAGTTAAATCGTCTATTCTGCTTGTTAAATTTGCTTTAGAACATGAGTCTTACGAATAGTGATCAACATAAATATAAAAAGACTTTTAAAGTTGCTAAACATTACCTGAAAGAACGCCACAATCCAAATGAACGCATGTAAAAACTAACAGATTGACCTTCAGCGTCCAGTTAATCCTGCACAGAATTAAAATATGTATATGGATGTAAGCAAAATGTCATTACAGCAAAAACAAAGAAGTCACTGTTACATGCAATATAGAAAATCTACATTCGACTTTTAAGTAACCCGCAATTATACGATATAAGAAACAAGCACACACTGATCCGCCTAAGCTTTGAAAACCCTATATACAGCGTCCTAATTTGGAGGCAGTAATTTACATTTTTGTAATTTAATTTTAGGCACCCATAAAGGTATTGCAAAGCCCTTTCAATATTAATGACATGCAAAATGCAGTTTTTTGGTCTGCCATTTCGTCGCAGTTTGCCAAATCCATATTTGTATCATATCCGGTTTGACAAGTGTTAACAGAAAGTGTAAAAAAAGAAACCAGAAAAGAGGAACGAACAAATATCAACAATTATTGTAACAACTCTGCAGTTCTGCACACATACTCGAAAACAACACACAAATGTTCTCTCACTCGCCAATAATAAAAAAGTCCAATAAGAATTGCTAAGGAATAACACAAAAAAAGACAAACGGAATAATTAGAGATGGCAACACAGTCTAGCAAGAATAAGTCATCGGCAAAATTGTATAGAAAATTACGTCATCGCGTCGCCAATATACAAAAAAAAATGAAATGATAAATGCAATTAAGCAAACAATTGGCCCTAAAGACCAATACAATACAGTTTTTAGTCCCAAACACTTGTTCATAAATTATTTACTTTTGGCACTTTTCCGTTATTGATTGCAATTATGATTTATAAAAAATAAGTAAAAATTCCGGCATAGGAAGAATTCCCACACTAATTTTCAGCAGCAGTAGCAGCAGCATTCTTTTTATAGTTATATTTCTTTCTCTTTTTTTCTTTAGCAATTTCAATTTGATGTTAGAGCGAAATAGTCAATTTTCGAATCGTCTATAACTTTTTTTTTGCAATTTTTTTTTCAACGTTCGTCCACTAATATTTTTAAGAGTATTTCTTGTGGGTTTTCTTGATTATATTAACTTACCCAGTTAGATTTTCTTATAAGCACAATTTTATTTTATTGATTGAAAATTTTGTTTGCAATAAATCTTTAAAAGAAATATTGTTTTCTCTTCACACGCAAAATTAATCTTTAGCACAGACGTAAAATTCTGCAAAAGACGTAATGCGAGCACACCTTTTTGAATAAGAAACACACACACAATTACAGAAAATTATATATATATGTGAAAATTCTGCAAATGTCAGAAATAGGAATGACATTTAAATTTCTTTTGAATAACAAAATTAACGCCAGATGGCGCGGCACTACATATGGGAGTGTTGTATGTTAAAAAGCAAGATTACAATGTCATGTAACAAAAAGTATTAGTGAAGCGGAAAAAATGTAAACAAATTTGTATTATTAATAATAATTTAAAAGCTAAATGATCTTATAGTTTATCAGACCCTACACTAATTATATACGACAGTATAGATTACAATATTACGTATGAGCCGTTGCCTTGAAACCTTATATTAGGCGTTGCCACGAACATCGAATCTACTCTCCGGAATGTCCAGACTCAACACCAACCAAGTATTTTCAATCCATCGAAAGATGTACTACTTGAAAGTTTTTCCCACAGGGGAACACTGCCAAATACTTCTGTTAACTGTTATAGCGACAATCGTACACAGCGAAAGGACTTTTCGCTTTGAATTTGTACCAAAAACAGCATGTTTTTATTTTACAGCAGTAAATATAATAATGTAGCTTCAAAAATATTGGAATATTTTTAAAATATTTAATGAACCACCCCAACATTATAGCATAATGTTGCAATTTATTATATTCCACATTTCATAATACTTTTTAATGCAACACTGGGCATATAATATCTATCAAAAAACACAAATGTAAACATTGCTGTGGCAGCACTATCCCGCCAAAATTTACGTTATTTTTTCCGCCACTTTATTAAATATATTTTAGTCGGGTGCAGCCACTGTCATTCTATTTAAAAACGTTGAACTGAGAACATATTACATCAGTTGTAAAATTGATTTAATTGATAGAAAACTAAATAACTTATTTTGTTTTTCCCCTACTAAACCATTTAAATAAAATAAGCATATAAAATGATGTCCGGCAAAGAAAATATTGTTGACAATATGGATAAATTTTCATTAAAGGTTAGTAGTAAAAGACTTGAAGAAAAAAGAACGTGTAAAATTTAAATATTTACTAATTGTTTCGTTTTTTATAATTGCAGAGTCCCCGTAAAATCCTTACACCTGTAAATGCAGGCAAAGTACCTAAGCTGTCTATTGGAGATGATGTGGGCAAAATTCAAGACACTAAACAAGAAGTGAATGGTAACGCTAATAACTCTGCTGCAGGTACTTCTTTGGCTAATAAGCCTGCAGTTCCATTTGACCCTACCATTGAACCTTTGCTTAAGGAAAATCCTAGACGATTTGTTATATTCCCCATACAATATTTGGATATTTGGAAAATGTATAAGAAGGTAAGTTCATAACAGTTTGGTGTTGTTAGTTTTGTTCTCATTTTCGTTGTGAAATTAGAATGTTTAATATTTTTGTATATATGAATGTAGGTATATGATACATGTGTATATATACACAATAGGCATTAATTTTTCCTCTAATTTTATAAGAAAGATTTGTAGTTGTGTGTTAATGACGTTTTGTTTGAAGATGTTTTAGTACTAAAAAAACGCGGTAAAGTGTTTACTGTGTTGTTGACTTTTAAAGTGATGTTTACAGTGTATTGCGCAGGGGAGAGAAATGGTTATGTTATACACACACATTCATAATAATTACTCATTAACAAAAGAAAAAAAAAAGCGGAATTTGTTTCCCTCCATCAACTTTTGCTAGCGCTGTTTTTATTTTGTTTGTTGTAATCACAAATGAATGACCTCTACGCCTCTTAATCAGATTGGAACTTTCGTCATTTATTTAAATTATAATTGTTTGATGATATCTTTTTGTGTAACACGTTTTTAATAATTTTTCTTTGTTTCCAATTTACATGTGCATATTTGGCTCACGTTACCGGCAAATGTTTTTGACGAGAGTTGCCAAGTAGAAATAAATTATTATTTGCGAGGATTATTTTATTAATTACAATACAATTACAAATTATGTTTAATTATTTTGCGAGCCATGTAACTTCAACCTTCTGCTCGGTGTAGTGTCACAGACCAGAGTCGCTGTTTGGAATCGAACTCACGACCCTCACGCTAATAGTTTAGCACTCTACCCACTAAATTACCAGGGCACCCATTTTCAAGGATTATTACTCTTAATAGTAACAGTAAAATAAGATTCTTTTGTGAAAATACGTTTAATTTATATGAAATTAATACCTTCTATCTATATATTTAACCGATACTTTTTCTTTACTTCAGGCGGAAGCCTCTTTTTGGACTGTGGAAGAGGTCGATCTCTCTAATGATATGTCCGATTGGAATAGACTTACCGACAATGAACGCCATTTTATTTCCCATGTTTTGGCCTTTTTTGCTGCTTCCGATGGTATTGTCAATGAAAATCTGGTTGAACGCTTCTCCCAGGAAGTTCAAGTTACTGAGGCTCGTTGTTTCTATGGTTTTCAAATAGCCATGGAAAACGTTCACTCTGAAATGTACAGCATTTTGATTGATACCTACATCAAGGATAATGACCAACGTGAATACTTGTTTAATGCTGTTGAAACAATGCCGGCCGTTAAACGTAAAGCTGATTGGGCTTTAGCTTGGATTTCTTCAAAATCAGCCAACTTTGGCGAACGCATCATTGCTTTTGCTGCTGTTGAAGGTATATTTTTCAGTGGCAGTTTTGCTTCTATATTCTGGTTAAAGAAACGTGGTCTTATGCCCGGTCTAACATTCTCTAATGAATTGATCTCTCGAGATGAGGGCTTACACTGTGATTTTGCTGTATTAATGTTTAAACATTTGGTGCAACGTCCCAGCAAGGAGAGGATTATTGGAATTATTTCAGAGGCCGTTAAAATTGAACAAGAGTTCTTAACTGATGCCCTGCCTGTTGATTTAATTGGCATGAATTGTGGATTAATGTCCGAATATATTGAATTTGTTGCTGATCGCTTGTTAGTGGAATTGGATGTGGGCAAGGTAAGTTTTATTACTACTTTATGTATGATACATAATTAAAATTAATTGATAAATTTATTCCATCCATTTTCTTTAACAGATTTACAATACTAAAAATCCATTCCCCTTCATGGAAATGATTTCTTTGGATGGCAAAACCAATTTCTTTGAACGTAAAGTGGGTGAATATCAAAAATTAGGTGTGACGGGCCATCGTCTAAACAATGCTTTTACTTTGGATGCTGATTTTTAATAGTAAGCCATATATTTGTCCCAGATCAAATCTGCTTCATATTGCACTAAGGCCTAAACATGTATTTGTCTATATATATTTTATTTCAAGAAAAATTTATTAGATCTTAAGTTCATCTTTATTATAGTTTAACATCATAATCCTCTCATTTGTATATTGGCTCTGCCCCTTAATTATGTTTTATGTACTGACTTCTAACACATTTTTATTGTCCTAAAATTGATTTATTTCATTCCTTTAACTATGGATTTTAAGCACAACTTATATATATATATATTTTAAATGCTTTAACTAGAGAAATTTAAAAGTGCTTTAGTGACTTGACGTTAGTTAAAGTTGATTGATACTTAATACTGTAATTTTTTTCCGTTTATCAAAATTGTTTATATTTTTAAATTATAGTATATTTAACAAAGTATTTCATTGTACATATATACATCATTTATCTAGAATTAAAACAACCTATTTTATATGCACAGATATTTTTCAACAAATATGCAAAAATAAAACCTACTTTAAAAAATATATGTTAAACGAAGGGTATAAAATTTTGATTTCGTCTGAAAGCCAACTATACAGATGCAATTCGGGTCCAGGTTCTTTTTGTGTGATAAACAATGCAGGCCATTTACAACGATTTTCTTTTTGTACCCAGCTTTATTTGAGTAGCTCCGAAGTTTTGATTGCATGGTTTGGCAACTGGGCAACCTGCCGGTTAAATTATTTTACCAGCCTTCGTCTACTGATCTTTTAAGGTAGTAGTGTTAGTAAAGAAATCAATTTTCCGTCAAAACTTGACGAGTTAGACTTGATACGTATAAACTCAGACTACCAGTTGAGGACGAACGATATATGTAGATCAGGTATGTATTTTTATGTAGCAAACACGCAACGTGCAAAGAAAAACATCTGTGTAGAGTTAAAATAAATAAGGCGGGAAAAAAGAACACAACAAACAGTTTTGTTTTAGTTTTCTAACAATCGTGTAAACATAAAAAAAATTGTTGTAATATTTTTAATTTAATTTTTAAAATATGTAAGAATTCTATATTTTCTCTTTGATTTGAAGTGCGTAAAGTATTACCATCTAAACCACCGTTAATTGAAGCCATTTTTTGATAACAGTAACGCATTTATTTACAATAGTTAGTTTCTGCAAGTATCTTTATTAAAACGGTTTCACCTACTTTGATAAAAATGTATACCCAGTTAATTATGAGGTTCTTTGCAAAAGAATGGACTTAATATTTTATTTTAATAGTTTGCTGCTAATGATAAATAAATACATATGTATGTCTACACATACGTATAAATGAAAGCAATTAAAAGAATAACCTTTAAAGGGTTAAACTTTTCATACATGCATGTATATTGATTTGTGGTTCTATTTAAGAGAACAGAAAAAGGCCACTATCTCTCTCTCTATTCTCTACTATACCTAAAAGTATGCCACACATAAATGACATTGAAACATTTAATAAACGTGCCAAATTTAGCACGTGAAATAATTTTTTTCTCTCATTTTTCTTTTATTTGGCTTATGAATTGTAAGAGTACAACAACAACTAAAAATATGCGAGTGTATAAAGAGCATCAACATAAACAAATGCCGGTTGTTTGTTTGCAATCGATAATAGGTTTTATAAAATAAAAAACTTATAAAAGAGAATTATATTTTGGCATATCATCCATACATATATAACTAGTACATTTGTTGTTCTCTTAAAAAAATAAAAGCATAGCAGCTAAAACATTGTAACAGTCAGTTTGTTCAGCGCAGTGAAACTGTTTAGAAGTATTTTCTTGCCGTTAAACCAAAGAACACAAGTAGTATAATTAAAAAAAAATACAAAATTCTATAGAAAATAAATTTATAAGATTAAAGCAATCATACGCTGTGATTTCCAACTACAAAATAGATTTGTTTAAACATTTGCTGTTAAGATTGACAAAAAAGGTGTGTGTTTTGTAAGTTTTGTATAACAAATTAGATATTTATCTAGAGAAGAGTTAAAAATAAAACTTATGTAATAATTGTGTAATTAAATGAAGAACAAAGTTGCTTTTTGAAATTTTTCCAAAAAAAAAAAGAAAGAGAAAAATAGAAGGAAAAAATATACGGTTTTGATTAATGGTCCTGCAAAAGTAGAACAAACAAATTTTGGTACTTGCTTCGTTCTTCTTAGTGTCACGCAACTAAGGTGAGTTCATATTTTTCTTTCTCATTTTTACTCTCCACCTAATTTGTAATACGTACGATAAATAAAAACAATATTACTTATATTATTGATAGTAAAACTAACGATAAGAATAAACGTCACACTAAAAAAGTGGAATAAAAAAATATACAAGGTGCACAAATTTGAAATTATTGATTTAATGATTTATTTCTTTTGAAGTGTTTGTTTACTTAAAACCCCTGAAAGTATGCATTGAATTTTTTCCATGCCTTTGCTAACCTAAAAATATGCAAGGTCTGCTGCTTGTTTTCTTTTTATATCTTGTAAAAGAGATTATGTGGGTGGATCAATGGATGTGTTTGAATAGTTTCCCAATACATATGCACATATGTATTTGAATTTCATTATAATTAATAAGCATATTTTAACACGTTTTCAGAACTACATATATATGTATGCACATATGTATATATTTGTGTTTGGGTATAGGTTAATTGTAGGCTTTTAAAGTATTATTTTAAGTGATAGATATACTTATGAATGGATATATGTGTGTATGTATGTGAGTGTATTTACAAAACATGAAGTACTGTTGTTACTTAGTTTTAATTATAAGAGCAGAATATTTAAAATGATTTGTATTTCTATTGAATTATTATTTTTATTTTAAGATGTTTATTAAATTAAACTTAATACGCAAATTCAATATGTAAAAAGAATAAGGACGGTAGTAGGTAGGTATTGCAATAATTTTAATACCAATATTATTGAAACTCCGTTGTTGTCTACAACAAACCTTAAGGCATATAGTCGACAAGATTTTAGTATATTGAATCCGGTATATCATAACACACAGTTTGAATTAGTTCCCAAAGCTTATCACAATTTGTGGGACATATTCGAAACTCGACTGATAATGGCAACAAGAGCTGTTCACAAATGTCTAATAATATTATTGGCAGCAATGCATGAAAATGTTGTTGTCAGTTCCCAAAGTTGTATGTAATTTGACAATCATTTAAACAACTCAATATTTTTCATAATCTTTTGTATAAATCCTGTAAGCAGGAGTTAAAGTCAATATGTACTTATATTTCAAATATATGTATGTACATACGTATACCTTAGCATATTTTAAATTTGATAGTGTAAATCCCATTAAGTGTAAATGGGAATGACAGCAAGCAAAACAAGAATATTTAAAATTATCACATGTGTTTTGTTAATCCCAAAAGTCCTATGAACCATTAATTGTTTTTTCTTTTTTTAATTGTACATATTTTATATCATTATGTAAGAACGCGTTAAAATAAAATGCCGTAATTTATAGTGTTCGGGATTTCCTATTGACGTTGTATTTATTGGTAATTATTATGGTGACTAGACATTAAAGTGATAAGAATTGCTTTCAATATCTATTTCTATAATATTTCGTTTTAAAACATAATTTTACAAACAGGTGAACTTATTTCCATTCGTATAGAACTGTCTAGGAAATATATGTACACCCTATTAAAGACGCTATTTTACTATGTTTTATCAAAAGGTATTTAAAAGGAAAAAAGCTAACACTACTCTGTTAGTCACAGCATAATATCAATTGTTATCGTACTTGTATTATACTTAAGATATGTATGTGTTAATAATGGAATTTGAATCACAGTAAAAGTATAACTGACCATACATTTGGGTACAAAGATTGCAATGATTCAGCAAAAATTGATATCAATTGTAATTAATTTTTTTATTTTAATAATCTGTGTTCGTGCCACAAAAAGCAATAATTTAATAATATTGTATTTGTTTTTGGTATAATATACATATCTATACAATATACCTACATACATACATACATATGTATATATATATATATATATATATATATATATAAATATACCCAGCAAATGTTCGACTTCAAATGTTAATAAAATGAGAAATAATAATCCACTTCAAACCTTGACAGATTTAGTGAGAGAAAATATTTAAATTAAACTGCCTGCTTGTATTATTATATACATACAACACATTTTTCTGAAATAATGTAACGTTTATCGATGGAACAGAATACGACCGGAACTTCGGTAACAAACGCAGTCAAAATAAATATGATCCAATAAAATAAATGATCAGTCGCATCTTCAATCCTATCATTTCATTGCTTCCATTGGCATGCGAACACAGGGTCTGTATTATGTTCCTTACATACTTGCAGCCTGTTTAGACATTGGACGGCATTGCCACTTTTTCTCTTTGCCAGTCTTCCTCATTGGCAGCATTGTTTAGAGGCGTACTGGCCTAAAAGCAATATTTTAAGTTTACATAGCGTGCTGCTTGATACAAAATCTGACGCCCGCTTTTAGCCGCTAATTACGCAGGGGATATGAGCTGACACCAAATGGCCATTGGTTATTTGAAAACGCCAATTATTTAATTATCGTTCCAAGTATTGTAGGGGTTTAGAACTTATTAGGAAATTGGTGCCACCCGAAGGTCCTCTAAGACTCTATTCTCCCAAGGCTTCTCCAAGACTCTTCCTCTTCCCTTGGACGTGCCTGATAGCACTAGGCTGTCTTTATTTGTGAACTGAACTGCATAAACCTCATTTCAATGTTTTATTTACTCTATCACCGGGCGCAAGTAATTGGACACATTAAAATAAAATATCCTTCTCTTAGTTCTTGATACTCGATTTACTGACAACAAGCTCTGCATTAAAAATTTATTAATACTGTCTGTCTGTACACTTTACTTTCACCCGTTTTATTTAGTTTGTGTCTTCCTTTACTTGAAAGTGTGTAAGTGGCTACAATCCACCACAAACTAGTGATAACTAGTGTGAGTACGCGAACTCAGTTAGTTATTATTTAATTTAATATGCATTGCATTTTATACTGGCGATTAAAAATCTCAATGGTGTACACATACAATATATTATATAATACTTATGAAATTTTATATAAATATTCTTTTTCTTTTAGAATTTTCAATGATTTCGAAGTGTGCTTGTTTTAATAATAATTTGTTTGTTGTGTATACTTGAGTACATGGTATACGTAGTATGTGAGTAAATTATCATTAAAAGTTATTTGGAGGAAGGTGGAAACATGATTAATATTGAAGTCTAAGATCATTTTATTCGTACTACAATACATTGCATTTATACGTTATATGACTGATTTTTTTAAAATGGTCCACAATATAAGTTACGTAGTGATCCAGAAGATTTATGAAAAAAATTAAAAATTTAACTGTCAACAAAAAAAAAAACAGGCAACATTCGCACTCCCATAAAGATCACTTTTAAATAGCGCTACAATTTTATAATGAAATCAACTAAAATTGAATATAACTCACACGACTTTATACAAATACGAGAGTTGTCGCAAATTTAAAATTAGTTTTTAAGTTATACGGCATATTTACAATGATTGCATATAGTTTTTGTTGACTTCCAAATCAACAAGATACATACTGTATTGGAATTAAATGGCAATGGATGGCAGTGTGAGCCTAAAGAAATTGAGAAGAGTTTCACTTGCAAATTGTAATAGTATAAAGCATACTGTCTAGAAGTAGTAATAGTGTTAGGTTTTTAACTTTTTAAAAACTAATATTGGGTTCGAGCACTATGTTTCTAAAATAGAAAGAATTGTTCACTTTTATCTGTTTTTAATAATTTAATTAAATAAATCATTTATTATTTTAGATTTAACAATACACTTTATTTGATAAGCTCGCTGTTATCAATTTTATTATAAAATCCTTTGGTTACAAAGATTAAACTTTTCACAGTATAACACAACTATGCATTACTACTGATTGGCAACGTTACATTTTACTCCATATGTAGTTGCTTGAATTATTTTCGGTTTAACAAGTTCTAGAAGTTTACTGTTGTCGTTCTATTTAGTTTTCTTCTCGTAATTTCTTTCTGATTATTGAATATTAATATAATATCTTTCTCATGGACAAAAATCAATTATCGTCAAAAAAAAATGCAAGTCTTCGACTAAAACTGTAAGCCATCGTCTAAAAAAATTCAAATCATCAACCAAAAGTGCAAGTCATCGACGAAAAAAAAAGCGGGTCATCATAAAAAAAATTCAGGTCATCCACCAAAAAGGCTGCAAGTCATCGGACAAAAATTGCAAGTTATCGTCCAAAAAATGCAAGTCATCGTACAAAAAAATGCAAGTCATCGACAAAAAAACTGCAAGTCATCGACGAAAAAATGCAGGTCATCTTCAAAAAAAATTCAAGTCATCGACCAAAAACTGCAAGTCATTGACCTAAAAAATGCAAGTCATCAACCAAAAACTGCAAGCCACCGATGAAAAAATGCAACTCATTATCCAAAAGAATGCAAGTCATCGACACAAAAAATGCAAGTCATCAACCAAAAACTGCAAGTCATTGTCGAAAAATTTAGGTCGACCTAAAAAATGCAAGTCATCAACCAAAAACTGCAGTCACCGATGAAAAAATGCAACTCATTATCCAAAAGAATGCAAGTCATCGACACAAAAAAAAAATGCAAGTCATCTACCAAAGAAATGCAACTTGCGAAAAATACGACATTTTGTTGTATATATACATATCGATGCATATTAACTCAATGAGAATTATTAAAATTTTTAAGTTCATTTCCCCAAAATTTCATTTTATATAAAAAGAGTTAGCTTCGCCGCCTATATCTCCGGTTCCAAGTAAAGCTCGACCCTAAGGAAAACTGTTTTGGTACCATGTCTATCTAGCGCAGTAGGTCCATTTTACCCACAAGTCCATTTTTTATTCGATTGAGCCCCATTTTGCTCAATTAAAGAAAACATTTAGCTTCGTCGCGTATATCTCCGGTCCCAAGTAAGGCCCGGGAGTAACAAGAACTGTTATGTAATCCTTGATACCATGGCTATCCAGCCCACTATGTCCATTTCCCCCACAAGTCCATTTTTATCCGAATTAGCCTCATTTATATAGGGCCAGGGTATTCACAGAAGTTTGTATGCAGATAAGATGGAATAAATTTGTAATGGTCGTTTGGTTATTCTAGTAATTCTGTGTAAATATAGATTTCCTGAATCATAGGAATATCACTATAATGATACGGGACGAGCCAAGATTGGAAGAACAATCATAAAATTTGCTAAATTGTGAAGCTTCACTCTTTTCTTGGATTACAGTAGCTTTGTGTATCACAAGATTGTAAATCAAATAGGAGCATGCATTCATAGAAAAATGTTTTAAAGTTATGGTAAAAGGGAACATCGCTCCATCGCAATAAAGCAACTGACCACACGCAATGGTGCTCATAAGCTATATTCACTAGATTAGCTCCCCTGTTACTGTATCCATAAGTAGATAACTAAAGGTTTTACTAAAAAATGCTATTATTCAAAGAGTATAGACCAGGCATCGATTATTACAATAAATAAATATTTTATAAAAGAAAATATAAGCCGCCTTAATTATTGAACCAACCTCGTACAGCTTTATAAAAGTGAATCTAAAAAATAAAATAATCATTTACTCGAATTGTTCTCTTTACGTCGCTTGTACTTTTGCATCGCTTGATAATTTCACTCAATTGCAGTGGAAATACATTTTTATTGTGTGAAATTATTTCAATTGCGAAAAAAAGAGATTTAGTAGATAGGGTCTTTCAATTTAAAGTTTTTTTTTCAAATGAAAATTAAATATAGTTTTCTAATGGATAATGATCATGGATAATGATCATTGTATTCGCAGTAGTCTAGTAGATATCGTGTTGGCTTATTAGACCCCAGGTCAGACATGTCCAACAAAACGAAATATAGAAAATATTTCTTCGGCGACTTCCTCTTAGCAGATTTCTGGCAAAACTTCTGAGAGTAAATAAAATTGCCATGAATAGTTTCTCAAAAATTTATCGTTTGAAGTCGAATTAAAAATGTCAGTCAAGACACTCATGTAGAACATTAACACCCACAACAAAAGTGGTGAGAGAAGCTAGGTCTAGCTAGGAGCGTGAATGAAGGGTTATAATCAAATAAAAAAAAGAGGAATACAACCTAAATCATAAGGCTTCTCTTTCAATTGCTTAAAAGCTTCTCTTCCTAGATTTGTGTGTGATAATGATTAGATAATCATTAGGTAGTTGTTATTTGAACTTTTAATATTTTCTATATGTTTTTCGTTTAGTAATTCTGAATGTCCACAATTTTAATAAATATTTAATTATAATATTTAAATGTTTTATTTTTATTTATTTTTACTTTTACTTTTGTTTTTGTTTTTTATATTTTTTTGTCAGTTGATGTAGTTAAATGATTTCATGTCTAGAACCAATAGTAATAGATTTAAATATTTAATCCGGTTTTTCATTGTATGCATGTTTATTGCTGTGGTCAAAGTTTAATATTTTATTTGATTACTAAAGTAAGCAATTGGCTTGAATACTAATCAAAGTAAGAAATTATATGTTTTGATATAGGAAATCATTTCATGTGAAATTGTTTCAAAAGCATTTAACATGACATGTGTTAATTAATCTTCAATTATCGATATTTATTCGGCCTTACCAATTAAGTTTTAAATTTAAATATTTTTAAATTGTAAACATGCTATTTAAAAATGTATTTGAAACAGGAAAAAATTAAATTTTTCAATGACCTGACATAACAGGTATTTTTTAAATAGCCTATTGATTACGGGAAAAATACTTGTAAAATTATCGGTCTTGTGGATACAATTATAAATTAGGCTCAAGTTTTTTTTACACTGCTGTAACTATGTATCATAAATCGTTATGTACTCATAGTATAGTTTTCCATCTAGTGCTCTCTTTACTGTCATATTTATATCGGTCCAATTTAGTTTGGTTGCGCTCTCTGGCCTTCCACCTATAATTGCTTACCGAATGCCAACAGAATGCGCTCCATAAGTGGGACCATGCCTTTAAGGCTAATCTCAATTGAAAAGGAATTCGAATTCTAACAAACCTTTGCGGTTTACCTTGCCTTCTCTTACGAAAAGCGTTACATTCTGTTGATATAGAAGATAATATCGTCCTGAGGGCTTCTTAAAACATGCTGAATTTAGGTCTTCTTTTGCTTTGAGAGTTCCATTTAGTTTTCATCTTGAATATATCGTACTAAGGTCTTCTAAAGTCATAGTAAGTCCAGAAAGGAAGGTCTAACTTGTCTTCTGTTACAATGAATGTTGGATTCAGTTGCCACTTTGCATATATCGTTGTGGCATATTCTTATTTAATCGAATATTACATTTAGAGCGAGTAATTAATATATTCGCGGATTTCACGATGGAATTGTATGATTTCTAAAAATTTTTATATTTACAGTAGAACAACCGTATAACACCTTCAAAAAATACCAAATGGGGAACACATCTAATATATGATGATGTTTACAAAAAAAAAATTAAATTAAATTAAAAAACTAGACATTATAAACAAACAAAATTTCAAATTAAAAGCAAAAAAAATATTAAAAAAATTATTTGTTAATTTCTTTGGCGTGATTTAAAATTTAAAAATCGCTAACAATTTAAAACTATCTTCTCTGGTTCAAATTCTTAAAAGATCAGAAAATATTTTAAGTGTATAAAAAAATTGAAAAGTATAACAATTTTTGGGTAAAATATATTTCTTAATTGTCTTTAAAAATGCGTATGGGTAGGGTTTATCATACTGTATGGAAGGAGCAACTTTTGACACTTTTCACATTATTTATCATATATTTAAGAAAGTACCACAGCTAAATCTGCAAATTTTATGTAAGAAGCTTTAGTACATAGCCAAGCTGGAAAGCGATAGATTTCTAATCGTGCTTATTCGAGACGAAGCAAATTGTGTTTGCAAAGGATTGACAGTTAAAGTGGTTTTGTTGGATGTTTGGTAAGGCCAGAATCGTTTGAATTTATATTATTAACAATTATGTTAGAAGAAGTAGATTTCCCACAAGCGTTTTTCTGAGACTCCAGCTGCTAAGCTGATTGATTATTATGCTTCCAGTATTGGCCTTCCAATAAGTGATCACTTTTGTTGTTGAAAAATGTTGCCTCAAGATAGCTTATGGTTATCGATTGTCGCAGAACAAAAGTCTGTCTTTGATTGGCTTCAGCTTCATTAACAAGCTCTTCCATCAAAGCAAATTATTGCTCTAATGTTGCAGGTTCTAGGTTAATAGGCGTACCCACTGTGAAAATGTATTGGAAGTAATGTTGAGGGACTTTATTCATTGGGTCCTACTTTTTCGTAATAGCCTGAATACATTTAATTATACATTAATATATTGTTTAAATAATATTGTTTAAATAATAATTATTTTCATTTCAGATTCTTAAAAATTATACGTAGGAATTAAATTAAATACTCTCCCCTCGGATTACTTTAAAACATCATAAACTGTATTAAAACATGTTGTATTCTTTAATGTTTTATTTAACAAATATACCACGTTTACATTTATGGGCCTATGCCACCCTAGCATATGTCATCTATTATTTAATACAAGTGGTTAAGGTAAGTTCTTTATCGTAAGATGAGATTGTAGAACTCCATGATTTAATAAAAAACACACTTTGAATTACAGCGTCCTATTGTAGCTTGTTCCGATGGACCTTTTAAAAAGTTTTTGTATAATAATATACCAACACTGGAAATGAAATATTGGCCGACATTTTGGTGTTTTGAAAGTCGTGCCCAAACAGTTTTTGCCAGCATTATACGATCACAGGCATTGCCAAAAATTAATTATAGAAGGTAAATTGGCCACAGATACAATACGTTTTTCTGAATACTTATGGGTCCTTGTTGGGTTTTTTTAGAGAAATTTTAGTATTACCCGATGGCGGTGAAGTGGCTTTGGACTGGATGGAAGAAGGCTGTAGTAAAGATGGTCCTTGTGTTATTCTATTACCTGGCCTAACCGGCGAATCACAGGCTGAATATGTTAAATGTTTGGTTGTTGCTGCTAAACAATCGGGTTTACGTGTGGTTGTATTTAATAATCGTGGCTTGGGAGGTATTGAATTAAAAACACCCCGATTATATTGCGCCTCCAATTGTGAGGATCTTTCCGAAGTTGTTAAACATGTCGGTAAAACTGTTCCTAAAGATAGTCTGGGTGCAGCTGGTATTTCAATGGGTGGCCTAATACTGGGTAATTATTTGGTACGAAAAGGTGAAGAGGCTCGCAAATATTTAGCAGCGGCAAAAATCATCTCCGCCCCATGGGATGTTCATAAAGGTAAGAAACGTAAACTGTTTGGCAAGAATAAATGAACAGCTACACTAGAATACTCCCGCTTTTGAAAAACATGATCAGAAAAGTAAGTAATAATATTATTTTTTCCTTTTTAGGTACCGCTAGCATTGAGAAGCCTATTTTAAATAATTTATTGGGCCGGCATTTGACCAACAGTTTATGCAAGACTTTGCAAAATTGTGAAATTTTCAAAGATGCCGATATTGATATGGAGAAAATATTAACAGTAAGTTTAACAAGGCTTTTCCGTAAACTATTTGAATTATTTAAAAATAAATATTCTCTCTAGTGCAAAACAATTAAAGAATTCGATGCTTTGTTTACATCAAAACAATTTGGTTATGCTCATGTTGACGATTACTACTCAGATGCTACACTTCATAATAAGCTACACTATATTAATGTACCATTGTTATGCTTAAGCGCAGCCGATGATCCATTCCAACCTCTGGACGCCATACCAATTAAGCCAGCCGAAGAGAGTACTCATGTGGCTATTGTGGTAACAGCTCGTGGCGGTCATATTGGTTTTCTTGAGGGTTGGTGGCCTTCATCTAAGGAAGAATATATGGGCCGGTTATTTGTTGAATATTTTACGACAGTTTTGTGTGACAAAATGGATGAATTTAAAAAAATTACCCATGAAATGTTGGAAAAATACGATGAACGCAAACATTTATATCCCCAAGAAGAAATTGAAAATAAGGTTGATATGAAAATATCCTCATCATTTTTGAATTCGGAACAATTGGAAGAATTGTGCAAGGATATGTAGTGCGTTCAATAAACAACAGCACTTTAATTTCTTCAATTGCTGAAATGCTAAGTTGAAATTAATTTTATAAAAAAAATTGAATTTTCGTTCGGCTGACTAAAAAGTATTTATAAAAACAATAATAACAAAATGAAATTATTAAATTAGAAACGTTTTTCTTTAGCTAACTAATTATATAACTAAGTTATAATATTTTTAACTCTCTCCCTCTGTCTTTCTCTCTCTCTCTCTATTTATATTTGAATCTACCTTATCGGATATGTTTTGTTGAACGTTTTTAACCAAAACAATTAAGACTTACATTACAATGCAAATTTATTTTGTTAAATTTTAATAGTTGGTTAGTTTTATATATCTGATAATATGTATTATTCTGTATTGTGATAGACAAAAAGCAATGAGTTATAAAACATGTTAACAATTAGCATCTCAATTATTTAATAAACTTTTAAATTATACATCAGACATACATATTTCAAAATCAGCATGAAAATGACATATTTAAGCGATAATTAATTACGATAACTAATTTAAGATAAGAACAAATTATATTAGTCGTTGAAGATTTATACAAATCAAAAATAATGTCCATAATTCGATAAAAACAAATTTAGCAAGTGACTTCATTATAACAGGCTTAGAATAGTTATAAAATTTTGTTTTGTTTTCTAACAATTTAAGTAAATTCTTTTTTCTTTTGGTTTTTAATTTATAATTTTAAATTTAATATTAAACTTTCTTGCTATTATATTAGCTACTTTATGCATATTTTTTTTTTCTTGTGATAACTATAGTTTATAATATTAATAAGTTTGATAAAAACAAATTTAATTACTTTTCATTTGCAGTCTTTTACTATTTAAATCAACTGAACTAAATATAAACACATTTAAAAAATCAATATATAGATATACAATATATAGTATGTATGTGTACATATATAAAATTTATAGATTAACATTCGATTTGCCTTTCAAAGCAAAACTTCGTATTAAAGCCAGTTAGGACGGTTTTCATGATAATTAAATGGCCGACGAATGTGCATGACATGATGTCTATATATATGCAGGAATATGACTGGCAATTCTAACCAGGACGAATGGAAACAGAGGTAATTTAGCACCACCACTTGCAATAAATCAAAGTCCTTATAACAGATTCCTATATAGATTTTTTAAATGTGAAATAATTATATTTAAATTTATTTAATTTTGTTCAATTTTTTAATAACTCTTTCATATCCCTACTCTAAGATATAAAGGATTAGAAAATAATTAAGCTTGGATTGACAAGTTCTAAAATTCAAAAGAAATCATTAAGGCGTATCCCCATAGGTATTGTATTTTAGGCTTTTATAGAGTTATAAAATTATTAAATAATGTTTTTCTGTTACAGTAGAGTAAGAAAAGTAAAATATTTTAAAGCTTTATTATAATAATTAATTTGTAAGATTATAATGACATTTACAAAACATGGAACACAGATTTTTAAAAGAATTTCTTTTGGTTATTTAAATCAAAACGCTTTTGAACCAAAAGACGATTTGTAATCGACAATAGTTCTGATGGGTTCTCTAAAGTCATTTCAAATATACAACTTGTTTATAATGTAACTCTAGAAAACTATTTCAAGCTTAAGATGTGTTTCGAAAATATTTTTATTATGTATTCACAACGGCTTAGCAAAACAGCGACAATAAATAATAAAAATATGTTCGAAAAGGATCTTTAATTTGTTACAATTACTAAAAATTAATTAAATCTTTTTAAACAGTTCTTTAACAAATTTCAGTAAAATCTAAAGCAAGACATATATATAATAATTACAACCTCTGAACGCCTCTGGGGCCAAGGCTTCACTATGACGGCTATGAGAATTCTAGGTAGATTTAATGCAAATAGTGCCCTCCGTCTATCCCATCATACTATGTTTGTCTGGTCTCTCTACAAATGAGTTCATTTTCTCAATCTTTCCTTAATGAATGGGTAAAGTCGCTGTAACATCATTTGTTTGCTCCTTATGAGAGAAATCCCAATCTCATATATGAATCCGTTTGAATTATACTAACTTACAGCTAAGTTGTACATGCACTATTCTAGTGTCCAAGAATCCAGATGGCATTCTTGACCAATCTTTAACGTGGAGTTTTAAGATTACTAAGCTTAGCAAACACGGCAATTACATTCAAATACATACATTGAAACATTCCTTTAATATTTGCCATTCTTAAAATATCTGTGTTCGAAATCAAAATACATAAGAATATTTGAACTTGCCATTTTATATACATATTAAAGAGCATATTACTCATACATATTTACTTATAAGTGAAATTTAACTCAATTTATGTGCAATTAAATTACAATTAAATATCGAAAATAAAAAAAACATCAAGTACCTTTTTAATATATTTTAGCAATACATAATTTAAAATAATATTAAACAAAATAAAACATAGTTTTAGTCGTTAATAATCGAAATTAAAAATAACGAAATTAATTTATTATTATTAATTTTTAGCACATATCATTATTGAATACTACATACACACAGTTAATTTGTGTTTAATTATAAAAAAAAGCTTTAAAATTAACATCATCATTTTGCTAAAAAGAAAATGAACATCGTCCTATATTATAAAATTTAGATTTTGAAAACTTTTTAAAATATTTAATTGGTCGGCAAGTATATATTAATTACGCAAGTATGACAAAGACAAAATAAAATCTGATAAATTATAAATACGACATATAACAATAAAAATGTGTATTATTGTATTGAAGATGTAATAATAAAACAAATGAAATTAATTAATAAAACACGAGTTAACAAAATAAATTATAGTCAAATTTAAATTCTCTATAAAAATAGATGGTTTCCTTTTTAACAAAGAAAAAGTAGCTCAAGTAGGTTACGAAAATAGATGAAGAATACAACTGCACTCAAATACCATACAATTGTAGATACTTTCATTAACGCAGGTGAATTTAAATTAAATGGAAAAAAAGGAAAAGCAAGAAAGAATAGCATTATGAGCATTCTGGTGCGTTCCTGCAGAATGAAAGGAGTTTCAAGCTGAAATATTATCCAATTAGTGTTGTCAGAACTGCATTAATGTTCACATAAATACCTACTGTATTACCTAGTGCCATACATTCACAGATCAGTTCCTCAGCCGGTGAGACATTACGTTCATCAGCGTCAATAGAATAGATTTGCATCACAAACAATAAATTCGTTACCAGCTTTCATTTGCGTATGGTCAAAAAGCAAACTAATACTACCCCCCATTTCTTCGGAGTGTAATTTGTCGAAATCACCGACAATGTAAACCTTTAAATCCAAACTCAGAGCGCATTTATAGCCAAATCGATAACTCTCACAATCTTGGATACCCGAATTCACCTATCCTACCAAGACTTCCTTTAAAGAGTCCTGTAAGCAACATACACTCATTTATTTATTAACTACCGTTTGGGAGGTCTATTAAAAAAATTATATATGAATGTAGTTTTCAATAGAGATCACGACAAAGAAGCACTTATTTCCAACGAAATTACAATGAGAAAATTTGTGCTGGATCTACTTTGTTTCTGGCAAACTGGTGGCGATTGACTGGAAGTGACAAGATACTAAAATGCTAGGGAGACCTGTCTACTACAGAAAAATGTTATTACAGTTAGCGGTCTATGAAGCCAAAATATATTGATTCAAAATAAAACTGATAGCACAAGATAGATACAAATAGAAGGTTTTGATCGATCCCACAATCCGATTTGAAATATGTATTAGGAATATAAAGCCTTTTAAAAAAATAATATTCTTAAAATTAGCACACAAACTATTTATCGTTCCCAATTAATACACATTCGTAAAACAGTAGTTGCGATTTACTTTACATGCCCGGCAATAGACTAGGTATACACAAAATTTAACACCATTTAAAGTTTCTTTATTTATAATATAAGAATATAATTTCCAGTAGAAATACACCAAAAAAAAACAACAAAATAAATTAAAACCTAAAAACATTAAATAATAAAATTTAAATTTTTTCTCCCTTCTAATAGTATTGCAACTAATTTTTGCTCGTTAATTCGTTAGTAGTAATAATAATATATTCAAAGATAATTCAGAATTATAATTTTTCTTAAATTAGTATCTCTTCTGATAAAATGTGTTGCGTTATATATTTAAATAGGTTTGTATAATAAAGTAGTAACGTATTTTTTACGATAACGATGAGTAGCACTCAAAACCATAACACCGTCTTTTATGGATAGAGCATACAAATGATTCAACATGACATGATTTGGTTCCGGTAATAAAGTAGGTTCACACTGTTTTAGAAAAATATATGTAAAGTCAAATCTTTTGTAGATATAATTTTCAAAGTAAAAAAAACAACTTACCGACAATGGTGTATCCTTATTTAAAATAACTTGCAATAGATGTGGTGGCAAAATTGGTGGTCCAGATACCTTTTCCCAGGGTTTTGTTTGTGGTACATCTTGCGAGTATTCTTTATCGGCATTATTCACACAATTTTCACTGTCTTTGGCTAAAGCTTGAAATACTTCGAAATCTGATTGACGTACCGACACTAAATTTGTTTTTTCACCATCATTTTCCACGCTTTTCTAAAATTACAAAATTGTTTAATTAATACAATTAGACGAAGAGAATACACATGACAAAAGGAATTTGCACACAAAAAAATTAATTTATTTACATACATGTGTATTTGTTCTTCATTTTATTAATAAAATTAAAATGGTAGACAATGTATGAATGTTATTTCTATACATATTCGTAGTTTTTGTCCCTCTTTTCACCCTCTTTTTAAATTAAAATCGTTTTATTAAACAATTAACACTCGAAAGTATGTAAATATATTTTGCTAATACAGTGGTTATGTGCAGCAAAGTAAAATGTAAATACTGGATTATAATTTTAATCTTATCTCAAAAAGAAACTAACAATTTATTTAATTTGTATTAAGGTCAATAAAAGAATATTTGTTTAGTGCGTAAACTAAACGAAAAATATGTTTTAAAAGTGTATACATATATAATGGAAATTTGAACGAATCTAAAAACTAAATAATTTCTTTACTTTAGATTCGTATAAGAATTATTGGGTTTTAGTTTGTCCTATTTTTTAAGTGGTCCTATGGTTCAATATCAATAATGAGATTACCTGCCCATATTTTTTTTAAAGAAAGTAATCCTTTTTGCTTAGAATTAACTAAAAAAGACAATGTGAACTAAATTTACCTCTCATGGAAATGTAAAACGTTTTATGAGTATATCTTTAATACTTGAAATTTTGGTCAATTGTACATTGCAAACCTTTAGTTGGGATTACTACCTAGTTTTTCACACCACCGATTGTAAATGTGTTAATTTTATTAATCAGTGGCGGAATCTAGAGTTTAATGTTGACTTCCAATGACAGATTGAAGAAAATTTTCTCGACAATTTTATTTGCCAGAAAATTGCTGAGACGAAGTTGCCAAAAGAAGTATTTTTTTCATATTTCGTTTTGCTCGATATATCTGAGTTGGAGTTTGAATTTTAATTTAATTAAATACTTTTTAAAATTATCACGTTCTTGATTGAAACCAAACTAGACTTTATGTTCAGAAGAAAGCAGAAAGAGTGATTAAATTTCCTGCTATTAGATTGGGCTACAATACAAAAATTCTTACTTAAAATATAATAGGAAACTAACTCTATATTTTAATAGAATACCAAATAGTTCATGATAAACAAAATTCGGTGTTTAGACTGATTTATATTTTTGGTGACGATATAACTAACAGTAACATAGTTTGTCATTTTCAAGATATTAGCAATTATTTAATAAGGCTGTCATAATGTCTATACAACAATAAGATAAAGAGTATATAAAAGAAAAGGGTGTGATGTATTATAAAACTCCAAAGTACTCTTTACAATCTAATCATTTTCAGACATCATTCAGAAATAAGTAGTTCGCCAATTTGGAAAGTTTATTAAAAAGCGTTTTTTCTTTTTTTTTTTCTTCCTCTTTTTCATTAACTTGCATTATTAAATAGAACCTTTGCAGTAAATCGATTTTACTACAAAACTATATATAGTACACATGTAAATATTTCAAACTTGAACTATTTTTTGTTTTTGTTCTTAAATCCACTGTACCTGCTATATGCATTAACAAACTGTTCTCAATATTGTATTGTATTTTTTGTTTTCCTTTTGTATTATTAAATACTTTGTGTTCTTTATTAAAATAGTAGTATTAACAATTTCTCAAAGTGATTGCACAACAAACATAAACATCATCACCATGACCATCATCATCACTTAAGTGTTTTTCTCTTCAATTCATGGATGGATTGATGGTAGGTAAACAAAAACATTAAAACTACGTCATATATTTTTTGAAGATTAAATAAAATGTACGTTGTTGGCTTTAGTTGCCTGATAGTTAGTGTGATATCGATTTTAAACAACAGTCCATGAACAACATTCGACAGGAGACGTAGTGAAAAAGTTTTATTGAAAACTAAAAATATTTAAATTAAACTTACCAATTTTGGATCATGTCTCCATTCACCATCAACACAGAATTTATACTGATGATCTCCTTCGGGCAAATCAATGATGGTCACAAAATTTCCATGACTACGTACCATAGGTATGGGCTTCCATTTGGTAAAAGTGCCAGAAATCATTACATTCTGACCACCACCATCCCAGCGCAATACGGTAGGTAAGGCTGGATTACGTAAATCCTCTTCGTCCTGCTTTCGCTGGGAATTTTCATCCTCAGTGCAATCTCCGGCTGAAGCGGTTGAATCTTTATGTTGTGGCATACTTTTCGTTGTGCCTTCCGATATAGTACTCGAGCGTTTGCGCGGTTCAGTTGAACTAAACTCAGGGTCGACAGAGGCAGCAGCTGCACTGGCTTGTTGCTGCTGTTGTTCGTTTGCCGCTTTACCAATAGGCTTCGTATAATAGGGTTCGGATGTTGTTTCGTCGTCTTCTAGTGACGAACCACCGTGCAAAACTGAATCACGTTTTTTATCAAACGTGAATGCCTGACCACCACTGACTGCAGCAATTCCCTGAGCCGTGGAGCCACCCTCCCCCCTAAGCGGTAACTCGCGAAACGGTGAATTCGGTGTAGAGATGTCACTGGATTTGTGACGTTCTCTATGCATACTAGTGCTACCAGCATTACCCATTTTGTTTGTTTTTAAAATTAATTTCTTTTTTTCTTATACGAAAACAAAAACCTTTTCACTTATTATTCGGTGCAATATCACATATGGACGTTTTTGGTTTCTTTTTTATTTTGGCACTATTATTCCTTGTTTAATGGCAGCTTATAATTATTCGAAAATTTTGTGATAATGGATTTTATAAAATTATTGTCGTTTTTATGGGATTATAGGAATTTTTCTTAAATTACGTTTCGTATTTCAATGTCACAAAGTAGGAAATTTTCTTTTTGATAAAATTTTTCTTTGATTTCTTATGTCTTCCACCTTTATTTTGCTCACATGCCGTTTTCTTTTCTTTTCTGTCTATAATGCTTGTTTACCTTTGTTCCTTTTTTAGCAAACAAAGAAATTTGGAAAAAGAAAAAAGTTCCGCATAAAAACAAAATAAAAAACAGCTGGTACAATAACAGAGTAGTTAAACCATATTAAGTGTTATCACTTCTAACTGAATGTGATTTACTTCCAAAACAAGAAGAAGATGTGTAAATATTTTGTTAATAAACGTGTTTTTATTTGTTTAGTTAAAAGGTTACTCCGTGGTTAAAAGAGGAGTTAAAATTAATAGAATTGAAAATGCCTATAAATTGTAAATCTAATTGTGGCAATAAAGCTGTTTTAAAGGTATGAAACACAATATAATAGAATTGATGTTAATAAGAGTTTAATTCCAGCGTCCCAAAACTGCCGATGCCCTTTGCAAAGAATGTTTCTTTGCCGCATTTGAAGCAGAAATTCATCATACAATTATATCCAGCAATTTGTTTAAACGTGGTGAAAAAGTTGCTGTGGCTGCAAGTGGTGGCAAAGATTCCACAGTGCTGGCCCATGTGTAAGTGAAAAACATGAACGTAGAGATAGGAACATCTGATTTAGTTTGACACTTGATAATGCTTTCCCAATGTTCTTACAATCTCTTTTATTTATTTTCAGTTTAAAACTGCTTAATGAACGACACGACTACGGCCTGGAACTCGTTTTATTATCTATAGATGAAGGCATAACGGGCTACAGAGATGACAGTTTGGAGACTGTTAAACAAAATCGCGATGACTATCAAATACCGTTAAAAATTCTATCGTATGAAGAACTTTATGGCTGGACAATGGATCGTATTGTATCTAAAATTGGTCGATCAAATAATTGCACATTTTGTGGAGTATTTCGTAGACAAGCTTTGGATAGGGGAGCAAAATTATTGGAAGTAGATAGTATAGCTACTGGGCATAATGCTGATGACATAGCAGAGACAGTATTAATGAACATTTTACGTGGCGATACGGCACGTCTGCGAAGGTGTACTGCTATAAAGACTGGCGGTAGTGAAGATTCCATACCAAGAGTAAAGCCCCTCAAATACACATACGAGAAGGAAATTGTTATGTACGCCCACTATAAAAAACTTGTGTACTTTTCGACTGAATGTGTTTTTGCTCCTAACGCTTATCGAGGACATGCCAGAGCTTTCCTGAAAGATTTAGAGAAGGTTAGGCCTTCGGTAATAATGGACATAATACATTCTGGTGAACAATTGCGTTTCAAGGACACTGTAAAGAAGCCCACGAGAGGTATTTGTGAACGTTGTGGTTTTGTTTCCTCACAACAGCCTTGCAAAGCTTGTGTTTTGCTGGAAGGTCTTAACAGAGGTTTACCCAAACTGGGCATAGGTAAAAAATCGAAGGGAGATCGTATGATAGCAAATCAAGAAAAAGAATTAGCTTTAAGAGAAAAAGCAAATCTGGTGAAGAATGATTTCTGATAAATTCTAAAATAAAAAATATTTAAATTTTTTATATTGTATGTATTTATTTAAGAATAATTTTTTAAAATATAAGTTATTGAAAATCTCAAAAATTATTTAACGAATACATCTTTGTTGACTCGCATTCTGTTGCGGTATTGGTTGAAAATCCAGGTTTGTTTCTGTAAAAGAAGAAAGAAGATATCTTAGCTTTTGCTACAATATTTGGAAAAAAAAAACTTGACTTTATAAAAGAGCTCAGTGCCAACATCTAACCATTATCCACTACTAATTAAAACAAGACGCCCTAATCTCAAAAGAATATTGAGGCAGTTTGTCAACGTTTTAACCGTGTAATGGTGTCTGTGAATGGTTTAAGTGATCATCATTGGAATTTTCAGATAAAAATGAATATTAAATTATAATTACCTTGCTTAAAATGTCCTCTGATTTCCTTTCGCTGTTTCAAACATTTAGGTCAGCAACTAAAATAAAGAATTATTAATCAGTAAATAGCTATGAATATCGAATGTTTTTAATTTTTAATAAATATAAAATATTTGCTTTAATATAAATTGTACATTTAGCGAAAAATATGCTCCGCAAATCTGAATTTTAAAATTTGGGTATTGCTTGGGCCAAATGAAATTAATCTACGAA
This sequence comes from Sarcophaga variegata, assembly GCA_932273835.1. Classification (NCBI taxonomy): domain Eukaryota; kingdom Metazoa; phylum Arthropoda; class Insecta; order Diptera; family Sarcophagidae; genus Sarcophaga; species Sarcophaga variegata. The sequence continues at coordinate 22,334,072 of OW026360.1, forward strand.
TTTTTATTAGCACTATAAAACAGTGGGAGATTCTATTAAATAGCGACTCAAAACTCGCCCGTTTAATTAATAAATAGAAAACGAAAAATAATTACCTTTAGGATTTATAGAACAATGTAGTATCCGTTCTATTGAAGAATATCCATATATTAACTGCAAATAAAATATATTTATTAATTTTTATTTACTACTATTAAGTAAAATCTAGAAATATCTAATTCTATCAGTCAAGTTTGTTTAAAATCAATTGTATTTTCATAAGAGATGTCAGAAAATATTATAAACTAATCATCAGTGCCTTTAATTATGGCAATCAATTATAAATAATAGTTTACCTTTTTCAATGCAAATGATCCGTTTTTGACGGCATTCTTCTAAACATCCTTTGGAATAACTGAAATTAAAAAAAAAATACTTTTTATTAATATGTATGAATATTTAAGCGAATCAAAATTAAGATGTTATTTTAATAATCATCAGTTGTAAGTTTACATAAAATCAAGAAAATTTTCATAAGAGATGTCAGAAAATATAAGTTAAACTAGTTCATCAGTGCCAATATTAATTAATAATCAATCCATTTTTAAGCTATGTTGTGCTGTATCTTTTTCAATATGATACAACATAAAACAAAATTTACCTTTCCGTTTATAAAGAATTTGATACTGCATGAGGTGTTAGTGCCACAATAGTTCCGTTGTTTTCAATGCCTGTTGCATTTTTACATGTCAATCCACTTAGTCTGCAAAAAAGAAAAGTAATTTTAATATTTAATAAAGCTTACATTTTAATTAACCCATTAATGCCCGAATTACTTTTTTTCTTCCTCAGAGTATAGAAACTAAGGCAACCTCAGGGCACTAATGGGTTAAATGTGATTAGAATAAACTTTAAACTATTAAGAAATGTACATTTCAAAAATAAATATGCCCCGCAAATTTTTAATAGACAATTTGGGTTTTGCTTGGATGAAATGGTTTTAATCTACGAGTTTTTTTCTAGCACTATAGAGCAGTTAAAAAATCTACTGAACAGCGACTCTAAGCTCGCGCTTTATGAAAGGAAATACTTGGGGTAACATTAGTAAATGGATGAGGAATAACTTTTGGGGATCAGCTTATACATTATCCAGTATTTTCAAAGATAATAAAAGCAAAGGTTCGATTGCGTTGTAGTTGCCAAACATCCAGTACCTCTTTACGCCTAAAGACTATGTCATTATCGTTTTCTATTATCTTAAAGTCCTCTTACACAACATTTCATTACTAATTACTTCGTTTGGTATATAACAACTGTAGCGAAAGTCTCTAGACCACATAGCATTAAGACAATTTTTTCAAATTTAACTAGCAGCCATATGGCGATAAATAACGCTTTACTCTAGCAGCAAAGAGAGTTCTACAGCCCCAACTAGTTTGTCAAGGCCATAGTTATATACCGCTGCATAGTATTAAACTTATGTCGAGTAGGATATTGCTCACTTTTGTAAATACTTTTGTATCATTAGCAAAAATATTACTCCTTTAAAACAAGCCAATTTAATATGGCGAAACGTTTGTCTTCCATTAAACTCTAAGAAGTTTAATACAAGTATAATATTCCGCCAAGTATTATTCATTTCATTTGCTTTGCCGGCAAACTTTTTTATAACTTACCATTTTTAACTAAGAACGAAACTATTGGTAATGCACAGCAATCTTCCATTTAAAATGAAATAAAAATTCATTTTTTGTTTAATAAACGTCGGATGCCGTTGATTTATATAACTTTATATTAATTAGCTTTCACAGGAGAACTGTACAATAGGAGAAAGCAGCCATGAAAATGAATGATATTTATAGAACGGAAATAACTATGGCATTCCATCCCAATGTTGCATTTGTTGAGAATGTTAAAAATTTGACATATAGGTGATTTTGAAAAGTGCTGCCTAGTTTAAGTTTCGTGTATTAAATTACAAACTCCAGAGTACATTATTTTGTGCACAGAACAAAAGTTATTATAAGTAAATATTAAACGAAAAAGCAAGTATTAAATTAAGAATTAAAAAGTTAACTTATTAACCAAGGAGACCTTAATTTTGGTCAGAAATATAACAAATTTCTTTGTTATTTCATTTCGGTTTCTTCTGGTAAAAATCGCTTTTTTCAAGTTAAGCTTGGCACTATATATATTTTTACACTTTTTAGTAACATTGGCAATACTTAAATAAAAACGGTAAATTTAAAAGTAATGTACTAAAAGATTACAAACTGTAGCACAAAATTTTCCCATTCTGTTTTTACAAAAAGAGTTAAATACAAAATTATTTTAAGGGATGGACTTAAAAATGGATGAAATAATGGAGTTGTCTTTAGGTAAAACCTAAATAATATACATTTCATTTTTAATGAAATTAACTTTTTATTCTCTACTCTACAAAATATAGACGACTACATTGCAATGTCCAAGAATTCCTTGAGCAATAATGGCGTTAAAAGCTCTGGTAGCAGCCATGATATTGAATGTAATACATCTGGTGGTAGTACTGATGTTAAGTTTGGTCGACGTAAGGGCAACATTGATGATGACGATGAAGAGGAAGACGATTTTCAGAATCAAGTTCCCAAAAAAGTAAATGATGACAGCGACATAGGTATTTGGAAGGGGCCGGACTCGTCTATATCATATTTAGGATTTAACGGAAGGCAAAACGATTTGCGAGAAAAACTCAACAATAGTATGAATGGTCATAAAGAGAAAATCACTCCAATACAATGTCGTTTAAAAGCACCTAACAATTTTGCAAATCGCCCACGTGGCCTTCCCACGTTATTACCCTTGGAGAGCTATACGAACAAGAATAGCAATAATAATTATAACAATAGAAATGGAGGTAGTCGTGGTGGTTTCAACAATTTGCAACGTAGCCAAGATTTCGGAGTTAGAAAAAACTTTCGTCAAAATAACAATGGAATTTCTAATGGTCGTGTACAACGAAATAGAAGACAAGATATTGATAGGTAATGCAATTTAGTAATATTCGAATACAATGATTTTCCTATTTTTCTATCATATTAGCAAAAACCTACGTTTTTCTGTTACTCGGGATAATACAAACATAAATTCTACATCCTCTAGACCAGTCCAAAATATGATTGTAGAAACTCCTAGCAACTATATTAATCTACAGCCGAGTACTCCACTCAATTCGAGTTTTCAAGTGCCCAATTCTGCAATACCGTCTGTACGTAGTAACAATGGGTCTCATACCATACCAGTTGGAAATTTAACACCACAGGCTGAAGCTAAACTAAGTTTAAGTTCCGGTACAACAAACACCAATACTAATAACGAAAGTCTAAAAAGTTTGTTGGGATTTCAGGGCAATGTTTCTGGTGATATGATGCCAGTCTTTGCCAATCGTTTATTAGATTTTATACAGAATGGCTTACAAGCTCAAGTTCACAAACCTATATACGATATGAAAATACAAAAAGAAATACACGAACTACAGGTGAGATGTTTCAAGAGTTTTATAATAGAAATTTTAATATTGTTTTCATTACAGGGAAAACCTTTACTTTATAAATGCCCTGGTGGTGAAGTTGTAAGCTCTGATGGTGCTGGAGTGAATTGCAAAATTATACCGCGTACTAGTGGTGTATCTTTAAATTGTCGCTTTGCTTAATATGCTTTTAGTATACATTATACTAAAGTAAGGCTTTGTTAATGGATTTCTTTTTTTATATCTAGTTTTGTTTTTTATCAAATCTTGAACACAAACTTATCAACTTTTTTTTCGCTATACATACGTATGTCCTTAATAATGATTTAAACAAATTAATTTAAGAAATATAATTGAAATTATTATACGCTTTGCTTTTCTAAATAAAAACGAATATTAACAATACAAATTTAATGCCGGGTGAGAAATGTTTGGTGGCTGGTGAGATGGTTGTGTAATTTATTACTTTAGAGATGGATGGGATAAGGTGTTGGTCAACGCTGGCGGGCGGGGTATAGGACTTCCCAACAACCCCTGAACCAGTTTTGAAAAGTTCAGTACTTTGTACTTTTTTCTGTACTTTTTCATTTCAAAAATACCGCAGTACACCCGCTACGCTTTCAGTACCTTTTTATTATTGCATATTTTATATCTTGCGCTTTTCAGCGCAATACTAAAGTTTCTTCCTGGCAACATTGGTGAAAAATTCGTTTTTGTTCGTTCAAAAAAATAAACGATCTTTAACTTAATAATTCGCACATTCTTTTTCCGATTCCGATTTATATAAATAAATATTATGCCCCTTTAAATTTAAATTAACTACTTTTTATTCCTTTTTTAATTCCAATTTAATTTCTTTATTGCATATTTTACTGCGTCCTGATTATGAGGTAACCATCTCAGCTGTTTTTTGCAAATGTTCGCCTAGTGCTCAGCTTCTGCTTATATACTGTGAACTTCATAATGACAGTTTCATTAAAAGTATTCTTCAATTGCAAATAAATAAATCGTAAAGAATGTACATAGTGAAATTGAAATAAACAGTGAAATTTTAAAAAGAAATAATAAGAAAATACAATAACTGATAAGAAACAACTTAAACTCAACAATACACAAAAACAAAATGTTGATAAAAACCAAACTCGTAAAATAGCAAAAGCCATTTGGAAATATTCTAATCAAATACTTGTTGAAGCAGTACAATTTTGGAAGTGTTCTACAGAGGAAGCCAACAACAGAAGTGATAATAACAAATTGCTCAGGATTTTCACTTTTAACAAATAGCGGCATTAGTTGCAGTAATATTGTTGATAATATGTCTATGCACATAAATTATTGAATATTGTTTTCATATTTTGTTTTATATTGTGTTTTCAATTGCCGGTAAAGTGGCCTTGATGAGACTGTTGCAAAGAAAGTGAAACTTTTTTTCTCATATGTAGTATGTTTACAAAACAATAAGAAAACTGCTTATTGGACAACTGCTAAGGCTTCCTTTAATAATTAAAAAGAAAAAAGTAAAATTTCAGCTGCCAATTAATCGAATTTGCCTTAGAATTACAAATAATAACGAAATCGTTCCACGCTGTTCAAAGTTCACACCAATTGTATGACAACATTTACAATACAAATGCTTTTGCTAGGACCGGTACGCTCTGGTATTTCATCAATATGTTTAAGTCGAAACCATTTTTAAAAAATTTTGCAAAAGGTAAGCTTATTTATTTTACTCTCGCCTCTAATTTATTACTTAATCTATTTTTAACTGAATTTTTATTGGTGTTTTAAATGCGTATGTACGTATACCCATAATGAATAACTATTTTTGTGATTCCTTATCAGTTTCATTCATTCCTATCACATGGAAACTACACTTGTACAACGTTTTTCGTATTATCTATTTATTTATTTATTTATTTTTTATCAACAAAAAAACAGGAATAACACATACAAAGCTGTTAGTTTATTTAAAGGCTCGTTTATAGGAATTGTTAGCGTAGATCATTTAATCAAGAGAATTTTGTCTCTGATCCAAAAGTAAAATCAAAAGATCTGGAAAAATCTAGTTAAACTATTTACAAAATAAAATATTGTATACGCATTTATACAAAAACAATACGAATTTGATTAATACAAATTTTATTCTTATAACACTATCCCGGCTCAAAGGTAATTTCTTTTTTATTCATTTAAATTCAAAAGTGAATGCAGTGAATGAGTATATTATGAGTACAATTAGAGGGAAATTATTGCAGATTTTCTATCATTTCGGGTTTGAAAATTGAAAATAAAAGCAGAAAATTGGCGCAAAAGTGAATAAAATATTTATTGGGTGATAAATTAATGTCTGCTATTTGTTTTTTAAAGATTATTTAAATAAATTTCAACCCCCATGGGTGGTACAACCGAGAACCCCAGTATTTCACCAATCGTTGCTACAGTGTTATCTTTCAGAGCTGGAATTGGGGCTAACTAGTTCTGGGCGGCCATAGTACTATTCCAAAACGTGGAATTAATTGCTCACCAATCTCCCTTATCATCGTATCGTGTACCGTGTAACATGTGACATCCTCTTGTTAAAACCACTGGTGAACCAAGTATAATTCACTTTTTTTAAGCAAAATGAAGTCCGTAACCATCGCATATTACCATCATATATTGTCTGTAACTTTGTGACTTTGATCGTCTTTGAAGAAATTTAATACGATGTTGTTGGCAGGTCACAAACCATACCAAAAAGTACGTCTTTCAGGATGTTTTGATAACTCTTGAATTGATATCATTCAAAAATATAATTAACTACATCTAAAAAAGACAAGTCACACCCTTTCCTAACAAAAACAAATTAATAGTTTTATGATAGCCATCAGCATTGTTTTAAAATATAAGTATAATTAACAAAATGATATGATTTAATAAAACGTTTAAAATTTTAATCTATTAACCATGTATATTTCTGTGTTTAAAAGTTGTTTTTTCATCATTATTAAAAAATATATAAATATTATTTATAAATTAAGGGAACTTGATAGATAATATTGATATTTTTCGAAATTCCTAGAAATTATTATATTAAAACAACAATTTGTTTGCAACCAATCTAGATGCAATACGTACTGTGTCTTATATGGAATATTTCCAAATTTTTCAGATCGAAAAACATGGATATTAAGACGTTCTTAATTTTTATTAAATTATTGTATACTTATGTACATATATCAACGTTACTACTCCTATATATACAGTCAATATTAAATAAACACTTTCGCTTTTTATTAGCAGAAATTGTTACAATTAGCGAGTTTATTTTCTAATTTCTATTAATAGCATAAAACCATTTAGAATAATTGCGTATCAAATGTAATATGCGTTTGATAACAATGTGAACAATAACGACGATGTGTATTGCAAAAAGCAAATGCATTGTGTGTCATTTTAAAATTTTCACGAGACTGCAAATTATTGAGATAAGAAATAAAAAAAGAAGGCTGATATAAAAACTCAATAGTATTTTAATTAACATCTATAATATAAAATTAAATTAAATAAAATATAAATTGAGTTTGCTATTATTATTCTTTTTTTTTAGAGCTATTTTTTCCGCTAAAATATAGTTCACAACCAATGCCAATCGATCCGGTTAATTTTAAATTACAAAGAGCCTTACTAATATCAAAATTGTCCCGCTATGAATTTGAGCAATTGCGTCATCCCAATCTTAGCAAAGAACAGCTGGAGACAAAAATACGCAACCGTGGCACCAATTTTGAGACATTGATGTATTTACATAATCTTCATAAAGATTTTGAACGTAAAATTGTGCGTAGTTTTCAAGATGTTGGCTGTGAAGTTAAATTGGCTAATAGGTGAGTAACCGTTTTTCCTTTGTATTCGAACTTTGTATATATCATTAAATTGTTTTCATCTTGTTTTGTATATCATTTATATGTAAAAAAAAAATTATGACAATAACTATTCATCTCCATACACAACCGTGTGACTTGCGTGTATTTGCTAAATTAAATGCCTTTAATCTAATCAGAGTCGAATTTAGAAGCTCCCTAAGCAAGGATATTATGCATTGGGCTGATGTCATTGTACCCATAGGTGGCGATGGTACTTTTCTTTTAGCCGCTGGCAGAGCAAGTCCATTATTTGCACAATCTCAGCAAAAAACTCCTATTGTGGGCTTTAATTCCGATCCACAAAGATCAGAAGGCAGACTAATGTTACCAAAACATTATTCGGAAAATCCTGCTGATGCAGTAGCCAAAATTAAAAGTGTACGTTAATCATAACTGTTTAAAAGTTATATTGTAATGTTTTTATTCTCTAAATTACAGGGTGATTTCAAATGGATGCATCGTTCTCGTATACGTACCACATTGTTGGGCAATAATGGTAACATACCCGAGTCAACAGATTTGTATCGCCATACAGTTACAAAAATGGAACAAGAAAAGACTGAACCAGAATATTTGAGTAAAGAAATGTCCCGTAAATATAAAGCAAAAATGAAAAGAGTTTTGCCATATTTAGCATTAAATGAAGTATTCATTGGTGAAGCGTTATCAGCACGTGTATCACATTTACAATTGATAATCGATCACAAAGATGTTGTAAATAAAACCAAATGTTCTGGTTTGTGTGTTAGTACAGGCACAGGATCGACATCATGGCATACCAGGTAAGAGATAATACTGTTAACTTGTTTTTTTTATGAAAAGGCAAACTAATTAGATTTGATTATCAATTGTAGATAAAGAAAATTCAATAACATATTTTATTATTAAATATAAAGTATTTGGCTTTATAGAATCCTTAAATTATAAACAATAATATTTGCTTAATTTAATTGTAGTATCAATCGCATTGAAAAACATCATGTGGAGGGGCTATTTAGCATTTTGCCAGAATCTGCGAAACTAGCTTGCCAGGGTCTCAATGCAGAACAATTATCACAAACATACAATCAGAATTTACTGTTTGCACCTGGTAGGTATTTTAAATAAGTTATACTACTAGAAAAAGAAATTAAATTACTTTTCTTCCACAGATGATTCCAGACTCTGTTATTCGATAAGAGAACAAATCTGTGTTGGTGTTTGGCCCTCACCAAAAGAATTTGAAGCGAAAAGTTTTGTAAAAAATTTATTTGTAAAATCTCGATGCATCGATGCAAGTAAGTGTTTTTTTTTGTTTGTTTTTGTAATTTTTAATCAACATAATTTAAATATTCATAAAAACGTATAACTTGTAGTGTTAATTTACTTTGGAATGACAACATAAACGTGCCCACAACAAAAACAGTAGCAAATTGCTTAAATGGCACTTCCAACTGATACATGGTCCATATAATTTCGAAAAGATTCTCTGTAACAGCAGAAATGGTATAAAAATTCCACATTATACAGGGTAATAGATAATTGCGCTTTTCACGAATCGGTTCCAATAGCGGAGACACTGCTAAAGTGTTCATTATTACGGTTAGAAGGCGAAAGGAGAATCCAAATTTGGATAAGACTTCCGGTTCAATTAATTCATGGCCAAAACGATTAGCCAAATCGATTTCTAACAAAACAAATGAAATTTAATATCTAGATGTTATAACCAATAATGTGAAACTTACCTTTAAATGAATAACTCCAGCCTACTTCTTGATTGGCTATTAATAGAACGATGACATAATTATAAACCAATAGTTTTAAGGTACTGGTTTGAAACTCGAAGGTTAATGTGGGATTCTACAGGCATTTTATAATACTATATAGATATGCTACAATCTCTATTAAATTATACAACTTACGGTTAAAAGTTCTTTGCATTTATTAACACGACTTGAGCAAAACATAGCGAAAATTAAATTTGTAATTTTATTAAATATAAAAAGTTATATATATTGGTTTGAAGTATTGAAAAGCCTACTCGATACAAAAAATATCGATTTATTATGGCTTTTTATAACAAATATTTCAGTTTTCTGTAAATTTCATACATAGTTAGTCCTAGATTATAATTATAAATTAAAGTTTTTCAGTAGCCAGCCGCAGCATGGGTTATTCGGTATAAAAATTTGAATCAAATTTTAAGTAATTGTGTATTTTATTGGATAAGCCATTTTATGTTTTCTTTTAACTAATTCATTCAGCTATAATTTAATTTCGATTGTGTTTTATTTTAACTTATTCTTATCTCTTTTTTTTTTTTGCAGATTTAGTTATAGATGGCAGCATTTCCTATCCGTTTAATGACGGCGCTAAAGCCTTGTTAGAGATATATCCTGAAGATGCTTTACTAGCTATAAGTTTGGACTGATTTAAGCGATATAATTAACGATGGCACTATAAGTGTCTTAATTTTAGTTTTAAAAACATAAATTAATATTTATGAAATTCAAAATTTCATAACTTTCAAGAATTTGGCGACTGTCTTATCCCTTTTTTTATTAAAAAATAACGATTAATAATTTAAAGTGCTAAAATTAATTTAATTGTAATTAAAAAGGAGAAAGTTTTTTCAATACGTTTAATTTTTAAAGATATGTTTATTATAAGTTTAAAATATACAATAAAGACATTAAATTATGACTTTGGTTAAGATTTCTTAGCACCTTTTTTAACCAGTAATAATTTCTTGGACTTTTTATTGGGCAAAGCGGTTTTTTGGAAACGTTTATCGACTTTCTTTTTCTGCGAATTTTGTTCATTTGTTGTAGAAGAATCGTTTTTCTTTGATTTTTTCTTCTTTTCAAATCTTTCGTTATCGACCGTCTTAAAACGCTCATCTTGCATAAGTTTTGTGGGCTCTTTATCTTGTAATTGCTCGAGACGTTCTTTGCGTTGGCGCTTAATATCTTTGATTTTGTCTTTTTGCTTTTTGCGATACCTAGAAGTGAACATATTTTTAGAAAGTGCTTAAGGAATAACTAAATAAGCCTCATTGTTCTTTTGTCCTTTACAAATACAAAACAGAAATGAACACTTTTAATACAAAATTTTATATACTTACAAATTTTCCATTTCATCAGGATCTTTACCCTCCAATATCCACTGTTTTCTGCGATAGTTTTGAGCTCTTTCATCAAAATCATTATTGTCCAGTTGTATCTCAGATTCACGCCTAGTTACATTGACTTGCATGAAAATCCGCTCCACCATTTTTTCTTTAAATAAAAATAATATTAACATTGATAACGTAATTCTGTACATTTTAACAAAAACTTACGATCTATGGGATGTTCTGTTAATTTGGTATTTATGGCCGTCTCTATTTCGCCCAACAATTCCAAATCTCGGGGAAAACGGAATATAGAAATGGCAATACCCTTGCGACCAGCACGTGCAGTACGGCCGACACGATGTATATATTCTTTGGGTGTACGAGGTAAACGATGATTCATGACCAACTGAACACTGGGTATGTCCAAACCACGAGCAGCTACATCGGTAGCAATTAAAGTACGCACATGTCTGGACTTAAAACGATTTAAGGCGGACACTCTTTCCTTTTGACGCATAAAACCATGCAAACATACATTTTCAATGCCGATACTATTTAAGGTCATGGACAAAAGTTGGCAGTATTTTTTTGTATTAGTAAAGATCATTACATTGGAATCTTCATTATCCTCGCGATATTTTCGTAATGCTTCTATTAACACCATGTCACGATCGTAATCGGCACAAAGCAAGTAACGTTGATCCAAAGTTTCTACAGTGGCAGTTGCGAATTCCTCTGACCATTCTAAGCACTAATGAAAAATAAACGAAAAAAAACATTAAACTTAGCTAATGGCATAAAGTGTTTCTATAAAAGCAAACTAACATCTTTTGCTATGGGGAATATGCTGGATTCCTTAATAAAATCCTTCATGGTAGCCGAAAAGAACAAATTTTGTCTTTGCTTGGGTATACAGCTTTCAATGATTCTTAAACTTTCATCAAAATCACCATTTAACATACGATCGGCTTCATCCACAACCAAAAATTTCAAATTGTCAAAGGAAAACGTATCACAGCCTGTTAAGTGGTCAGCCAAACGTCCAGGCATAGCCACTATAATATGGGGCCTTTGCATTAATTTTTGTGCTTCTATAACCTGATCGGTGCCGCCTGAAACTACACATACTCTTACGCCCATGGGTTGTCCTGCTATTAAAAATTGTTCGGATATCTAAAATCAGAGATTTAGATCTATCAACCTTTATAAAATAATAAATAAAGACAACTAACTCACCTGGTAAGCCAGTTCATGTGTTGGTGTGAGCACTAGTGCAAAATGACTTGTAGGCTCTTCACTAAGTTTCTCCAGTATTGGTAAAGCAAAAGCAAAGGTTTTGCCGGAACCAGTTTTGGCTGCTCCTATACAGTCTTTGCCTTCTAAAATAGCTGGTATACAATTTTCCTGTATGGGGGTACATTGTTTCAGGCCTAATCGTATAAAAATGAATGCTTCATTAATATTAAGTTTTTTCTCTTTATTTAATTTATATTTACCCAATTTTGTTAATTGTTTTGCTAACCAAGGCCTCAGACCTAATTGTATAAAAGGATTTGTATCCTTCTTCGACATGTTTCGTTATAAATTGTAGAACTGATCTGTAGAAAATTTCGCGACGGATCAGAATGTAAATAAAAATAACAAAATAATAACAAAACAACGTGCAATATTTTGCAGATGATTAAACGTCGAAAGAAGAGTTGCCAAGGTTTATTTATAACAACTTTTCTGGCCTTTTATTTTGGGTATTTAGAACGGATGATATTTATATTTTCTCTAATACAAAAACGATAAACTGTTTTTCTTCCAAGATGAATAGATTCTTTTCCTTTCTTTTTCTTCTATTTTTTTTAAATTCATCAGTTGAGTGTGAAGGACATGACATATAATCTCCAGCTAGTTAAACACACTAGAAAACTTCTTGAATGGTCACAACCTTAAAAGCACATCGTCTAAGTCCACAGTGAATCTATTTACCACCGTATAACTATTTACTTCCTGGACAAAGGATCTATGGAGTTACCATCCTATGTGCAGAAAACCGTGGAATCCAGAAAAAAGGTTCTAAAGGCACTAGCTGCAATAACATGGTAAAACGAAGAAGGTAATATTGTACTTCTAATCAATTGTTCCTATTTAGGCTTTCCTATTAAGCTAAACTCAATGAAAAGGCATGCTTCCAGAACTATGCTCTGAGACTGTTTGAAGATGACTATTGTTAACCACTTACATTAATTTGGGTTCTACCAGTGAAACTCTAGATGTGAGACTATCCAGGGACTTTTTATCATTTATTCTTTAGAAACTAAGTTAATTCTGTCCCAGGTCCGATCTGTATTTAGTGGAGTACTAAATTACATATGTGGGCAAAATTATTACAAGTTTTACGGTTCTACGGCTGACAAAGACCTTTAATCTGCTAAAATTTTCAAAAATCCAATATGGTTTTCAACAAAAGGAGGCTCCCTACATTTATTAAAGGCGCTGAACAATCTTTTACTTCTAAAGTAAATCTTCATTGTCAGTAAAACAATATAATTTCATTCAATTCAGAAGCCCGCCTCATAGTTATGACTTCTTAATTTTTCCAATACTTTTAAATTAGCAGCTAATGATCATGAGTATCTTTCTAATCTACGAATTAATATTATTCATTAAACAAACGAACAATCATACTACAATTTCCAAACGTTTATAAGAAATCTCTTATCTGTGGTCAAATTACCCACACATATCTTAATATAACGGCCATATCTACATTTTCAAATCTTAAAACAATTCAAGTGCTCTCTTTCAACTATAGACCGGCCTGTTTTTTAATTTATGTGCATCAAAATGTATTAACTTGATTTATTTTGCTGCTAAAAATTTGGGTTATTGTTTGTGCCCAATTGCCTACAAATGTTAAAGGCATCCATTCCCATTTGTGCTTTAAGTGCTGCCGGTTTGCTTATTTTTATGCTTAACAATTCTAAAACTATTTAAAAAGTAAACTCTTAGGAAACTATGTAAATATGCAAGGATCTAAGAAAGTGATAAGTAGATTAAAAATATGATAATACAAAATTATTTCTCATAGATCTGCTACTGCAATGAAAGTGACACTCAACAGTTTGCTTATGAAAAGTAATACTTGTAGTTACAGGATAAAGAACGAAACTATGGAACCAATTTGTATGAAATTAAAAAAAGCCATTAACATTTTCTGAGTTTCATTCAAAATAATTTGAATTTCTTTCAATATATTTTTACTTAAAATACAAAAAACAAATGTGTCCACTTTGTGATCATTCCTCTGGAAATGATCTTTTTAGCATCACTCCAAAAATAAAAATGTAATAAATATTTTTGAAATTGGATGCACTATATCGCGTCTGCATTTGGAGTGTTATTGTAAAGAGACAAACATTTTACTTCTTAGCGGTTTGACCGATCTTGGCCTTAGCGGTACCACGGACCTTCTTCATTCTGTTGCGACGTTCCTTACGTTGTTTGCGGGTCTGTTTCTTGATTTCCATAAGACCGTGACGAACCAAACGGTATTTGGGTTCGAATTTCTTGGCAAAGTCCAAGGTGTCGTAGATTAAGGCAAAGCCAGTGGAACGACCACCACCGAAAGCGGTACGGAAACCGAAAACAAAGCATACATCAGGAGTAACTTTGTACATGGCAGCAAGTTTCTCACGGACTTCAGTTTTGCTTACGGAAGACAAACCGGGATGGATGACATCGCAGACCATTTGTTTTCTGCAAAGCAAACGGTTGGTCATGAACTTGCGGGTGCGAATTGTGGCGGTTGTACCAGACATGATTGATTTCTAAAAAAAAAAAAAAAAAAAAAAAAAACAAAAAAAAAAATTACAAAATAAATCGAGTTTGTTTATCAAACCATCAAAGGTGCTAAAATGCTGGCAAAACATAACCTCAAAAAATACTATCAATAAGCAGTGGAGGAACTGTCACTTTTTAGGTGGCCAATTGAGACTCCACGTGTTGCTGGCACTTGGTTCGATTTTAAACATATTTTCCACAAACGCTTTAAATGAGATTATGTTTTTAACATTTCTTTTTAGCTTAGACATTATTTAATAATTTTTATAAATTTTTTACCTGTTAAAACACTTAAAAAGTATTAAAACACGTCTTTAGGGCAGACACAAATTTTTAAGAAAGGAAGATGGCCGTCGCCACAGTTGTAAAAGAGCTGTCATTTTTAGCAGTGGTGCATCCTATAGTAGTAAATGTAGAGTTGAATACGAGTCAATAAAAACAGAGATGTTTTAATGCTGCTGATTACCAACTGGTACTATTCTTAATGAAACATTTAGTACTATAGTACTTTTTTCGGTACTTTTCCATTTTAAAAATATTGCAGTACCCCCGCGGCGCTTTCAGTACTTTTTTAATATTACTTATTTTATATTCAACTATGTCATGTCAGACATCTCCAACAAAACGAAAAATGAAATAAAAAATATTTCTTCGGGGACCTTCTGGCAAAATCTGAGAGTAAATAAAAAATTGCAATGAAAAGTTTCTCAAAAACAATATGTCGTTCGTTGTCGACATTAACAGTAGGTCCCGCCACTCATGTATAAAATTAACACACACAAAATAAGTTAGGTCATAAATAATCCTGATTAAAGAGTTGTAATGGCCAATTATGTATGTGTGTATTTTTTACGAAAGTACCATAAGATACAAAAGAGTACTTTTTCAGTTATAGTTCAGTACCATTTAAAAATTTAAATTTTGCAACACTGTCTTTGTTCGATATCTCTCTCTCGGCCATATGAGTTTTTTGTGTAAAACTGAGTTCCTTTTGTGATTTGTCAAAGAGTGGACGTATTTAATTGACTAAAGAAAAAAAACAAAAAAATATAAATATACAATTATTATTTATTAAATATAACAATTAATTGTGTGTGAAATTGAGTAAAAACATTACCAATAAAAAATAAAGACAAACAAATTTTAAAAGTAAGTTCTTAGAAATAAATTATGAAATTTGTGAGGGGAGAAACACAGACATTTTTCTTAGAAAAATTCTTTGTTATGTAAGTAGGGCTAATAGTGGGTTAGATCGAATTTTTGTGAAAAATCCATTTCACACAGGACCTTTAATGCTGTCAAAAAAAAAAAAATAGAAACCAGACGTCTTGTCATTTCTCCAGTGTTTTAACATTGAATTTCAGTTGCTGTGGGGAAGAAAGTCAACAAGACAAAAAAAGAACTGGAAACACGTTTCACAGTTTGTTTTTTTTCTCTCTCTCTGGCAGCTGTATTACAAGTAAAGTCAGTCTGTGTTTGTTGGTGTGGTTATATTTTTTATTTTGTTTTTAAAGAGGGTACGGGGAATTTTTTTAATTGCATTTTGACACAATAATTTTTCAATAAATTTTATTTATTTATTACAGATTTTACGTTGAAATAAAGTATAAATTGAAAAGATTCTTTTAGAAAATGAGAACTACTAGTGTTGGCCGTTATGCTTTGCGTTTAACTTTTGGACAGGTAAGTGTAATACAAAGGCGTATTTGTTTTTGTTGTTAATTTAACATACCCTACACCAGCATAAATGGTATTTTAGGTTTCTGTTGTGGTTTTAAGCAATTGACGAAAAAACTAAAAAAATTGCTTTTCAAAGTAAAATTTTCTTTATTTCATTAGAATTCAATATTCAAAAATGTAATAGAAAGTAAAAAGTAATTACGACCTATTGTGTTGAATTTTTAACCCATAACTCGGTTTACATTATGAAAGCTCTTTCAGAAAGTTTGAATTTTTGAACCGAGAGCATACACAATAATGGAATGGGAGCGCTTGCCATGTACTTAGAAATTCTTTATTGTAATTGTGAACGTAAAAATACAATTTCATTAAAAATTTATGATATGTTCGGAAACGGTTTGACAAGATATGGAGGGCGAAGTGTGTGGACCCTGCCTCCATTGTGACGAGAAGAGGGAAACATCTTGGCGGTGTAGGGGACATTATAAAATATCCAGATTTGTCTGTTCTAGAACAGAATAGTTATTGTATCGCTTTAGCGAATCTATTAGAATCCTGATGATTTTTTAATGGGACATTGTGCTGTGAGGGCAAGTACCAGTGGGACATAGTGGAACCTAAAACTGGCATTCTATAACTATCCTGTTGTATATAGATGAACGGTAGGCGGCCACAATTAGTATTTCTAATGTTAAGAGTTTAATTTTGACATCAGTTGGCTGGTGAGACTACCACATTCCTTTCTCCATCTTTTGTCCTTCGTATTTTCCCTTTTTCTCTCTTTATCTTCTTCGACTCTGTCACGAACGTATCCCTAACCTTTTGTTTTGCTTATTTTTCTACCATATCCTTTCTTTCGCTTTGGGTGACCTGCATAATTTGTGATCCTTCACACCCGTCTTCGGAGCCTAGTCTAATCTATTAAAATTTGTTATAATTTATTAAAACAGTAATCATACAGGTTAAGGGGGAGACCTTCAAACAAAGCTATTGCGTCGAACTATTTTGTGCTCGCCAGTGGGGGATGCCTACAAAATTATAGGGTCTCTGTATTGTATATGTATATCATCAATTTCCTCAACTCTCAGCAGATTAATGTGTAATAAAATATTGGTTATGGGTATATTGTACATGGTGATTAACTATTTAATGATTGCAATGGCGAATCGGTGTTATCAATTGCTTAAAATAGCATGAAGTGTAATTGTTTTAACAGCGTTAGAATAAACTTTTACGATTAGTATCACAGTTAAACCAGATTTTTTTTATCAGATATTATAAAGCAAGAAGAAAGAAAATATGCATTTAAAGTTTCTTTGTGTAGCTCTTTTTTAATCCAAGGGGCGCCAGAAAATTGTCTGTTAACTTGAAAAACTTTTTATTTATTGTTTGCTTTTACTCTTTGTGCATGTTAGCACATTTTTTTGTTATAATAATGATAATCTGTCTTTCCTCTTCCTCGAAAAGTTGAAATTAAATACGTAAATAAAGTTTTTAATTAACCAGTCTAGCTTACAAACATCATCAGCTTTAAAGTGTGCTATACATGGACATTTCCAAATAAAAATCAATAAATATTGAGACAATATCATTGATTTCATTATTCAATAATCCTTTACACAATTTCATTCATCATCAAACAGATTCTCTTTTGTTGAGGTGAACTTCCATCATATCAATATGGCTGACGACGATGCTTTTAAAGCTGGTGATGTTTGCCTTGACTGTCAACAACTGGGTATTGTTAAATATTTACGTTACTTTAAAATCAATTTAAAAGGTGATACTCTATTAAAATGTGAAAGTAATGAGTGTATGTATCCATATAACGATGAATTTTCCTCAACGGATGAAGAGGAAGCTGATGAAGAAACGAATAGCATTAAATTTATTGATGATTTATTGCAACAAATTAAAAATGAAACTGCCGAACAGAATTCCATAAATAGCGGTAGTGAAAATGTAAATAAAAATACAGAAGATGATGACAAGTACAAAAATACTGAAGTGGATACACATTTCGAAATAAGTTTCTTTGATACTTTTGAAGAAATTGTAAATGAAAATTTATCTCAAGCAACTAATTTAGAGCCAGAAACGAAAGAATATGCAAAAGATAGTAAAACGAACATACCCAGCTTACTCTCTTTGCCCCTAATTGATACAGACGTAATGGAACAAGCTGCGTCACAACTTATTGATAAGTTTGATACGAATAAAGACGAACTATCATCCTCAATGCCACCTTTATTTGACTGTGATGTGAACAAAGAGAAACAATCATTCTCATTGCCCTCTTTACATGACACTAGGAGCCAGTCTCAACCTAAAATTAATATACAATCAATAGAAACAATAAAAACAACAAGTCAATTAAATGAAAATAATGTTTTCATATCAACGAAAATGCAACCAAATGTTTCCACACATAATACTTTTAAAGCTGCACCTACTGCAAGCAGTGAGTCATCAGTGAAACCACTTGTAAAAACAAAGGCTCGTAGAAAACCAAATGTTTCAGCCAATAGAACTTTAAAAGATGCACATGAATCAAGTGTTAATCTACCAGTGGATAGTGCTCCACCTATAGAAACGAAAACGTTTGCTATACCAAAAGCAAATATTATGAAAGGCAGCGATTTCTTAAAAAAATTGGCTGTGATTGATGAAAAAACGCCTAAATACAATATAAAATGTAAAGAGGCTCGAAAGAGAGCTACAAATAAACAGCAAAAAACTGATAACAATTTATCTCGTAAAGAAGAAACAAAGGATACGGAATTTAAGAGAGATAAACAAGAAATGAATTTCTCTCTGGAAGCGATAGCTCAATTGCTTAATGCAAATAAAAAGAAAAATGCTAATTAAGTGTATGTATAATGAGATGAACACTTTAATGAATCTTTGTTTAAGTAAGACTTTAAATAAGTTTTCAATAAAACGCTTTATTTAAGACATGTTTTTTTAAATTTAAATGTATTGTTTTTAAAAAGATAGAAGCAATTTACCATTAGCATTGTAGATTTTTAGATTGAGGAGTACAAATTTAAAGGATATATAACCCTTGAAAGACAAACGATTTCAGAAGTTTGAATATTTCTATGTCTTGTCTTACAGGAATAGGGGGTAAAGGTAAATAAATTTACCAAATCCGTGCCTTATTTAATTTATACTTTGAACTTTCATTAAACTACTTTTTTAATTAAGTCTCATCAAAGAATTCTATCTTTAAAAAGCACAGCAACGATATGGCACGACGTTCATTGTTTACAGAATATTTAACAAATCAAGTCAATGACACAAACGTTTTTTTTTTGTTGTTCTACGCGAATCGTATACAAACATTATAGACTCCTGTTAGCCATAAAACGTTAAATGATGTCTGACGTGTTTTTTTAACGTCTTTTTGTCCAGGGGTCTTTGAAATGTAACACGCTTTTTATAATGCCATGTGGTTTTGAAAAACATTTTAATTTTGTATTATATTTTTAAGTAAATAAACAATTCGTAGTAATTGATATGTTATTGTTTAATACTTTAATATTTTAATTGTTTATAAAGAAACTACGCATTCATTTAAGAGTATTTCTATTTAAAAATAGCAAATGTGTCGTACGCCAAATAGCATTATTTAACATTTTCTATTTTATTCTAAAATATAGTATATTGTATATACGTCTAAAAGTATTTACGCTTTAAATTAAAACATTATATGCATTTACTTTTCGTATCAACTATACAGAAAAATAATAAAAAATAAAATAAATAAAAAATCGCAAAGAAATAATATAAACGCCAGAAAAAGTTCAAAGATAGATGTTCCCTTATAGTATATATTTTGTAGATTGTGTTTATATATGTACACATGTATATAAATGCATGTATGTATATGTAGGTGATTTTAATGTCTGGTATGACTGCGCATAACGCCTAATAATTTCACATATAAATTCTTGTGATTAAACGAATTTTGACGTCATTTATAAGGCCGCAAAAAACCGAATTTTTTGTACTTTGATAAATTTGTTGTTTTAAATTAACAACAAAACGCTCTTACTTTTAAAACATTTATGTAGTATTTGTTGTTTAATATTATAAACACGCACCTTATGAATGATTTTTCCCACAGGTTTTTTTTTCTTCTTTTTATGGTTTTTATGTCTTAAATAGATTGAATTTTTTTCGTTTCGTTTATCAAAACCATAATTGAATGCATTTTTTTGTCGCCTGAGTTGATAACAAATGATAAACAACTTAATTTAATTATACAAGCACATGATCCCATCTAATGTGTAATAACCAATTATAACAGATGGGAATGAAAAAAAGGTGTCAAACTGCTGTTCTTAAATAATAGGTAATTTGTAATAATTGAAGTGTAGAATACAGTTGGGTTTTTTTAATTGAAAATTCTTGAAAAATATAAGAAACTTTATTATTTTGTAATAATTTATTTGTAATAATTTATAATTAACTGTCAAGTATAAAATATAGCAGAATTTTTTAATAGAAAAATTCTTTGAATAAAGTAGAATTTTATTTTTAATATCTGCTGTAAAACTATTAACTTTTGAAAGACCTCCAGCCGAATTGTTATTATTTACTTATTTAGATATGTATATGTTATATATTTGTTTAGAGATTAGATTATAATAATTAGATTTCTTCAAACATTTGAAGTACTTTAGAAATCTATTGTCATGCCTATTAGTTATCTTGAGCGTGCGAAATACTTTATCTGTGTTTTAAAAGTTTAATTGAAATATTTTTCTTTACACTTCTGATAACAATGTCAAATATAGACGAGTATTGCTTTGCTTATAAATCATTTTTATCAGTATTTTAAATGCTATTTATCGGTTTTTAAAAAGTCTTCATATCTCAAAGAGGACAATATTCCAAAATCAATATTAAAAAGTCCCATGCTGGTTAAGTTCACTGTAATAATTTTAATAATTGCTTAAGTTGTTGTTATACGCTTACATTTAAAATTGTAATATTTTTACACACGCCACCCTGAGTATAAGCGAAGAGTGTAAGAAAAAGTGATTGTATTAATTATCGATACCAAATAACTTTCTTAAATAAATATGTAGTAAATGAAAGTAAAATATAATGAAATAAATGAAAGTAAATTAATGTACCGATCTTAGTTAAGGGCGAAGTAAATATTTGAATTAAAGAGTCAATGTAGAATATTTAGGTATGCCTTTTGAAACTGTCTGCTATTTTTTGGTCTGTCAGAACTATGTATAGGTTCTTATCGTATCCATTTATAGACTTTTCTAATTTCTTTAATCAGTCATCCGTAATATCAATTTTTTTCAATTGATTTGTGGTTTTAAATTTCTACTTCATTCCAATTAGGACTGAAATAAATTTCCATTTTCTATTACCAATACGCTGAAATACTACTCTTAATAGCCTGTTTATTTTTTATTTCAAAAACACTATAATTTTTCCTTTTAATATGATTTTCTTTTTAAATGACATATTCTCTATCCCGCTCTATTTATTTTTCGCTTTTATTTAGTTTTTGCCTTTCTATTTGTTTAATAAATTCTCAATTTGTTTGTGTTTCTCTTGGCAACAGATAATTGCTTAAAAAGTTTATTGTTAAGACATTGAATTTCGAAATTATATTTATGTAACAGATATCTGTTTGTGTTAATTGTTAGTGTAGTTGTTAAGTTACCTTAAATATTTAATATGAGAATAAAATAAAAATGCATTTATTTAAAGAATTAAATGAAATTATTGTTTAGATAACATTTTCTAGATTTTTTCTTTAACAACATAGTCAGCCAAAAGAGATAAAATAAAAAAATTGTATTTAGTACGTACGTACATATTTAGTATGTATATGTGTATGTCCATATAGGTTTAGTTGTTATCATTGAATTGGTTTAATAACCCTAATGAATTGTGCATTCATTCAACATCTAAAGCAATGAATGCTGATTACGTTTTCAAACTACAAGTGTTGACATTTACTTGTATGTACTACAGTAGGCAAAATAAGTTTTTTGCTTCTTGTCATTAAGGAAATAGTAAATAAATTTAATTTTTTTGTTTACAACTTATGTACATATACATGTATGTATATTATGAACTTAAAATTGTATTTAATTTAATTTAAATTTTTATTTATTGTTCTATTTTTGCTTTCTTTTTTATTCTATACTTTCATAGACTGCTTTAAATACAACGTTTTTTTGTCTATGGCGCTGGCATTATTTCAAAATAATTTCAAATATATTACATACCTAAATGTTTTTATATTTATTTTTAGATTTTTATTTTATAGTATTTTTGCCTACAATTTGTTTGAAAAGGTTAAATATTTTCGTTTACATTTACAGTATATGAAAATATTTTCATTTGCTTAAATGATAGTAAAGAAAAAAAATGAGCCTTTACGAACTGCTCGTATCTTATCTACATTAGAACGTAATGTAACATACATACATACATAATTGGCCATTACAACCCTTCAGTCAGGATTACGGCCTAGCTTCTCACACCACTCATGTTGTGTGCGTTAATTTTATACGTGAGTGGCGGGACCTACAGTTTAACGTCGACTCCGAACGACAGAATTTTGAGAAACTTTTTCATGGCAGTTTATTTTACTCTCAGAGTTTTTGCCAGAAATCTGCTGAGAGGAAGTCGCCGAAGAAATATTTTTTTTTTTCATATTTCATTTTTGATGTCTGACCTGGGATACGAACCCGGGCTTTACGAATAGTAAGCCAACACACTACCTACTACACCACGGCGACTTCATGAACGTAATGTAATCATGTGATTATATTGTAAAGGAACAATTTTTTCATATTTAAATACTTGCGGGCATGTAACATTCTGAAGAGAAATAAAAACTTGGTTAATGATTTCAATTCCTCAAACAGATTGTTTTTTAATGTACAATGGGTCAATTCGACCTCCGGGTACTGTACTTGTCTTAATTGACAAGTACACGTCCTCTAACCTTGTTTTTTAAATATAATATTTAATAATTTAATTTAAAGTATTAATTTGTAATCGCTCAGAAAAATCTTTTCAAAAGTCCAAATTTTGCGTGAATGTATGAAAATAGGTTTTTAAAATATTTCTTTTTAGTTTGCTGTTTACCTTTACAAATATATTATTTTAGTTGTTACTAAAGTTCTTTGTTCTCATAATAATTTATTTTATTTTTCTTGTCTTTGTTTATTTTTAGCCTGCCGCTGAAACGTCGAACAGCTTTACATCCACAGGTAGCCCTGATCGCGTTATAACACGTTCAGCTACCTGTTTAGCATTGTTGGGCATTGCTTTGTCGTCGTTCAGCCTCAAGCAAATGTTGGCCAGCAGTAGCAGCAAATCCTCTAGAGTGCCATTTCGCAGATTTTAAATGTTAGGAGAAGAACAAACGCCTGTGAAAGTTTGTTGTCAACCATATTATTATGATTATTTTTTAAACACATAATTTCATTATTTTATAAGACCGAAAAAAAAGGAAAAAAAAAGATTTGAGTGTAATAATCCAACTTGTTTGTAAATGTAAACGTTCTCAACAAATCTGTATTTTAACAAAATAACAAAGGACTCCATAAAGCACAATAATGAACGTTTATCACAAATAATAATAACAACAACAACATCAACAACAATTAAAAAATATAAGTCCAGCTAAATAATCGCAACAACCAGTAAAAGGCCAATATACTATAACAACAAGACTGGATATCTTTAAAATCAGCTTTTTAATCAGGAAAATGAAAATGATTTTGTCATAAGAAACCTGTGTAAATGTATTGTGTATAAATATGGTAAAGAAAACAAAAATAGAGAGAGCGAAAGAGAGAAGGAGTAGGGGAATAATGATTCCAATTTATGAATTTCTTTTTTATATAAATATATAAGCAATATGTAGTTTATTATTATTATTATTAATTTTATTTTAAAAATTTTAGACTTTGCTAAGAATTTTTCTTCTCCTTTTGTTTTCCAATTTTATTATGCTTTAGCAACAAACATTAACCAATAACCATCATTTATATCCTCGTTAATTTTAGTTTTAATCTAAATTTATACTTATAAGTAGGGCCATATACTTTTTTAAGTTTTTTCATTTTGCATTAAAAGAAAAGCAAGCATAATAAAATAATTATAGTATGAATTGAAATCAATATGAATTTTTCTTAGCTGAGTACCAAACAAGTCTGCTTTTTTGAATTGAATAAAAATTTCTTTCTTTCCTTCTCTATTATTCTTCTGCTGTACCTTAAAGCCAGCCATATCATACCATCCAATTAAAACTTCATTGTTTTCTTTACAAATAATTTAAACATAAACAAATATTATATAACACAAAAATTTGTTAATTTTTTTATACTATATTCTCATTTTATTCAAAATTTAAAAAAGAAAAACAAATTGTGTTAAAATTCAAGTATGTATCTGAAATTGTAACTGATTTTTTTTTAGTATAATTATCGTATATTTTATTTGTATTCTTTTTTATGTGGTTTGCTTATAACTTTTTTTCTTTATACAAAAACTCTGTGCATAGTTATAATGGAAACTTCTTTTAATAAAAGTAGTTCAAATTTAAAAATTAAAAAAATAACGTCTTTTCTTCTCTTCTCTATTTTAAATAAAAACAAATTTAATATTTTATTGCTTTTAAAATTATTGAATATTTAACCTATAAAATAAGTTTAAAAAATGGTTTAAATATAAATAAATTAAAATATATTAAAAAAAACACACACTCACATTTTGTAAGTCTTGATTAAAGGATTTGAAGTAATTTTGTTAAACATATTTGTAACTTTAAATTGCTAAATATAACATTTCGCTGATGTTAGATAGGTTCCAAAAATTAGCCAACATGTTCTATTTTTGCCAAGCTTTTTCTGAGTCTAGGTAAATCTATATCATTGACTGGAGTCTTCGAAATTAAACCTGAGCTAGCTAACGCCAGATAATAACTGTCTAGGTCAAAAGTCGTCGCAGAAGAGAACTTCCCAAGGGCATTGAAAAAACGCAGGCCAGAAATCTAGAGTTTACGGTTCTACCCTAGGACGGACGTACTATAGAGAGAGAGATACAGAGTCATCTCACTAGACAGCTAGAGGTAAAAACTCCGTCGGATATCGTGGCAGAAGCTAACTTCCCAAGACCTTCGAATAACATCACACTTTACCACAATGTTTACAGCAGAAAGGGATGTCCTTACTTGCCCCTGGCCTCAAGGTTCTGGTATCTCTGATCCATTCTTCGAAGTATCTCTAAAGAGAGAGAAAGGAATCTTCTCTTGTTAGGTCACCTATAGTGTCATTATCCTACATATCACAGTATAACGGAGCCCAACACAGTTCCCCACTGAATATGTGTTTTAGAATATTTATATTTAAAGGTCCGTATAACGATTCAAAACATTTAACGGTTTTACTTGCACAACTAAAGTCAACCGCTGTAAAGATTCCTATTAGTATGGCATCTCTATTTCACAAAACAGCTGTCGTGATTGAGAAAAACAATTGGAAAGAAAATTGAAAAAAAAACTGTGATGACGTTTTGCTCCGTCAGATTTTTTACATATTCCACATCAGAATAAAAAAGAAAATTAAAATTCTTTTCCTATGTTTGCCGACAGGGCTTTATAAAATTAAAACAAATTATAAAAATTAAACAGATGATTCAACAAATCTTTATGGATGAAATTTAAAGTAACAAAATTAAGAAAAGCAAAATAAAATATTGAAAGACAAACGGGGCTGTTGCAAGAAAAACCACAACAAAAAATTTGTTTTTAAAAGGAAAACGAAACGGGAAGCCAAATAAAAAGAAAAAAATATAGTGACCTATAGGAGAAAATTGATAAAGAAAAGCTCAGCACAATGGGCATTAATGTCAGCAGGCAGACTGATTTGGCCAGCAATGAATTGTTGCAGAAATTTGTGGGTCGCCAACATATCTCCGCCGAAGACGTGGACTATTGGCAAAGGTTGTTGAACTATAACATTACCATGCCCGAAAACACTCAAGAACAATTAAATTTAGATTCAAGATTGGAATCCCTATGTCAATTGTTTATAAGTAACAATCTAAAGACTGGTAATTTTGGCTCCCTAATCACAGTGTTTCTAACAAAAGTATCGGAATTGCTTTCGTTATCCGATCAGGAGAGTAATATGCATATATGGCAGACATTCAATGCCCTATTCATCATACGCAGTGTGGTAAAGTATATTATTGAGACTGGTTCGGAATTTCAATTGTTGCAACACTTTGAGGCCATACCCAATGAGGAATTGCTGAAGGCTGAAGCAGAAGCTTTGGCGGCTGGTGCTCCAGCAGAGAGTACAGCCATAGCGGTGGAGGCCACTGAACATGATGATGCAGCTGCAATAATAAAAGCGGCCGCAGCAGCGGCAGCTGTCTTGGTGGATGGTTCCAAATTTGAGACGTTTATCGATGCAATTTTCAATTTAATTGTTGTAATTCCAGTCAAGTGAGTATAAATAATTTCATTCAAGCTGGTACTCGGAAAAACATTTCAATTATTCACTTTCTTTACATTCTCGTTACAGAGAGTTCACATATCACTTACACTTGGAAGCGGTTAATACGCTTATTACTCTTCTATCGGTGCACCTATTCACACAACAGCCAACAGAAAAATCAATTATCTTCCGCACTGTATACAAATGTCAACATGCAAATGTTTTAATGTCGGCCTTATTACATTTTGTATCCCGTTTAGTGGAAGTGCCTCAAACTATGTTTGGTTCATCGACAGCTGGTTCATTTGTTTTCGGTATAGCCGAATCGTTACTTTCCATATTCAGTTTCCGCAAACAACAGGATGTTCTAAAGACAACAAGTACAGTTGGTTCCGAATTATCACTACAGTTTCGTACACATTATCCTTTGGCTAATCAAAGTCTTCTATTGATTTTAATTTTAACCAATCACTGTACAACAAAGGAGAATTCATATCGTTCATCTTTATTCGGCTGTGCAGATTCAAAAGCAATGGCTAATAAAGATAATGCAACGTTTCAGATTGATTTTTCCGCCGTGTATGAGACATTGTGCCGAATTGTTACCATAGATCAGGCCACATTACTGTTATACTTACTATTACATCGTAATGAACGTTTTTATCGTTTTGTTATGGCCCAACAGGACTTGGAAAAATTGGTTACACCCATACTACAGACATTGTATCATGCACCCGATAGTACTTCACACCATATTTACATGTCTTTGATAGTTTTACTTATCCTCAGCGAAGACGACAGTTTTAACAAAAATGTTCATAATATTGTAAGTTTTTTTCATATTCTTTGTTATAAAAAACGATTATTTATTTAATTTATTTTTAATTCTATTGCAGATGCTTAAAAATATTACTTGGTACACGGAACGTACCATCTCGGAAATCTCTTTAGGTGGCCTACTTATATTAGTGGTTATACGCACCATACAGTATAATATGTTGAAAATGCGTGATAAATACCTGCATACAAATTGTTTGGCTGCCTTAGCTAATATGTCGGGACAATTTCGTAATCTGCATCCTTATGTGGCCCAACGTTTAATATCCCTATTCGAAACTTTGGCCAAGAAACATACGCGTTTAGATGCTCAACTCAAAGAACCAGTTAATAGTGCAGTATTCGTAAATGTTTCCACTACACCGGAGGACATGCTGCAGGATTTAACCGTACTCGAAGAAGTTTTACGTATGGTTTTGGAAATCTTAAATTCTTGCCTTTCAAACCAGCTGGTATACTGTCCAAATTTGGTGTATACTTTACTCTATAAAAGAAGTGTCTTTGAGGGCTTTCGTTCACATCATGCGTTTCAGGATATCATACAAAATATTGATATGGTATGTTTACTATACTTACACAGCTAATACGTAACTTATTGTTAACTTTTTAAATAATATTTATCGGTTTTTATTTAAGGTGGTCGGTTTTTTCTCGTCACGCTTGCAGCGTGTTCAAGAACAACGTGGTGAATTAGGTGTGAATGAAGTATTTGAAGTGATTTCGAAAGGAGCTAGCCAATGGTCTAGTGATCGTTTAAGAGTAAGTTCAATTTTCATATGTATTTCCTTCATTATCAAGTCATTCTATAGAATATAAAAATTCAATTTTGGTTACGACCTGGTTTTTATTGGAGAAATGTAAGGTTTTTCTGTTAAAAATGAAAGCAGATTTCAGAATTAGCCATGTAATCAAATCAAAATGTCTCAAAAATGAGACTGATGTGGTAAGCTCTGTTCCTTGTCTGCAATATGTGGCATCCTATGACGTTCTTCTTAAGTATGACCGATACAGGTACATCCTCATACACACGAACATCTTTCCTGATATGTCTCCGTTAGACGATGACATCATCCCCATTGACGTTCCGGTGTATGTTCTGACTGTCATCATCTTTATCTCTTCCTGACTCGTGTTGTTCACACGGGTTGCGTTGTTCATTTATTTTACCATATGTGTGGTCAACAATGCATCTTTTTTCATATCCTATATGCTGCCGTTAAGGCAGTGTTTTATTTGCCTTGTTTTGAGCTTGAGCCTGAGCATTAAGTTAGAATCAAATTAAAAGAGAAAACGTTGTAGGTATCTGCATATACTGTGGTACGATTATAATCGGAAAACATTTTTTGACTAACATTCAGAGAAGCCTACTACAACGCCCAATTTTCAGTGTTCTTAGTTGTAATTGCCTGATTAGGCCACATGCAATAATGGTAGGTCTGCCATATAGAAAAAGTTCACAATCGCTTTGCTTCGCCTTTGCTATTGACCTTCGGTGTCTTATGACTAGTGGAATATTTCTGGGTAGAACTGTTTCTGTCGAGCTGACTGGTTGATCGAGTGTGAATTGATATTAAATCCATCCAGGACTTGATATTTTAGGCTTTTGTCAGGCTACAATGATATATGGCGCTACACAATACTAGAAGAAACAACTACACAAAGAATAACTATATCGAGGATTCGTGTAGTATAGAGTCTTGCATGGACGGGTATGATGACTCCTCTTAATCTAACAATCTTCATTCATACGATGAAGAAACTTAAAGTCATATTGGTCTAAACCTTTATTGATCATCTCAGGATTTTAGCCGGAATTGGGGACATGACTCAGGCGAACATTTAGCCTGTGCTCAGTCTAATATATAAAGACTCAATGAGCCGTTTTAAACTCTTACACGAAACCAATCAAATTTTAGAAAATTCCAACGTCATATTACTTCTTACTTGTGCACCACAGTATGTTTGTGATTTTAATTGAAAGAAAATGAATATATCTGAACCCTGACAAGGTGTAAGTGTTTATAAGTTGTATAGCATGTCAAGTTTCTATTTGTAAATATTTTTCTTGACAGTTACGCAGTGTCGTACCGTAAGTTTTCATATCAATTGAGTTTTATTTTTCAAGATTTTAGTGTGAAAAAAGCCTTTTAGTAAATACATCTGTTTTCTTTTTTAGCTCAAATCAAAATTAAAGAATAGAAAAAATTTTAAAAAAATTACAAAATGGTAAAGAGTCATCATCATATTGTTTGAAATTCCATTCATCTAAAAATTTATTAAATCTGTTTAACCAAATTAGGTTTGTGATTGTTCTTAAAGTGAGTTTATTTAATAAGTAATAAAGACAGAGGCAGAGAGTGAAGGTTAGGGTAAAGAAAAACATAAGTAAAGATACGGGAGTGGCGAGCGAAATTCCACAGTAAAGCTTAGGAAGGCTTCTATCTCATCTCTCGACAGAAATCGGACAAAAAACAATTCCACTACATCTTCACATTACCTGTGAAAATCCTATTGATATCTATACACTCGACTACACTAATCCAAATACTCCAGTCTGCCACCCATGTGGCCTTATATGTTTCGATCGATGAAGCAGAGTCGTCGGAAGAAAACCCCTGGTCGTTATGTGGCTTAATGGGAGCCGCTCATTATTGGGACCAGCTAGGTTCAATAGAATTGATTTCCCTATGGGACATTGTGGTATCATCGCTGATGGTATATGGAATAGGTTAGGTTAGGTTAGGTTAGAGGACGTTTACTTGTCAATTAAGACAAGTACAGTACCCGGAGGTCGAATTGACCCATTGTACAACGTCCTAGTTTCTCACCACATATGTTGTGTGTGTTAATTTTATACATGAGTGGTGGGACCTACAGTTTAAAGTCGACTCCGAACGACAGATTTTTTGAGAAACTTTTTCATGGCAATTTTTATTTACTCAGAGTTTTTGCCAGAAATCTGCTGAGAGGAAGTCGCCGAAGAAATACTTTTTGTATTTTGTCTTGATGTCTGGCCTGGGGCTGGAACCCTGGCTTTACGTCTAATAAGCCAACACACTACTTACTAGACTACGGCGACTTCTGCTTTCTTTCTAATTTAGCTTGAATAATGCTGAGATATTTGGCTACAAAAGGTCCAATTTCGGCATTCGGAAGGTAAGTTTCCTAGTTTCGTGGTTTTGTGATTTATGCACAGACTGCATTTCCCAACATATGTGGTTCCTCAAGAGCAAATTGCATGAGTTTTCCAAGCGACGGTAGAAATTTATCTCTTACCAGAATTTCGATATCATTAGCTTAACATTTTCAGGCGATTCAATACAAAATTCATTGCTAGGACCTAAGGTTGGCAAATCTAGTTGTAGATAGCTTATAATGAAAGGTCTCAAGATCTTATTCGCTGCATAATTATTTATAAAGATTGTGTTCAAGGCAATATTGTGCACTTTTTATGGTGTAAACTTCCGTACGAAAATAAAAAATAGTAGTGGGCTTTAAGATAGTTATCAGTACAGTGTTGAACAACATATTAGTTGAATGCTTTATTAGGCCATTTTTATTGTCATTCTAATTTTCATTTAATCATCTGTAATTATAATTTAGATTTATTTTTAATGAAATTCCTTACGTATATTATAGAAATTTCCGGATTTAAAATTTAAATACGTTGAAGAGGATGCACCCGAAGAATTTTTCATTCCATATGTTTGGACCTTAGTGTGTAAATATGGCTGTGTGCACTTTAGTTCGGAAAGTATTAAAGGTGTGACCACAGAAATTTCCTGCTAATATACACTCGATTTTAAAACATGTTTATAAAATAATAATACAAACGAAAACAAAAATATATTTAATCACACTACTCTTTAAGTAGAAATAATAGTTTTAAACTTGTATGTCTTTAAACATTTGTTTACTTTTTTTTATTCTAAACCTTGCTTTTGTTTCCCTCTATATATACAGTACGTACATATATGTATCCCTACTAAATGCTTATTTTAATTATAATTTTATATGATTCAATTTGTATTGTACATTTTATGAAAATATTTCCTTCTCTTTTCTAGGCGCAAACTTTAGCTCGCATATAAGTATAGGCCATCATAGTGGTGAAATCGATGTCTGAAGAATTAAGTTATTCTTTTTTCTTTTTTTTTATATAAAAAAATAAAAAAAAATTGATAAATATTTGATTAGAAAGAAACTTTCTTTAGAGAACGAATAGTTTTTTTTCAAAAACATTTAAATTTCTGATTTTGCGAAAAACGAAAGAAAAGAAAAATTGCAAAATAATTTTATTAATTTAGAAGGAAATCAAAATACAAAAAAAAACAAAAAGTTATAAATATATATTTACAATTTATTATTAATATTGCTATTATGTATGTATGTTAAATTTATATTAAAAAAAAACAAATCTGTAATGAATGTGTGTATTTTACATTAAATTTCCCACTTTATAACAAACTATTGAAAACAAATATAATAAATTACAAAAAAAAAACGAAAAACGATAAAGTAATGACCTAAACAAACTTATAAATTTTGGTCTACAAACATTCTGTCCATCCATTGGTAATAAAAAAATAAATTAGAAGTTTAGAACAAAAAAAAAAACGTTTTGTTACATTCGAAATTTATGAAAATGACCTGTGAAAATACATACACTTCTTAAAAAAAATAAACTACAATAATTACAATAAATAAATAAATTAGTCTTTAACTAAATATAAACAGTTATAAAATATAGGAATGAAAGAAATTGCAATAAAAATAACAATTAAACAAAAAATCTAAATTTAAAGCCTCTAATAAGTTAAAAGCCCCAATTGGTTTATTTTCTAAAATTATAATAAAAATAGAAAAAATAATTTATTCTATTTTATAAACAAATAAAAGAATAAGAAACCTTTTCACAAGTCTTAAGAAACGTTCACAATCCTAGGTTAATAGCTAAGATTCACGATTTAAATTCGTATTTGCAATTGTAATTGCAATTAATTGTTTACCAAATGCATGCCAATTTTTCTAAGTTCAACGACTGTGTCTATTTGTTTTGTATGCCCATAAATTTATGCAAATTTCATAGGCAAATAAAAACAATAATAAATTTACCCACCTCGGTCGATGACAAAATGAAAAAAGTGTATTAGAAACGGCGAGTCATTAAACCAGTAGAAAAAAGAATTGCATTCCTTATTAATTTAATACGGGTTAATAATAGTTTATTGACTTTCAACATATTTTTATACACTGTGATAATCGTAATAATAACGAAAGTCTACAGGCACTTAATACCATTTACACTACAAAGCAGTAAGTTTCTTACTTCCCAGTTTGAATGGTGAGAAGCCTTTTAAGCCTATAATAGGCCTAAATATTTAGTTTAGGAAGGTAGGAGTTACTTGAGGTTACTTTCAAAAAAGTGGTTCACACATAAGTTTTATTTCGTTCCAGTTCGTGATGAAGAATCTACTCTCCTCCTTATTACCTAATAGATTAGCTTGAAGATTTATTCCAGGAGAGGACTAACTCGCTATTCCGAGTTCAGAAGCATAGTGACGGCGTTCCTGATCGGAAACATATTAGAGTGGAATACATTGCACTTATTAGGGAACCCATAGTATAGAATAATGTCATCCACAAAATGGATTCCGTTCTAGTACCAGACTACATCTTGGAACCATCCCTATTCGGAAAAAAATGACACCTCCATCGCCTTTTTGACATGGTAAAACACCCTACGACTATGGATGGAGTTTTTTTATTTTATTATTAGAGGTTAGCAAGCACTAAGCACTATGATCAAAGGACAATATTCGTGAAGCCATTGGTGAAATACAGCTGCACACAAAAATTGGACCGATTGGCTACTGCATGGCCAGCCGAGGCAGCCATTTGAATGAAATTATTTTCCATTATTAACCGGAAGGATTGTACTTTCAAATAAAAAAAGAAATTTTAGAAAATATTCAGTAGTTTTTTTTTAAAGCATTTAAAAAAAAAAAAAGTTATTTGGCGCACCCTTTATAAGGCTTTTACAAAATTTAACACAATCCATAACTTAGCGAAGACACAATAACCTCATCAAAGAAGTGAAGCCTGTGTTTGCCAAGTGCAATACAATCACAAAGAATGTGCTCTGTAATATTCACTCCATTTTCACAAAATCGACAGTCGTTCGTTTCAGACAGACCTTGTCCAAATCCTTAAGTCTTCTAAATTTAGCCTAAGCAGCTTATTCGAGATTCTCCTGTTAAAAGTCAGGAATCGTTTGGCCTAACAAATGGTCGACATAATTATGCTAGTGAGGGGCCTATTTTCTTTTACTTAGTTCCAAACTTTTTTATACCTGGGGCCCTTTACTAGTCCACAAAATGAGTTTGTATGAATGAATGATATGTTCTCCAAGTCTATAGAATCTTCAATTAGTATGACTGTAAATTGACTGTATTATTGAGTATAAAATAGAAATATTCGAATCCTTACGGATAGCCAAACAGTTCTAAAGAACTGAATACTGTTTAAACGACATCCATATACATTTGAAGATGCCGGTGCTATCTTTAAAAAAATGGATAGAACTTCAACGTTATTCTTACCTGGATGAATTGTCGTGTCGGGGGAAATCAGGGGATCTTAATCGTTGATAGGTTAGCTAAGGCAGACAGTGACCACGCTTTTGCGGATACTGACGGCATTATTAGTTTCACTTTTTTCTCACTTAAAATTAGGGTAGGCTAGATATTTAAAACAATGCGAACATTGTTTCCTTTAATCTGTTACAAAATTGCTCAAATTCGTCTATAATTCGTTACTTTTGTTTTAAATTTCGTTTTTTTTCTCGAATTGTTAACAAATCTTTTGAAAATAACAATATTGTGAGAGAAAAAAAAATTGAAATAAAATTAATAATAGCGGGGGTATTGCAAAAAAACAAAATAAAAAAATCAAATGTAACCGTAAAAAAACTGTAAATATTTCGGTTTATTTATGATGTCCAAACAAAAAAAAAACAAATTTAACCATTCATTGATTTTTTTGTTTAAACTTTATATTTCATATACATACGAGGCCGGTTTCAAAATGATCCGTTTAAGTAGAAGATAAAAAAGTGTCAATCTTATGTTGCTTATCTATTTTAAGTGCTAGAACAGTATACGACCGTTACTTCATAAGTAGATGGGCAATAAAAAAGAAAGAAATTAACCAACAAAAGTTAGGTGAAGTTAAAGGCCTTTCTGCATTTTTCATATGTCCTTCCAAAACCGTCTTCTAACTCCTACGCGCCCCGCAAGCTGATCAGACTGTTCATTGCAGCTAGTTCGTACGTGAATCCAGTCCTGCCTAGTTGATTCAGCTTTCCATTCTCATCTCAACTTATAGGGCGACCTGATAGTCAGACAGTATTACTATGTCACGTCCTCTGTACTTCCTGCCCTTGTTAAATTGTTCTGAATATTCATTGTGGCAGCTGTCCCATTTTATGTCCTTGAACCGTATAACACAGAATGGTATCAGTGAGTATGTAGGGTATGTAACAGACAAAATATGCCTTTTGCTCTTAGGTTAGGTTAGGTTTGAGTACGTGTACTTGTCATTGCGACATGTGCAATACCCAGAGGTCAAAATGACCCATTGTAAATTTGTCCTAGATTCGTCCCTCTTATTACCCAGTCTCGTTAAGAAGCAGGAAGAAACTGTCAGCCAGTCGATTTGCCTGGTCCCTGATTAATACAGCGTTAGACGTATCACTCATTAATGTAACTGTTGTCCCCATGATTCTGGTACCAACAGCTCCTTTAATGGCCATCATTGCTACGCGTCTCTGTAGCATATTCAAATCCACCTGAGCTGTTTTCAAGGATGTATTTATTTAACTTCGATGCATAGCATAAAAAGGATTCATGTTGATAAAAAAGGAAGCATCGATAAGCTACATGGAGTGTTTTTTTTTTAAACATCGATGTACAGTGACCGCCATAAGTGAGTCAACACTTTTGTTCTTAAGTATAAAACAGTTTTGTGCTTAAGTATAAAAAAAATTCCTTTATCTTGAATTGTTGTTTTTGTTTTAACATTTTATAAGTAATAAATAAACGTTTTTATTTTTGAAAATTTATTCGACTATTCTCATTTACTTTTCTCGCTATCCTAAGAATATGAATTATTTCAGTAGTGTGTACTCACTTTTGGCCCTGAGTGTATATTCTCTACCACTGAGGCAGAAGGCTGTCTTTACAGACAACAAACAACATCTTAAAGTTCGTCAAATCTACAGGATGGGAGGGGGGATGATATACATACATATATAATTAGTCATTACAGTGTTTCAGCTAGAATTATGACCTAGCTTCTCATATAGCCTATGTTGTGTGCGTTAATTTTATACATGAGTGGCTTGACCTACAGTTTAAAGTCGACTACGAACGACAAATTTTTTGAGAAACTTTTTCATGACAATTTTACTACCGAGGAATTCGACGCTGAAATATTTTTTCATATATCGTTTTGTTGGGGATGTCTGACCTGAGCTTTGAAGCGTGACCTCAAGTCTAATAAGCCAACACACTACATACATACATAATTGGTCATTACAACCCTTCAGTACGACCTAGTTTCTCACACCACTTATGTTGTGTGTGTTAATTTTATACATGAGTGGGGATACCTACAGTTTAACTTCGACCACGAACGACATATTTTTGAGAAACTTTTCATGGCAATTTAATTTACTCTCAGGGTTTTTGCCAGAAATCTGCTGAGAGGAAGTCGCCGAAGAAACACTTTTTGTATTTTGTCTTGATGTCTGGCCTGGGACTCGAACCCTGGCTTTTCGTTTAATAAGCCAACACACAACCTACTAGACCACGGCGACTTCTAGATTACGGGTAGATGTTATAAGGATACCTTGTGTAGGTTGAGAGAGGATGGTCACTGTGCTCTGTAATATGTTGAACTTTTTTTTGTTAACTTGGCTAATTTCAAGACCGCCCTCGTACCTACTCATACCGCAATATATGTACATACATACATACATAAATAATACACGGTTTCATATGTTCATTTGACCATCTGACTAACCATACGCAAAGAAAAAGACCCACAAAAGAAGAGTTAAAGAAAAAAATTTATGAATTCATTAGTAGATTTATTTTTGTTGTTGTTGTATTTTTTATTATTATTATTGTAATGACTCTGGGCATTGTTTATTTATATTTTTTGTTTGTTTGTAAATGTTTCTGTTGTTGGTGTTGCTGTTTTATATTTCTGCGAATTTTGGTTTTATACTGGCATTGTTTACTATTTTTTCTATTATTTTTCTGTTTCCAGCCATAAGCGCGTCTAATGGCTGGTGCTGCTGCCTGCTGCCCTGGTACGTGTGTATGTATGTATTGGTGTTGCGCTCTTGTTTAAGCATTACCATAATTATTAGCCATGGTTTGTTTATTTTTGGTCTAATACAAGTACTATTTACCATGATCTTTTGCAATATGCTCATACTCTGTATTTGTAGTTTAATTTATTTATTTTTTATTTCTTTCGTAGAGCTTTAATTTTTCTAGAGAATTCTTTAAAGCATTCATCATTGCATTGCAATTAATTAATTTTATTACCTTTTCTTTTTAAGCCGCATTAATAACAATAATTTATTGAGTTTTTGTATTCTAAACATTAACTAGAATATAATAGAACGCGAGTCTATGACTGTGCCTCTATTGAAAAACAAAAACTCTTCATGCTTGGCTTTAAGCCAATATGTTGTGTTTTACAACAGCGATCGTAAATTGTAATTGTTAAGGCGTTTGTTTGGCAACAACAGTAAGGTGAAGTCAATAACCTGGTAATGTAATTGACCGACCAGTAAGCCAATAAGTAAATGAACTTCATCAATAAAGTTTTCCGGGTTTTTCTTTTTTTTACTTCGTCCTACAAATCATGTTTATTCCCTGATAGTTTTTGTGAATGTAAATTTAGTTCATCTCCGATCCTTTGTTTCCAAACTTCTCCTTTGTTTTTTCTAGGCTTCTCTGTAGGAAAATAATATCATTTGGTTTATTCAGCAACGTCTGTATTAGACATGGTATCGTCTGCTTCCTAAACTCCTGATCTTGATGGTCAGGAAGTGAAATTTCTTAAAGAAAATGCGACACAATCAGCAAAGCTCACTGCTATTATATGCCGTAGAACAATCCACTCCATTCTTACAGTGGATAGATTACCTAACCAGGACAGCGTATTTTAGGCAGAGATTTTTACTTTTGAACAATCTGCATGTATGATTGAAACCGGGGATCTGCCTCCTTTGAACTTGATCGTATGTGTGGACAGTCAAGCTGCATTCAAAGCGCTAGGGCACCATCTCTTGAAATCAGAGGCGTCAGGAGTTGCATAGACTCTTTACACCGTATACATCGACAAAACACCCGCCTCTACTGGGTTACGGGCAACTGTGGCATAGAGGAGCACGAAAAGGCGGACGAACTGGCACGGAAGGGATCGGAGATATCTGAGAAGGGGACGATTGAGTGGATATACATATGTGCATTACTTTTTCAAATTGGAAAAGCAGCATGGAATTTAACACACAGTGGCTGGTCCAACATACCTGTTTGCCGAAGTTCAAAGCTGCCGTGTCTAGCAGTAAACACAAGGAGAACCAAGAATCTACTTGTGGTCAATAAGAGAACGGTTCGCATTCTAACAGGAACTGTAACGGGACACTGCCCCACCAGGATTATTGTAGAAGCTGCCATGATCCATGCAACATTTTTTATGCGAGTTATCTGCACTTCAGAATAGACGTCATCGGATTTTGGGTGACAAAATGTTTGAAGGGCATGATAACAAACGTGCCACTTAGGGCCACTGGCCGGTTTCAAACCCACCACTAACGGATCATAACAATGGGGCTTACCTTACACTGGGTAACACAATGGGCCATATGTATGTCTAATTTTTTGTGTAGTGCTTATCTAATTCAGTACAGATCTTCTTCTTTATCCTTACATTGTTCATTGAATCCAATCAAATATCTCAATCTACCAAAAATATATTCCCTTCTAAGTTGTAGTCGTAGAAAAAAAGGAAGTGTAATTCCATTCCATACCAATTTTCAAACAGAATGGTGTGGTTATTATTCCTGAAGAATTTCCAACACCTTTCTTATTAAGTTTTCGTGTTTTTTGCTTTCTATTACTAATGTTGCTTGTTCTAGGATAATAGGGTAGCCATCTCTCGTTGCCTAATACAGCACAATCTGTGGAATTATTTGGGTTGTTGTATTGGATATTGTGGTGAAGAATTATGCTCAGGTGTTCAACTTTTTTCAAAGGGTACTTGCTCATTTTATCCTTTCTACTAGATCAGGGGTCCCCTGAGCAGCTGCTTTGAAGGGAGAATGGAAATTCAAAGTTTTTTAAAATTGAAGAAATTAAATAAAGCCGCAGTAATTTAGTAAGTAGTGTGTTGGCTTATTAGGCGTATGGGCACTGATCAAACCCCAGGTCTGAGATCTCCAACTAAATGAAATATGAAATAATATTTGTTCAGCGACTTCCTCTCAACAGATTACTGGCAAAAACTCTGAGAGTAACTAAAATTGCAATGAAAAGTTTCTCCAAAAAAATCTGTCGTTCGGATTAGACTATAAACTGTAAGTCCCGCCACTTATGAATAAAATTAATACGCTCAACATAGGCAGTGTGAGAAGCTATGTCGTAATGTAACTGCAGGGTTGTAATGACCAATTATGTATGTATGTAAGTATGTAAATAAAGTGAATATATGGGAATAAATTTTGTGTTAGCTGTAGTTTATAAAAATCTCTACTTTATTGATATGCAGCTGTACCAGTTTCCTATGTAGGACACTCCTGGTCACACATTTCCCTACATAGTCACAGTCAAAGGAATTAAAAAACCATAAAATTATAGTGACATAAAAATACAATTTTTTTTATACATACAGATTTATGGTTATATTGTTTAACGGAAAGTAAATATTTAAACATAATTTGTCAGTGATATTTTTGCATAAATAACCAAATATCTGTACGAATGAGAGAGTGTATGAGTGAGTGTACGTGGAAATCAGTGGAAATATTTTGTAAAATATTTACAATCCAATTTAATGCTTATTTATGCTGAGATAACAAATACATTTCCCTTCCCCTTTTCCTTCGCTTACACAAACATACACACACATAGACATGATTTTGTGGAAAAATTTCAAATTTAAATTTTATTTTCTTTTCAAATTAACGGTCATTCGCTTAAGTGGGCTTAAATTTGTTTTCTTTTTTTCCCCAATTTTTTTTTATAATTTGTGGGTCTGGTTTTTCTCTGTAAATAAATAAATTTTGTAAAGAAAATAAAAATAAAAAAACGGATAAATTTATCGTAAATAAAAATAATCAATTTGTTTTTATTTTTAACAATGTATTGTGCATATTTTTTTTCTTTCTACTGTCACTCAATAAACAAGTGACAAGTGATAGGAAAGGCAAATATTTTTTATTATTGTGTGTCTGTCTACCGGCTAATTGGCAAAATATTTGGAATATTTTTATGTTTTTTGTTTTTAAAATTTATTTATTTTTATTAAATATAAATTGAGTGTTAATAAATACTAAAATTAGTATTCTTGTTTTGGTAAAGATACGATTAACAACTTCATTATTATATTCAGAGAGTAGTAGTAGTAAATAGGCCTACTCTAATTGGATTCTCCTATTGGTCTCATTCTGGTTAAAAAGTAGGCAATACTTCACATTTCGTCCGTAATGCACTCTGGCATCCAGGCTTGTGATTTTATTATTAACAGGTCGTATGCAGAAACTTATGACCTTTGTTTTACGGCAATAGTAGGTCATTTTGATAGAGCGCATAGCCCTAGTGGTAAATCCAAAAGCACCAGGAGGTCATGGAAGGCCATTGTGTTCGTTCTGAGTGTCGAAAAGTGGTAAAATAAAAGAAACAGGGTAGATAGAGTTAGAGAGTTCTGAAAACAAAGCATAAAGGATAGAGAATAGTTAAACCAGAGTTAATGGAAACCCCTGTGCCAATAGGATTGTGTTGGCTCAAGATATCGGCTCTCGGCAGAGAGTATATACACTCTTCTATGATATTCAACTTTCTTCTAAAAAGAGCCGTATAGTCACTATACAGTCTTAAAATCTACAACGTCTCCATATACCCTATAGACATTCCATTGATATCTATCTTAGTCTAGTAGGTAGTGTGTTGGCTTATTAGACGTAAAGCCAGGATTCGGGCCCCAGGCCAGACATCAAGACAAAATACAAAAAGTATTTCTTCTGCGACTTCCTCTCACCGGATTTCTGGCAAAAAAACTCTGAGAATAAAATAAAATTGCCATGAAAAGTTTCTCAAAAATCTGTCGTTGGGAGTCGACTTTAAACTGTAGGTCCCGCCACTCATGTATAAAATTAACACACACAACATAAGTGGTATGAGAAACTAGAACGTTGTACAATGGGTCAAATCGACCTCCGGGTACTGTACTTGTCTTAATTGACAAGTACACGTCCTCTAACCTAACCTACCTTAGATCACCGTCAATGTCTCTGAAATAATGTCGGATAAGGGAACACTAGTTTAATAAGGAGACATTAGTTTCACGTTGAATATACTAAGTTAAATCAGCGAGTCAGCTCAACCACTGTCGATAGACGATTAAAGGCTTCTAGCTATATAGCACACGGATCTATTCTCCCAGCGACTTTGCTTTCGATCACATATCCCGATTTGTCCATGGGGGCAGCAGTCTCTATGATTATGACCAACAACTTTACCACAAATTGAGTGGAAACCTAATCTCGAAATTTTGTTAGACGCTTTGTTCCCATTATGATTCGAAACCAAACTCGAATGAAACCAAACAGAAACTGACCTGATTCAGTCAAAAATTACTTGCGCCTTTCGCCAGACGAATGCAATAGCCGTCAGAACAGCCTGTCTATTAACGAAAGAGTCGTTAAAATGTTAAAAATCTCTGCCTAAAACATCAAGAGAAAGCTTTCTCAATGAAAGTACAAACAAGTTTTACATAGGCGTGTAGTAGTCCTTATTTCTTATGACCCAGTGCTACACCCTTAGTGATCAGATGCTCCATCAACTTATCTTCCTCATAGTAGATCAGTATCAGATAAACTTCTTATAGGAATAATGACCTGCAAGGGTCATCGAAAATGTCTTCAAGTATTTCCTGTCCAGTTTTAAGGCAAACTCCTCTCCTAGCATCGAAGTTGAGCATATTTTTGGAATGGTCAAGAACAATGGTTCATTTCCACATTTGGTAAATCCCTGCTAAACCCAATACATAGATTAAATCCAATGAAGATCCTTTCAGTTATGCTTTCAGCATAGATGTCTGCCATCTCATGTTCTGGCCCCCACATTAAAGTAATTTGATTCTGAATGGCCAGGTTGTTGGCCGCATTTTGACACTCCTGTAATGCTTTGAACGGACGTTAGTAACTCCTATAACTGCTGTCGACTCTAATATATGAATTGAATCCAATGATGATCTTTTCAGTTATGCACATCGTCTATCATCTCATTTAAAAGTAATTTGATTCTACACAGCCAGGTTGTTGGGCGCGTTTTGAGATATCAAACGGATATTTGCAACTGCTATGAGCCTTTGAAATCGCCGTAGTAATAGTAGATAATACGTTGACTTATTAAACGCAGGACACTGTTTCAAAGCCCAGCTCAGACAGCTCG
Source organism: Sarcophaga variegata (assembly GCA_932273835.1). Lineage (NCBI taxonomy): Eukaryota > Metazoa > Arthropoda > Insecta > Diptera > Sarcophagidae > Sarcophaga > Sarcophaga variegata. The sequence goes on from OW026360.1 coordinate 22,376,152, forward strand.
ATCTAAACGAAGAAAGAAACATTTTTCTTCCGCGACTTCCTCTCAGTAGTCTTCTGGCAAAAACTCTGAGAAAACAAAATCTCCATGAAAAGTTTCACAAAAATCTGTCCTTAAGAGTCGACTGTAAACTTTAAGCCGCGCCATTCATAGATAAAATTGCAACACACAACCTGGGTGGTGTGAGAAGCTGGTTGTAATCTTGAATGAAGGATTGTAATTATAAATTAACCAAGAGCATTTTTAATCTCCCTTCTTTATAGCTTCATTCGATTAAAATTTCCAGATTCGCATAGAGTTCATCTCGAAAGATTAGGATGGTTTTTGTCCGGGGTTAATGGCCTTAGTAATCGTTGCCCTACACTGATCGCTCGGAGTCCTAAAGTAGGAAATTCTTCAATATTTTTTAGAGTGATTAATACTTACGTACAACATCGAGGTTATATACATAAGAGGCCCTCATATTGTACAAGATAATAGGTATGGTGTGTTAAGGTTTTCAAAAATATGAAACCTAAATCATCTGCATCATTTGCATTTGATTTGAATAATGATACAAGAAAACATTCTAGAACTTCAAGCAGTTCAACACAACTGGTTTAATTTAATTTTTCATGCGTGGTAGAGGCTATAAATAATTCGACCCGGAATTGAAACAATTTTAAGATAGTTTTCCTAGTCTCTTATTTGACAAGATTTTGTTTTAGATTTTTTGTTGTTGTTCAATTGTTTATTTGATTTAATCGATTAATAAATAAATCAATTCAATTGTTTGTTTAATTTTAGCTTTTATTATTAATAAAATATTTTCTTAAATTATTTGAAACATTCGTTTTGTTGAAATACAAAAAAATTGTTACTGGGCGTTGCAGGTTGGGTGCAAAGAAAAATGGAAAAATGCCAGCGACACTTTTTTTGCTTGGTTTTAAAGATTCATGTGTTCTTAGTGACACAATTTATTCGTAAAAATGAAAAATAATTTTTGATGAAACTAAACATCAATTTAATTAAATATTGTTGTCGTTACTACGTCGGCGAGGAAAAAATTCAATTACATCCGATTCAACTAAAGGCCGCTCAAAATTAAAGTTGTTATACGTCTTAGAGTTGTCTGTTTTACCCGTCAATCTTTGCAAAATGGAACGGATACTTTTCACAATGATTCTTAATGGGATTTAGCAATCTTTATCCACGAGGGTAGAGCTTTCCTGCAGAAATAATTAATGGAGAGCGGAAAGATAGCGCTCATAGCACTTTATATCTCTAATAGGGCCCTGAACAAGATTTGGGGATTAGATCTGTCGTCACGTAATAGATTTATTGAGCCGAAATGGAGCCATCCTTGCTTTTTGGTGCTCACGTCTGGTAGACAGTGTGCAAATACCCATGCTATTGCAGCTTGACAGAAGTATGTGTAGGCAGTCAGTTGTCCTTACCAGTAGTAGACGCGCTAAATAATGTTGTATTTGTAGAAATCATAGGCTCCTGTCAGATATTCTATTGAATCAGAGTAATGTATGGCCCAACCTGGTCTATGAACATGCTGCACTACGAGAAAGTCATAAACACATTCGGGTAAATAGGAGACTTAATTTTAGGATCCTAAATTAGGACTCTTGGTTTGACGATCCGGAGGTATATAGAAATGGCTCCAAAATGCTAATGGCCGTGTTGAAAGCGGTGCAATACTTTTTGGGCGATGCCATTTTACTGAAAATTTCTTAGTTTAGTGGGACAGCAAGATTTTTATTCCTGTGGGGAATGTTTGATCCCCGAAATGATTATTGATTTGTGGTATAACAATGGGCCTAACCTCTGACCATATCTTACAAAGAGAGTCGGGTAACTAACCAAACATAATTGTAACGGTATGGTATTGTGCCAAGCTTTATTTTAAATCTTCCTTAACATTGTGTCTTTAAACTGAGAGCCTTTAAAACACCTCTCGTTTGTATTTTGTCTTTTAATTTGCAACTGACAGATGCCGTTCGTTGTTATTTATTTTTATTTCTTTTATTGTCTCTATTGATTTAAGAGCTCAGCTCTTATTGTTATGATTGTTGTTGGTGTTATTGGTAAATTTTGCATAAATTTTTTAAGAAAATATCATTCACATTTATTAAGACAAATAAATATTTATGTGTGTCATTTTGTTAATATTATTTACTTTTGTGATTTTGTTTTTTAACTATTTTGCATATTTTTCTATAAACTTTTTTTGTTTTTCTTTTTTGCAAACATTTGTGTGTAATGGTTGGAGCGTGTGACGTTCAAGCTGTTAACCTAGACCCAACTTTAATTGTTTGTTTTAAATTTTTTGTCTTTTTGGTGCGACCTTTAATAATTGTTTACTTCATTAAAAGTTTTAATTGAATTTGCGAAGAAGAAGAAGAAGAAGTTTTGTAAACAATCTAAGCACGCTTAAATGAGTTCAAGAGAGGCTTAATGATAGGCTTTTGTTGTGCAAAGAGTTTATGGAGGAGGGTATCGATATTTACGTCATAAATTCGATAGATTGGTTGTTAAAATATTTTAAAATATGGTTATAAACAAAACTAGACTTTATATTCAAATAAAAACACACATGTTCCAACAATCGAAATTTCTATGTGTTTATGCTGTCATGGCATAAAAAATTTCGCTTCTTTTTGAAAACATAGCTAGAGAAGAAGATTCGTGATTGAGTGATTAAAAAACGAAGAATAAATTTTTCTAGAGATATCCAGAAGCCTGATATATTTTTCCTAGATATATTCAGTACGCTTTCTATTCTATTCGATATGCTTTTTATTGTAAATTACATAAAATTCTTTTAAATTTCGATGTTGAAAATAAAACAACGGAAGCTAAATCTGGCATAAAATGTAAATCATTAAGTAGTTTGAACTTAAATTCCTGGATTTTTTTGGAAATGAATCTATTTTCGTCCATATTGTACGCGATTCTCTCAATACAGTCTACTGCTTTAACTAATAGTTAATTGTCTCAGTAGACTTTAATAATCATTTCTGAGTTGGACACGTTTTGACAGCTCGTTGAGCATTGTTTAAATGGATTATGCCTTAATAAATACGAGAACTTATTACCGAAAAACACATTTTTGTATGCAGTATTCGTCTGTCACGTAGATCACATCCATTTACAGAGAGAATTCGTTATTTAGTTGCACTGACCATATGGGAAAAACATCCTGCACAGAGGTATCTTAGATAATCCATGCTCCCAGGCATACATAGGTCCAATCATACGATATTCGGTAATTACACCATTATCCGGTGTAATTAATTCCTCACTAGAGCCAAAAACAAACTCTGGTTTTTACACCATTAGAGCAGGCCAGAACGTGTCAGAGTATAATGAATATACTCCAAATATATTCCAAATATATTCCAAATATATTCCAAATATAGTGCAGTATATTCATTATACTCTGACACGTTCTGGCCTGCTCTAATATACTAATATACTGCAATATACTTGGAGTATATTCATTATACTCTGACACGTTCTGGCCTGCTCTAATGGTCTAAAAACCAGAGTTTGTTTTTTTGGCTATAGTGAGGTATTAATTACACCGGATACTGGTGTAATTACCGAACATCGAATCGAATAAGTATATTGCAGTATATTAGCTCGCAGAAACGATACTTTTACGTGATCTGATTTTGAAACTCTCACGTAATTGTAATTTTAATTAAATTTCATTATTTTTTGATCTGTGTGAAGCCAGTCTTAATGACGAGAAAAAGCACGAGCAAGTCTTCTCCCTAATATGCTCTGAAAATCAGTTAGATAAGCAGTAAAACCAAGGAATAACTTGAATTCGACAAGAGAATGGTTCGCACTCTAACAGGTGTTCTAACAGGACAACTTCGCTGATAAGCTCGGTCTGTCCCAGCAGGATTACTGCAGAAGTTGACATGATGTGGAAGAAACGGAACCTTTGATGTGAGTGCCCTGCTCTGTAAAAGAGAAGTCATCGGTTTTTGGATGACAGAACGTGCCACTAAGGAACTATTGTGCAAGATATTGGAAAGATTTAAAAGAAATTTGATTTTTGATTGTATGTTGAAGCGTTACATACATAGTCAGACTTGGTACGCACTGCCGAAAATATCACATGTGTTAGTGAAAGTATAGCGAAATATACGAATTTGTTGATTTCACAGTTTTCTCTGCAATTGAGTCTATCTTACGGCTCATTATGGCTTTTTTTTTCTTTTGGATTTGTATCTCCATTCATGCCAAGTTCAAGTTCACGTAACAATTAATGCTGTCTGATTATTCACAACGATCGCGATATGCTGATTGAATGCTAGAACAACAAGCTTTCAGTGCTGATTTTTCGAAGAAAACAACATAGATGAAATTTATTTCTTACTTGGTAGTTATGTCAAGAAGCAAAATTGTTCCTTATGGGTCGCAAAGAACTCAAAAGTGATTGCGGAAAGTGGCATACAGATAGTGATATACGGAAAGAGACTGTTTGTTAAGATTTATTGTCACTGAGACATATTTTTTTGTAAATGCTAGTTCAGAATCCTATGGTTGTATTGTAATTCCTTTTTGGCCTGCAACTACAAATTATAAACTGGACGACATGTAGTTTCAAGAAGTCTACGCCACAAGCTACATAACTTCATGGATTTTGTGTTTATTGAATAAAAAGAATAATTTCAAGTTCTGGTGGCGTCATATGTCCACCAAGATCATACGATTTGACCGTGTTAAATATTTTTTTCGAACTACTTCAAAGACCGTATCTACTCAAATAGTCCTTTACTGATGGAGGATTTGAAAACCAACATTCATTAAGTTATCGTCAAGATACCAATCGAAATGTGCCAATAAAAGTGGTCGAAAACTATAGTATACCTCAAAAGTATTAAATGTTGCAACCAATATAGATGAGGGGATTTAAATGACATTGTATTGCGTGCATAATGGAACGGTCCAAGCTATGTAATGAAATAAATTTCTTTTGGAAACCATAAATTGGATATTCTCGTATATTTTTTAAGCGATGTTAAAGCCCATTTCCTTATTTGTTATTAAATAAAGAAGTGACAATGAATTGAAGCCCATTTGCTCATTTGTTATCAAATAAAGAAGCGACACTAATTTGTTTAAGTTTTTTTTTTAAGTATAATTTGTTTTATTTAAAATAAGAACCAAAAATTTTTTTTTATAATTTTAAATAAATACAATAAAATTAAATGCTTATTAACTATGTATTATTAAAATAAATAATTTAATAAACAATACGCTTAACTGATAAAAATATTGATAGAAAAAAACCCAAAAAAGGTTGCAAAATAATGCCAATTTTTTTTGAAAGTTTTTTTTTTAAACCATTTGCCATAAAATGGTTGAAATTATGAAATTATCACACATAAAAAAAGAACTTACAACTACAAAAATATTTAAATTAAATTAAATAATAATTCAATATGAAATAATAATTCAATTTAATGTTTTTGTCTTAAAATAAAGGAAGATTGTTGGTAAAATAATTTGGTTTTCAAAGAGAAATTTTTGGATGTTTTTTTTTGTTACAACGAACAATTGACCACGGCTTACATGCCTTCACAAGCCTCCATACAAGACTTATAGGTGGGGAAATTATTCTTATTGCCATCACAACCACCAAATTTGAATTCAACACATTGTTTCTTTTGGGCATCATAACTAAAGCGTGGTATTAAGGCGCGGCAAACACCTTTACGGGCTGGCATAAGGCAAAAGTCTTTCGATTCACTGTCTGATTCCTTGGCACCGGGCACGTCATCCAGAGACATGGTATCGAAAAAGGCACTCACATCATCATACAGATCCCAGGGTCTGGCTGTTGCAGGCTTAACCGTCAGGCAAATTAACAAGATTGTTAGGAAAGCCAAGCTTAACACTGTTTTAATTGAAGGCATTTTCGTTGATTTACACAATTTAAACACAATTTTATTATGAAATTCAAAATATTTGTTGTTTTTCTTTTTGAAAACTTTCAATTCTTTCAGTTCAAAAAAAAATCTTTTTTTTTCCGTTTGTTTGTTTTGTTGGTCTAGTATTTTCTGTAATTTCTTTTGTTATTGTTGTATTTGCTTTTTATTTACTCTTCACTTTTCTCTTGACTTGAATGTTTTGTTTGCTGGTTACCACTTGTTGGCTTTTGTTTATTAACTGAACCAATGCCGTATGCTGCATGCGGTTATATACTCTTTGGCCAACATCTCTTTTTTTCTGTTTTCTTCTATTCAGTCAACGTGCTGTGTCTATGTGCATACTAGCGCGCACCGTATAGCTTCGTCGTTCGCGTAAACGATCGCACCATCGACCCCCCACCTTTCGAAAAAGCTTGAAGAAATAAGACCGTCACATAGACAGACCACCTGGCAAACGAACGCATACAGAGTATAATAAATGATAACAATGATGATGATGACGATGATGGCTCTCTCTCTTACAATAATTCATTATTGTTAGTTAAACTCTAGCCGGCATTCGCGTAAGTTTAGTTGTTGGCAGGGTTGCCAAAGTTTAAATACCTTGTATTTATCTGGTATTTACTCTTTCTTTAATATGCCAGCTGATTTATTGCAATTTAGAAATCCTTTACATTCGATTAGAGTCTTATTTGGCCTTGAATACTTATTGTGTAGAGGTGAAATAATACTGCGACCATGCGATCTATGTCATTGCTTCCAATCTATATAGGGTATCCCTGTAATTTTTCTCCCAATCCTGTTGTCCTGAAGTATTTCAAGATGTTGTTCGATGTCAGACAACGACAACTCCATTCTAGTACTGGAAACGCTATGTAGTATTTCATTCGCCTCATCAGAAAAGCTTGTTCTTTGGACGGTTACTATCATCAGACTGTTTCAAACCTATTTGTTTAAAAAGACCCAGTAAGAGTTTAGGTTGTCTCAAATCCATTTGCCTTGAGAATAGCCTTCGCCTCTCTCTCTTTTTCCATTTTACTCAGTATACCCTTCCAAACATTTCTTCCTACTCAACAGAAAGGTTCTGACTCCATCGGCGGCGTGAAAACTTCTCTGCTTGCAAGTTGATCTGACTGTCAATGGCTGCGAAAACTCACGTGACCTACGATTGATGAGAGTGTGACCCTATTTCCCCTGTCTAGCAGATTCAGCTTGTTCAGACAGCCCCATACTACTATCGAGTTAGCCCCATACGAGATGAGCGTCTGGCTGGCTGCCTGATTGCCAGATAGCATTGCTATGTTCCGACCATTGTGCTGAGCACACTTTTGAATTGAGCACACCATTCTGTAGCATAGACTTCTGTTTAGGAGATAACCGTGAGTTTTTTTTAATTAATTCCGAATATTTCACTCTGGGGACCGTATACGGAATTCGCCGTAGTCTACTAGAGTAGTCTACGCCGTAGTCTACTAGAGTAAATAAAATTGCCATGAAAAGTTTCTCAAAAATCTGTCGTTCGGAGTCGACTTTAAACTGTAGGACCCACGACACATGTATAAAACTGACACACTCAACATAAGTGGTGTGAGAAACTAGGTCGTAATCCTGACTGAAGGGTTGTAATGACGAATTATGTTATGTATGGACGGAATACGGCGCTCTTGTCACACTATCCGTTCTCGATTCGTCCGTACGCTATATAATGGACCCCTTCCTAAAAGCATATATAGTTTGTTTTTCTAACCAAATTTACCATTAATCTGGACCGCACTATAATGATCAACAGGTTTACATAAAACGGTGTCTACAACGCCTCTGAATAGCAGGTTTTAGTTGCCCTAGTTCTACCAACATATGCCAGTTTTCTGTAATACATACATACATACATAATTGGTCATTACAACCCTTCAGTCAGGATTACGACCTAGTTTCTTACACCACTTATGTTGTGTGTGTTAAATTTTACACATGAGTGGCGGGACCTACAGTTTAAAGTCGACTCCGAACGACAGATTTTTGAGAAACTTTTCATGGCAATTTTATTTACTCTCAGATTTTTTGGCAGAAATCTGCTGAGAAGAAGTCGCCGAAGAAATACTTTTTGTATTTTGTTTTGATGTCTGGCCTGGGGTTCGAACCCTGGCTTTACGTCTAATAAGCCAACACACTACCTACTCGACTACGGCGACTTCTTTCCTGTAATACCTATTAATTAGTAGAAAAGCCCTTATTTTGTGCAACAGAGATTGAAGTATACATTGATGAGGCGGCGATTATTTTTCTTACTGTTCAGAAAGACTACAGCACGTAAGATTTCTCAGGTTGGTAGACTTGGTACAATAGGACGCCACCATTTTTTGAATTCCTTAAAACCATAACGGTTAAAAAATCACCTTTTATTTACTACTTAATATCCTGTAATAATTCTGATTCACCTGGTGGATGGCAACACCCTAAACTAACAAATTCAAAAGGTAAACAACTCCTCGGCCATTTGTATGATCTTTGCTCTCTGGTCTTTGCATCAAAAACTTTGCTTACTTTTGCTTGAAGTGAAATGAATTTTTAATTTTTTTTGTTTTACACTAGCCAACGGCACATGCGTCACGTCTTATACACGTCTTTTTATGTTTCGGTACGTTTGCGGTTGTTGTAATTGTTGTTGGGGATATTCTGTAGTTGCTATTGTTTTCGAGTTGAAATTGTTTTATTATTCATTTTTATTTTTATTTTTATTTTTATTTTCATTTTGTTTTGGCCTTTCAGTTGTTCACCTGAATTTACCCACTTTGTATGTTGTATTATGACGTCACATGTCACACGTCAACACATACTACCATTGTTATTGCGGTTGGTTGTGGTTATTATGTATGTATATGTAATTAACAATTTGCACTAGTAAAAGTATGTTCGTATGTATGTATGTAGGTATGCTCCTCTATCTCTGTTGGTCTTTCCCATTGTCTGTTGCCTGTTTATTTACCTTTTTTTTATTTAATCATCACTCGACTTGGTAGTGCTTTTTTTTGTTTTTTTTTTCTGACTCGCACAAAAGCCCGGACGAATGACTTTTTTTTATTTTTTCATTTTGTTTTTGTGGTACTTTTTTTTATAATTTGTTTTGTTTTTGTTTTTTCTTTAATTCAATTATTTTAACGTGCAAATATTTACAACGAGCACTTGTAGCAGTCATTGGCTGTAGTTTCCAACAACATAAAACGCTTACCAGCGCTGCTCAGTACAAAGCAGATAGATAGTGCCTGTGTATGTAAGCTTTTCCATTTAATTTTTTGTTTAAGTGGGGATTTTTCTAGCCATCAGCATGAATTAAATTTTTTTTCGTTTTGTTTTGTTTCAGGTGTCTGAGGTTGTTAAAGCCATGAGCCAGGCATTATTAGCTGCCTGGCTGACTGTTTTTATTTTGCCACAAAGAAAAAAATGTACAAAACGGCCGATAAAAAAAAATTGTGAATTTTTATTTCAAGAGATAATCAAAAAAGTTTTTTGTTTTATTTTCTTTTTTTTTGAAGTAAAAGCGTTGAAAGGGGGGCGAGGAGGTTATGTGATAAATGTTTAAAACTCAAGTCAGGAAGTAAGATTGCTTAGACAGATATTTTGAAGGGGAAAACCTGATTGTGGGGAGATTCCCATACGAAATTGTAACCACAATATATCAGGGTGGGCCATCTATAGGTTTAAATTTGAATCATTGGTTATTTCGAATCTGGCAATACTTATGTCATTCTATTCTGTCACAAAATTTAGTATATTATCTCCACTGAACGTAATGAATCGATTTACGCTTAAATAACGTTGGCAAATTGCTCGGAAATTGAACGAAAGTGTCGTACAAAATTTGGTCGCAGTGAAAGACCAACAGCACCCTTTATAAGCAGGTTTATTGCGAAAGTTTGTGAAAACCCACACGAGGTCTTACAGATGCCAATGCGCCCCATTAAGAGTGACCGTTTGATGCGACAGGCCAGACAACTCCAACAAAACGAAATATGAGCAAATATTTCTTCGGCGACTTCCTCACAGCAGATTTCTGGCAAAAACTCTGGGAGTAAAAAAAATTGCCATGAAAAATTTCTCAAAAATCAGTCGTTCGGAATCGACTTTAAACTGTAGGTCCCACCACTCATGTGTAAACTTAGCATACACAAGTGGTGTGAGAAACTAGGTCCAGACAAAAGGATTGTAATGACTAATTATGTATGTATGTATGCTTGGTGCGACTTGTGAAGCGGATGCATTATTGGCCCATATTTCTTTATAGGTGAGGACGGCGAATCCCATTACGGCCAATGTAGACATCTATTGCACCATGATAACCGATTTTTTGTTCCCCATTTGTCATGGTATTGATGTGTACCAAGTTTGGTTTCAACAGGATGGTGCAACTTGCCACACATCACATGACACAATCGATTTATTGCATCAAACGTTTGATAGCCGTTTAATTCGGTGAAATGGTGATGTCAATTGGCCACCAAGAAGCTGCCATTTGACACCGTTGAACTATTTTCTGTGGGGTATTGATGTATACGAAGTTTGGTTTCAAAAGGATGGTGCATCTTGCCACACATCTCATGCCGCAATCGATTTATTGCATCAAACCTTTGATCGCCCTTTAATTAGCTCAAATGGTGATGTCAATAAGCCACCAAGAAGTTGCGATTTGACACCGTTGAAATATTTTCTGTGGGGCGCCGTTCAAGAAAAGTGTTATGCCGACAAACCACAGGCAATTGAGTAAAAAAATAAATTTGGCAAAATTTTAAATCGTTGTTGTTTGATTGCATTTTTAAATTTAAACTTTCAAATGGCCCACCCTATGTATGCTGCTAGTAGGAGCCTATTACCGTAACATTTGAATTCCAAAGATATGCGATATTCGTTATGCATGATTTTTTATCGTCTTAAAGAAAACTAAAGAGGCCTAAATTGACACCCTTTGCCTCGTTAAAGGGTGACATTTGTACCCGGTACCTTTTCTTTTATTTTTATTTTCATAAAAAATTTATAATTTTATTTATACAGTGTTTGTGATTTCTTTTTCTACTGTTTTCATCACTGGGGTATTATTTATCATTGTAATGCTCGTAAATACAATAGTTTTCCAGCCACAAGATTGGAAATTATTATTCGTGCCAGACACTGAATAGCTATGGAGCAGTCCGCCATCATATTTCATAAAAATTTCTTAACAAACCTACACAACAATTGCTTTAAATCTGTGCAAGAACACACAGAGAAAGAGAGAGAGAGGGAGAGACAAACATGACGTGTGTGCGTGCAGCATTGATTTGTATTGCACACCAAAGGGAATATCAAATGGAGAATGCCATGTCCTAACCTGCTGCATATACACACACACACAAGCTCAAATCCTTGTGACATAATCAGATAACGTGTTTGGGATCTCTATGCAATCTGTGTGTGTGCGTGTGTGTATTTGCGATACTGTCTGCTGTTATAAAAGTTAGGCAAGGTGTGAAGTATCTTCTGGCGTATACAGGAAGTAGGAAAAGAAGTTCTGCTAAAAGTTGTTGCGTTTACCATTTAACTGACAGCCAACACACGCTCTCCATAACATCTATTAGCTGCTCCTCATATTGTTGAACTCGTATGGTGTGGCAAATTATCTAAATTGATAGGCAAACATACGATGACTTGAGGTGATCACAGGTGTATTTGTGTAATTGTGAGTTTGAAAAAACCGAAATGAATTGCCACACAATTGAATTGCTTCAGGATTTATTGCCTATTTGAGCTGGTTAGTGCTGGAGTGTACATGAGTGGAATTATTAAGTATTTATAGGCGTTACATTAAGAAATTCACTCTTTATGCGGATCTTTATTGGTGTTCAATAAAAATTTATGGAAATTTCATTTGAATTGATGGAGAATGTAGTTTAATTTGCTGGGAAATGCAAATTCATTTGAATATGTTTGGGTTTACATTTCAGGTTATTGGAATTCTTTTAGAAAAGCTTGAGAAAAAATTTGAAAAAACCAAAATCTTTTGAGTATTTTCGCTGTGACTTAGAGAACTTACCTTAGCTTTGTTTGGTTAAGTTTGTTGGCCACCATAAAATAAACTGGACCCATTAATTAATGAATTTCGAAAGCACAAGACTACAATCTTTTGAACACCTTGATTAAGGCGAGCCTACGCGATACTGTTCACCAGGCAGACATTTAACCGAAATTCCACTTATCACGCGATTTGCCCATCATGGTAATTAGACTTTCAGCTGTTGATATGCAGCTGGAAATCTCCCCCGGTACATGACCTTCTTCCGAGAATCAGAAAATTACGTACTTTTCTGTGTCGAATTCACACGGGCAGGGTGGTCACATAAGATTATCTGCCGACATAAATCGGTACAGGTACTGCCCCAAGCACCCATGAACAGACAAGGAATAATACAGTCTGTTGTGCGATCTCGTAATCCAAATTTTGTCACATTATATATACGAGAGCATATAATAAACTACCGTTATGATGCGGCCTCCACTTTTGATGCACATCTCTAACAGATTGTGAGCGCTCCTCTAATTTTTGTCCCTGGGACGGTACTGCTTGTAGTGCATACTATAAAGCCTGCTAAGTTCTTTCGCATATATGTCTACCGGCATCTTCACGAGAGTGACATTGGTAAGCGATTTACAACCTGTTTTTCAGCCTGCCTACCCAATATGCAATAACCCGTTGGCAACTTTAGATTTGTTATATTTACGTTTGTTTAGTGGACGCTCTATATTCATACTAGCCAGCTATACTAGCTGTACTAGTCAGCTATACTAGCTGTACTAGCGAGCTATACTAGCTGTACTAGCCAGCTGTACTACCTATGCTAGCTGGACTAGCCAGCTATACTAGATGCCATGAACGTTTGGGAGTAGATGAGGCCTACAGCCTCGTATCGTATACACCGGATGCATAACGATCTTCACCGATTGCTTGAAAATGGAATACGGAAGTGGATCTGGGGTCTATTCCGATAAACTGGCACTGAACCGGTCATACAGATTACCTAACAAGGCAGGGGTAGTTCAGGGGATGTTTGCTATTGAACAAACTGCAAGCATGGCTGAAAGCGGAGACCTACCTTCTTCTAACTTGATCATTTGTGAGGACAGTCAAGAAGCAATTAAAGCGGGGGGTAAGGTCATCAGTTGCACCATTTAGCTGGTACATTCCTTTGATCGGGAACCAATATTAGATTTACGCAAAATTGCTCGTAAGAGTCAACCCAGAGCATCGTGAAAAATATGCACCACTTTAGACCTGAAGATTGCACCCAACAGAGATATGAATGCCACTTGACTATGAGAGAGGATAGACAGCAGTTGCAGATCAATTTCGAGGCATGAATTATTTCCATATCCTCGCTCTAAAACATACTGTGGTAATCAGGGCAAGGATATTCTAATATTAAGTCACATAAAACTAATTCCTGTCCTCAAGCCTGGAACCAATAGGTAGACTTCTACAGAATATATGGAGATGACTACTTAAGGAGACCTGATTGGAATTTTATTTTGAAATTTCCTTAAAGTCTGGTGATGCTCAGAGAAGATAGAGGAATGGCCAGAGGTAATACCGTGCCAGCGTAGCAGGATATTTAATTGCATTGCAGTAGGTGTTATATTCCATACGAAAGCCAATTAAGCAAGACAAAGGGAGACTTTGGGGCCTCATAGGACTTACTTTATCGAGGACTCCACTAATTTATAAAAGAAAATAAACCCAACTGTATAGAGACCAAGCTGATAGCTGCATAGCTATCATAATAGGATACAGGGCCCTGGAAAAAACCACCCACAGCTGTAATGACGAAAGAAATGAGGAGACCACCGTCAACCTTAAATTTTTTTCTTTAAATAAAAACACATTTTTGTTGATTAGGCTCTCCACTTAACTTCGCTTAAAAGTAAGACACTGTCAGACAATTATTTCTACGCAAGACAACGTTGAGGCAACAATTTAATGCCTCAGCTTCAATTTCTTGTTTCTTTTTTTTATTTTACGCCAGCAAATCGTAAAACGTTAAAATTATAACCGAAATGAGAATTTAATCGAAGTACGTGAACAGAAAAATGAAAATTTGACTGCAACTGGGGAAATATAAACAGACGAACGTACACACGTACGTACATACATATGCACATACATCCGCATATGGATGTCTAACATGCAACAAATATCAGACTGCCACAAAACTCCAACTGAACTACAGGTAAGCAGTTAAGTTTCTTTTTCTATTTTTTTTGTTTTCATTTCAAATGGTTTTTGTAGCTGGTTTGCCACTGCCTAAGATTTCTTTTGCTTTTGCAACGCACAGCCACAAACAAATTCATAAAAAAAAACCGAAGCAGTGAAGTGCAGTCATGCATTTTTAAAAGAAAGAAAAACACTTACGCGACCCAAACTATTTCCTTTTAAGCAGGTGGAAAAGGCAACAAGTTGCCTGCATAACAATAAATTCTTAAACAAATTTTCGAAGCCAGTGTAAATGACTTGTTTTTTTTTTGAAGACGAAAAAACTGTTGCTTTCGCTAGACAACATTCATGACTCCACATCCACATCCACATCCAGTAGCAATTTGTTCTTGTTGTTTTATTTGATGCAGAATTTTTTTCTTTTTCTTCCTTTAATGGCAGTGTATTAAGCCCCAGGGGATGCAAAATGCAGCAGCCAACAGCCAACAGGCCAGTGTAAAGAAGTATGCTCCACCTTAACACTTTTCTTTGTGAAGATTTCTTCAGTGGCAAGTGGTTGTTTGTAATCTTTCTTCGTTTTTTTTTCGGATGAACGTGCAGTATGTAATACGTAACTCTTATTGCTTTTTCTTCTTGTCTTATAGTTTATACAGAGAATTGTGTTCAATTGCAAGTGACCCGTTCAACAGTCCAGTCCGAATCAGTCCAGCATATCATTCAACACACATCTTAAGTTCATCTCCTTATGCCATCAACATCAGGACTGAACAGGACTTTTGTTGTTTTAACAAGTCATTTCAGAATTATTTTCAGGCGCTGGCTGACTGATGAAACAGAGTCATTGCCACTGTTATTTGGCTGGCAACATCATGGCAAAGAAAGATGCTCGACAGACAGACAGGAATACAATTCTCAAATGAATCGATAATAAAATTGTTTATTTTATTGCCGGGTGTAATTTTGTAAAACATTTCTTTCCTTTTTCATCTTTGTTTTACTTCTCAAAATGGGAATGTGAAATTAACTTGGATAACTTGTTCATTTCAACTTGCATAGGAGGTACAAAAGATTGGGCATATCGGATAGTCAGGAGGCAATTCGAACACTTGGCAAGAGCCCAGATGTTAAATCGAAGGTAGTAGTAGATACGGAAAGCTGAATCTGCTAGCTGGGTCCCAGATCATGAAGGAATTTTTGGAAATAAGCAAACCAACGAGCTTGTTAGGAAGGTAGCTTTTATGCTGTTGATAGTGCCAGAACCCTTCTTTGGGATGGGGGGTCAGATGTTTGTAAAGTTATGCTCAACGCAATAAAGGATAAAGAGAGTTAAAGACTCCTCTTAAACCAAGAGGGTTTGTTACGGTCGAAACTTTTATAGGGAAGCTACAATAAGAGCAGATCTGAGTCATGCTTCAGATTGGCTAGAAATAACCCGAGGTTGGTGATCAGTCTTTTGACAGGGCCTTGTTGACTCAGGGAACATTTCAGAATGGTGTTTCTTCCAAGCCCAGCATACAGGTTCTGTGACGATGACAATGAATCATCAGAACACATTCTTGAAACCTGTACGGCATTAATGTATCCCAGAAGGATGCATATTAAGAGCTAGGCAGAGAGTTATTATTGTTGACACCGAGCTGCATTCTGGAGTTTGTCATGGCTTTAGGCTTGGAGAAGACACTGCAAGGATACCCCATAAAGTTTGAGAGGAGTACAGCAGATCATATGGTAGCTTTACTAAAACACTCCTTTCCGATAATAATATTAAATGGAAGCAGGGATACAAATTTGGTCACTTTCCGGGAATTACAGAGTGATTATGGTCGTCATGATAGTGCAAGTTATAGTCGAGAAGTACGATAACATAGATGGCCGAGGCCGTATTACGTTAACAGGCGGTAAATTCTGCAAGTATTAATCCGTCCTCTGGTTCATTCCTTAGAAATTACGGCTGCCTAGGACCAATACAAGAGTCGTCTGAGAAAAGTGGCAGAAACTAAGCAAATAGGTTGCCAAATTGATGGTTCTTTTCACTTTTTCTCTTCACCAGTGGTGCGTAATTGGATGAATGGAAGAATTTATTCGGAGTCGGAAGGTAAAGCTCATTCAATAAGACTGTAGCATCGTTGTAGCATCTTTCAGACACATGTCTCGGCCGTACTGGTTGCGGTTGTGATTATTAAAGATGAAAATATCTCCAGAGAGTACGCCACAATATTTTTTGATAGACAGGCTGATTTCAGGATACTGAGTTTTAACACAATTACCTGTCGGACGGTCTACTGCTCAAAGAGATGGCAGAGCGGGTGAATTCTTTAGTTTTTAGATTAATAACTTGCAAGCTTAGAATTTACAATGCCGGGATAGATACCGTAAACATCGCATAGTCAGCTTCAGTAACGGGCAAGATAGCACAGCAAGCTGGGCTGGAATAAAGGACGCACCGAAAATCTGCTCAGACTCCAAAAGAGCACGCACAGCTTAGTTGTGGAAGTTGTTGCCGGACGTTCGGGGTACTTATATAAGACGCAGTGGTCAATAGGCAAACATTTCTGGAGCTGAGCAGAGGAGGAAAATATTCTTGACCTATTGGTACCTGCTCATCATTAGGTTAGGTTAGGCTAGGTGGCGGACCACCTCGAAGGAAGAGGTCCCACTTAGTCCCTTGGGCACTTAGGTTTTTAGGTCCATCGTGATATAACAATTAATTCTATCCGTGCATTAATCATTCTTTAGAGAAAACCATCCCGAGTTCAAAATAAATCTTGCTATTGCAGCAATCTTTATAATAGAGAGCTCGGTTAACGATGTCAGAAACCTGGAGGTCAGAAACCTCCCTCTATTCATGACAAGAGCAGGACACTGACACATGAGGTGAAAGACAGTCTCTATCTCCTCCTTAGACCCACAGCTTCTGCAGAAGTTATTAGTTGGAATACCGAGCCTTACGGCATGCCTACGAAAAGGACAACGGCACGTAAGGAACCCCCATCATTACGTCGTATGAAAAGGACACACCTGTACTTCCACTATGCAGATAATCTCACTATTAATATGAGTATGGTACATCAAAAGCTTTGAATAGCTCGAGGACTGGGAAATATGGAAGACTTTTGTATCACAATGGGTCACGTGTAGTCTGAGTATGTCTATCCACATAGGTTGCCAGGTTGCCTTAATTATCTCCTTAACTTCTCTTGTAGACCTATTGGTTATTCTCACTGTATGCTCGCCATTATACCACTTGCTTTTTGTTTAAGGTCAGTTTTTTTAATGAAATATTGATTTTATTTTTGTAAAATTGCTGGCATAATAATAATCACTCTCGTTACAATACAAAATTATATCAGATTATGTCATTGTATCGCTACAGTTTTTCATTTTTTTCCCTCCTTTTTTTTAATACTTAAATGATTACGGGCCTATCACAATACTCTTACACTCAGTTAGTTGCATTCATACGTTGACGATGATGATTTAAATTCCATTAATTTTTGCTGGCATCCATTGTGCATCTGGAATTTGACGAAAACACAAAAAAAACAATTTACAAAATTACTTTTGCATGCAAGCAGGCTTATAAAAGCCTATTTGTCTCTCTTATATTACAAGAGAGAGAGAGAGAGAATGAAACGAACAGAGAGAAAAAAGAACAAATAAAAGAAGAATCCATGTAAAGCCCAACGTTTAACGTAACGGAAATTCAATTAAGCAAATTTAAATCATAATTATATTAAAACGATACATACGTTCGTTCTTCGCTCTACTCTCTCTCTCTCTCTCTCCTCTCTGGTTAATGTTGATGCTACTGTTGCTTGCAAATGTTAGCGGCATTTATGCTGTAAATATTGTATTTATAAATGGATGACAAATACCAACACTCACGCACATACACACATACACTGGTGCTTGTTCAAAAAGGAGTAAAGTAATCCACAAGTGAAAAATGTTAAGAGAGACAGAGAACAAAAGAGAGAGAGCGGGAGTGTGGTTGCTCTATGGTGAGTGGTTTTAAGGCAATCATCAGATTTATGCTACTAAATGTATATTGATTTTGTTGTAGCAACACCAACAATAACAACAACAATAAGTTGGCATATGAATATTAAAAAATACTGTGATGCTGCACTCAAATATTATATCACTGGCATCACTGCAAACATGCAAATATGCGTTTATTATGGTTTTTAACATCCACGCACTCACCCTCAGTGTTATATCAATAGAGTCCTCAATGTGGTGAGTACAATTTGTGACAACATTAAAGAGCAAAAGAAATCTTTTATTTATTATTGAAGTTTACAATTACCTGGAGAAGTAATATCCTTTAGTTTTAGAAAAATGTTGCTAAGCAATGAAACAATGTCGTTTATTTAGATTTTTGAAGCTTCTGAAATGTGCCTTGCAGTGGCTCACAATGTATTTTGTTCAGTCAGAATAACAAATCCTCTCAGCATTACCTCTGTTGGTGTCAATTTAGGCGTGAACTTTTTCGCTCGTTATTGTCGTACATGATCCGTACGGAGTTAAAGTACTTTTCAGTTGTCGTAGACTAGTAGGTAATGTGTTGGCTTATTGGATGATAGGCCATAGTTCAGCCCCTGGCTCAGACTTCTGGCACCAGAACAAAATATGAAAAAATATTTCTTTTGTCGAATTTCTCTCAGTAATCTTCAGGCTAAAACTCTGAGCGTTAAATAAAATTCCAATGAAAATTTAATCAAAAAGCTGTCGCTGTAGTAGTTTCCGTCACTCACGTATGAGATTAACGAAAACAACATGGGTGCCGTGAGAAGCTAGGTTGTAAACCTGACTAAAGAGTTTTTCAAAAATCTGTCGTTTTAAGTTGACGTTAAACTGTAGCCTATGCCACTGATGTATGAAGTTAACACACGCCACATGGTTAGTGTGAGAAGCTAGGTTATAATCCTGACTAAAGGATTGTAATGTCCCATTAACTATAAGCTTTAAAAATGGTTTGATTTCAATCTGATTTAGCACTGAATATCAAACTTTTCATTGATAATTCATTTTACATCCAAAGATCGAACTTGTTTGTGTGTCCAGCTGTCTTCACATGGTCGATAACTGTTTGGTAACGAATACCTAGCTCTGTAGCAACGTCTACATACATACATATATAATTGTTCATTACAATCCTTCAGTCAAAATTACGATCTAGTTCCTCACACCATTTATAATGTGTGTGTTAATTTTTAAACATGAGTGGCGGTACCTACAGTTTACAGATTTCGAACAACAGATTTTTGTGAAACTGATTACGCGGTTTGCAGTTTTTTCAACATTTTCCATGATTCCATTGACTTTTGAGCATAAAGATTAATAGATTTGAAACGGGCAAAGAATTTCTAGTTACAGCATCGAATACGTATTTTTAAAAATTTTTTTCAGTAGCCAACGATTCATTTTTAACTTCTTTTTTTGTTAAAAGAAAATTTCTTTTATAAAAACTGTTTATTTAAGATTTTTTTTAAAACATTAGTTTTAGCTGTGGACCACTTTATACTTGGCAGTCCCATTTGTTTTGTCCTTTACTGCGACATATTTTTTTTGGTTTTACTTACCCTAACAATCAACAGTCAAACAACAGCCAAAATAGCAACAGAGTGTCAATTTCATCCTTTGGCTATAACAGGATTTCATTCATTCACTGCTGCTGCTAATTTTATTTCATTAATTCTCCTCTTTTTTATTGAATTTTTCAATACAATTTTTGGTATTTTTATTATTGCCATCAAGCACACAGCCATATACACGCACACACAGCATTATACCCGCACAAAGTTATCCTTTTTCTCTCATTCTCTCTCGTTCAACCATTGCTATAACAGTTCATGCGTATGTCTGTTTGTTTGTATGTGTTGTATGCTGTTGCTCAATAAAACTGTTGCTTTTAGAGCAGGCAACAGCAAAAAAGTATTTCGTTGGGTATTATTGATTCGTTATTAATACTCGTTAATCCATAAACATTGTTATGGTATTTAGTAATATTAACAGTTATGGTATTTGTATAATAACAACAACAACAGAAGGTAAGGAGAAGGAGTGATAGAGAGAGAGAGTGAGAGGGAGGAGAGATAAATTTTATTGCGAAAAGTAATTGTTTATTATTGAATATTTTAGGTTTTCGGGTTTTTAGCGTAGAGAGAGAGTCAGAGAGTAGAGGTAAGTTATTTACTCATTAACAGATATACAGTCATATGTTTTAAATAAGGACAATGAATGTTATTTAAGAGAAATCGACAAACTGAGTGTTTTTCTTATAAATTTTTGATTGCCTGTAACTGTTCCTATAGCAACATAGGGAAATAACCTTCATTGTCCTTGTTGAAAACCAGAGACTGTTAGTTTTCTTGTTTTATTTTCTAAATTTAATTTTAAGCCACAAATAAATTAAATCTGTCAACACCACATAATCCCACCGTAAACAATAAACACAAATACCGTTGTTTTGCTTGTTTTACAAATTATTTTTTACCAATACATATACATACATGTACATACATACATGCGTGTGGTTGCATGTATTGAAATTGTTGATTTACTTTGTCATTTATTATGCAAATTGTCGACTGACTTGCTTTTCTGCAGCAGTTATTGCAATAATTTTCTTATTGGGAAGATTTTTCTTCAATTATGCAGGATTTTTCATCTGAATTTGGTTGTTTAATTTCATAAGACAGCGTCAAAATTCTTTTGTTTCAATTCTTTTTGCTTTGAAGGCAGAAATCGTGCATAAATTCTGGTATTTAGAAAAAGTAGTGGATTCGTAACGACTAACACCTCCTCCATCGTCAACATTTTACTAATCAGAGTTGCTATTTAGCTAAGGTGTATACGCCTACAACACGAACGAATTTTGCCTGCAAATACTATCTGATGACGACAATCTATCTCCTCGTGAAATCAGTGAGATGCCCAGGTATTTCCTTTTCCCAAGACGCCTTTGGTAGGCATGTCATGACATCATTAATCGAGCTTCCCGGCTAGAATTAATTGTAACATTACAAGCCTAAATGCTGGCCTAAGTACATAACAAAATATTACTAGGTAATGTTTTGTTTGAAAGCCATGAGTCGACTTTAAACCCGCCACTCATAGATGAAATAGTTTTTTTTAACAGCCACCGATGCGTATGAGTGATATTTGTTGATCATATTAAAAATGCTCATACGCTCGGGTGTTCGCCATATATTTCTGTAAGTGGATAAGGAATTAAACGTTTTATCGAAATTAAAGCTTCACGCGTTAATATCTTATCCTACTCTAAGATCCTATTATATTGGATTGTCTTTAAAGTTTCAGTTGAGTTTGCTTTTCAGTTTCTCTAACGAGTTCGGTCTGCCCCACCAGGATTACTGCAGAAGCTGCCATGATGTGGAGAAAACGAAATATGTGCAGCAACTTTTATGCGAGTGTCCTACACTTCGGAATAGACGTCATCGGATCATGACAAGGGGGCTTGCCTCACATTGGGAGACACAATTGGCTATATGGGTCACCGAGTGAACGACCAGCTATCCGCTAAGCTTCTGATAGAGTATTCTCAATAAAAATTGAAAGGAGAGGTATCTTGATATACTTATATACTTAACTATACTTAATAGGCTTCTATCTAGACTATGGTACATTATTTTATCTGGACCCCCCAGATTTTATGTGAAATTGATAACACCTCGTCTAAACACATTCCTGACAGGTAGTTCCAGACTAGAATGACCAGTGGGTAAGCCTGTTTCTTTGTGGCTTCTGTGGAAGTTCATGCTAAGCTCGAAAAATTTAAAGGATGTGCAATTTTCTTTGGAGTATTTAATATTAGAATATCTCTCTCCGCATTCCTGTCTATTACAGTATGCTTTAGCCATAATGCATACTGCAGTGCTGATTCTGTGTAAGACATCTCTTAAATCTAGCCTTATTATACTCTTAGAGAGTCAGGCACCAACCAGATCTCTTTCAGGAAATGGCGCAGGACTTAAACTTTACCAAATCCTCTATAGAGGTCTATTATATCTGATGGCGATTAGTTTATAAAGGACAGAATAGGATCCGTGCCTAAGATATTCTGTTTAATTTTTGCAATTGGTTAACATACGTATCGCCTTGATGAGTTCTGGCGTTGTAATACAGTTTCCTGTTGCAAATACCTCCTACATATGCTCCATCTAGACGTGCCAAAGTCAATTTCATCAGGTCTTACTCTATTCTACTTGAAGCCTCCCAGATTTTGTGTGAAATTAATAACACCTCGTCCAAACGCATGCTTGATAAAAGATCTCACACAAGAATTTCCAGCAGGTATGAATATTTTTCTGACTTGGTTTGCTCTGAGGCTTTTGTCGAATTTTGTGTGGACAATTAAACTCAAGAAAAATTAAGGCTGTGGACTTATTTTTGGGGTTTTAATATTAGAATATCTCTACACGCATTCCTGTGTATTATAGTGTACCCCAGGGCGAAGTGATGGCCATAATTCACTTTGTGAAAGGGATCTATCATATCTTGCAGTACTATCCTCTTAGAGAATCAGGCACCAACCAGATCTCATTCAAGAAATGGCGCAGGGCTTAAATTTTACCAAATCCTCTATAGAGGTCTATTATATCTGATGGCGATTAGTTTATAAAGAACAGAATGAGATCCGTGCCTAAAATATTCTGTTTAATTTTTGCAATTGGTTGGCCTACGCTACGATTCCCTTGAAGGGTTCTGGCGTCAGTACCAGAGGTCAGCAATGAGTATTCAAAACGATGAGTAGATTCGAATCATACTTATAATTTCTAGTACTTATACGCATTCATACTTATTTTAATGTCATACTCGTACTACTCATACTCAAAGTTTGAAATACTCATGGTACTCGTACTTAACAATACGCATGATGTTATTGATTTCGATTCTCCATGACTCATCGTATACACGAATCACAAAATAATACTACAATACTCACAAGAAGGTTGTGTGTTTGCTCTGCTTGCTGTCTTTGTCTTTTTTGTTTATATGTCTTTCTTCTTTCTTTGTAAATGCAACAACAACTAAGACTGTAAATTTTGACGAATGATTCGAATCACTCGAATCATTTATGAGTATTATGAGTATTCTTCTAAATTTATGAATCTGAATGAGTAGGCGTATGAAGCAAACATAGTTCGAATGTTATGAGTTTGATGTCAACGTTGTACTCATACGCATTTCAATTTGTACTTATAAATCAATGAGTACAAATGAATCAGAGTAGTTGGATTTCAATACTGTTGAACTCTCATACTCAAAATTTCATGAGTACTTATGAGTAGCGAAAAAGCGATTCATTGCTGATCTCTGGTCAGTACTTTGTCAGTCTAATATGGGTTTCGGGTGCCGGGAAATCGTGAATAATTGTTGATGAAATTTCGAGAGATGGCCCCTCCGTCCACAATCCACATATGAATTTAAATGTACCTCTTACCTCTGTTAGACTGCCTATTAGGCTGATCAATTTACTTAAATCTCTATCAGTGTATCTATTCTTACGGATTATTGCGTTATAGCCATCCGTAGAGACTTTGCTTGCCTGCAAACGATTTCTGTAGAGGTTTG
Source organism: Sarcophaga variegata (assembly GCA_932273835.1). Taxonomy (NCBI): domain Eukaryota; kingdom Metazoa; phylum Arthropoda; class Insecta; order Diptera; family Sarcophagidae; genus Sarcophaga; species Sarcophaga variegata. The sequence goes on from OW026360.1 coordinate 22,399,924, forward strand.
TAGTTTTCCAATTCATTCTAAGTAAGTCATGCTGTGCTACTGATAATCAGGAACAGTTAACTTGTTAACTTGTCAGTTAGTCGCTGAGGTATCGCCTCATCTAGGACAACTCACAACGGACAGCTATGTGTACTTAAGTCAGCTTTACCACTCCCTTCTCATCATTGGGGTGCAGCTGAAACCTATCACTCACACTCAAATTATTTTAATAGGCTTTCATGTATAAATAGGATAAGGTGGGGGTAGTGGAAGAAAAATCTATTGCCATTGACCTCCCCCCTCCGCTCATTAAAATTGGTTCATTTACAATTTAATTTAATTGGTTTTGCGGTTTCTGCTGCTCTAATGATTTTTGTGTTACAAAATCAAAAAGTCAAACAGAATTATTTCACCAAAATAAACCAACAAACAAATAAATAAACAAACAAACACACCATCAGAAGATATACAAACAAACTATCCTATGCGGCTATGGAATTAATAGATTTAAAGTTCATAATATAGAGTTAATAGAAATTTAATGGAATTAAATGAATCCAGAGAAAACAAGTCCTTCAAAATCAAAAAAAAAAAAAAATTAAAAATGGAGACTGAAATATATTTATCATTCTGAAGCATATGATTGTAGGCGAAGAGAAGTGCATGGCATACGACAATAATAACCGAAAAACTTAGATATCAAATCCAGAATTGACACCAAGGAGAGGAATCGCAGGGTGTGGTGGAATTGTAAGAGAATTGGTCATAGTGAGGTTTTACAGTCTGGTTACACTATTGATTCTGATCTCTACGGTCAACGAGATTGAACTGGAATTGATCCACAGAAAAGGAGCTCTATACTAATGGTAGCTTGAGAACTGTGTTCATACGATATATTGTACTGTCATCAATTTATAAGGGGTATACTTATAATGTCTTCCTTAATTCTGTTGCCCTGACGAACTTCTGTATATTGTTCGGTGTCAGTAAGGACAACTCTTTGTCTTGTACTTATTATTCCCTTAGGTCTTTACGTAGGGGATTGTATAAATGCCTTTGTGCTTCGTTTTATTCAACACAAAATCTACATATTCGGCTTGAAGGGATATCCTTGTACTGAACAAGTAAAGAATACTTGTCTACAGTGTTTGGTAGAAAAGGCCGAATTATCCTTAGTTCGACAAAAGGCCTTGGCCTACTCCTGGATAATCTAATGCAGGATTCAAATCACTTTCTATTATAATTTTACCCCAGTGTATATTCTTTCAAACACCTTCCCCAATCTACAGTAAGATAGGTTCTCGCCCCATGAGTGGCGTCCACGTTTTGTTCGACATGTCTGTGCTGGGATTTGAACCACACGTATGTACGTACTTAATTGATCATTACAACCCTTTAGTCAGGATCACAACCTAGCTTCTCACATCACTGATGTTGTTTATGTTGATTTTGAGGTGATGGGACCTACAGTTTAAAGTCGATTCCGAACGACAGATTTTTGTGAAATTTTTCATTTTTTTTTATTACACTGTTTTTGCCGGAAGACTCTGCTGAGAAGAAGTCGTTAAAAGAAATATTTTTTCATATTTTCGTTTTGATGTCTGACCTGGGGTCTGAACCGCGGCCTCACGTCTAATAAGCCAACACGCTACTTACTAGACTACGGCGACTTCAATGCTATATGAACGAATGTCTGCTTTTCCCCATGTTAACTGTGTATATCCCTTCAAACATCTTTTCCCCACTCTATAGTAAGAAAAGTTCTCTCCCTATAAGTGGCATTCACGTTTTGCTCGACATATCTGGGCTAGGATTTGAACCATGGCCTCATGTCTAATAAGCAAACACAATACCGTCTACTCACCAGGAAGGTAATCTAAGATGGCCTAAATTGTAGATTTGAACAATACATTAGGAAGTATTGTGTTGGCTTATTAGATGTGAAGCGTAGTTCAAATCTACAAATAAGACCAAGTTAGATTGCCTTCCTGGTGAGTATTTCCGGGAGTAACAACAGACAATTCCAGTGATGATCTGATTAAACATGTAACCAGCTGACCAAAGCAGCGCCTTAACCATGATAAGGCTTTAGACCCTTACTTTTCCATAGCGATTGATTATATGGCTCCCCTATACACCGATTGCAGAAATTAAGTTGAACAAAAGTGGACGTTAAAAGGCAATCACGGCACTTGGCTTCTTACTGTGAGGATTATGGTACACTTGGATATTAAATTATTGGTTATTAAAAAGGCAACTTATACTTTAAAGACCCTTTAATTTAAAATGGACAGGGTAAAAAATAGAGATGCATCATGTAAATGTTGTTTGAAAGTTTGCCAATATTTTAATGCCTTTAAAAAAAAAATATCGGCAAGAACATGCAACAATCAATTGTACAAACTGTTTGTAAATGTTGAATGAATGGATGTAGAAAATAACACAAAATGCCACTTAATAAATGCAACATTTTTTATATTAAAATTTTTGTAATAAAACAACAACAAATGGAAAAGAAAAGAAGTGAATAAAATATTAAAAACTAAATAAAGAAAAGGGGAAAAATGGAAAAAAAACAAGAAACAAAACCATGCCATTGTTTTCAACTGCCATTGTCCATTTTGCAGTAGCAGAAGAAAAAGAATTCCAACCGAAAGAAATGTTTCAAAAAAACTGTAAAGAATAGTCAGTCGTCTCGTGTCACATTTGAAGACTGGCTATGGCAACAACAGAAAGAAAAGGTTTTTTTTCGGTTTTTTTTTATTCTGAATGATTGGGTTGTAGTGACAATTTTATGCCTAATGGCCACATTTCAGCAGCTGGTTTTTTATTTTTTTTTTAGAATAAAAGCAACATGACGAGTGAATGAAATGAATGCAAATAATATGAGGCTTAACAACCACCAAAATAATGCTTAGAAAAATACACCGAAACACACAGAAAACAAAAAAAAGCAAACGGAGAAACACGGACCAAAATACCCTTAAGAAACTACTCATACTAGCTTATCTCCATGCTGTAATTTTTTAAAAATTATTTGTAAGTAATAGAACCTAAAGGGCTCACCAGATGCGGGTTACAAATATAGGATGTTTAACAACTCAAGAACCCGTAGGTAGGTTGGCAGGTTGAAGGAGAGGAGACCAATCAAGGATCTTCTGCCTGTTGACATACATCTAAGCCATCACCACTAGGAATACCGTCTTAATCTTTACAGGAAATCTGTTTCTTGTACCAACTTTCTTAACTTCGGCCAGGCCTCTCCTGTGAGAAAAGTTGTGCCCGGTAATATCGTTCCCAAAATATTGGGATTTCGACCTTATGAAAGCTGTGCAAGTACACAAAAAGTACTCCATTGTGAGCAGCATGACCACTTTTCAAGTACCATGGAGTGGTTATGGTCTTCATAGCCGACTTACTGTGCAAGAAATTGTCACGAATATAAAGAAATTCGAAGAGACTGCAAGCGTTACAGATGTGGTCAGGTTTATACATTATCGCACTGCCAAATACAACGCTTCTTTCGTTGGTAGTGTGGTGGCTTATTAGACGAGCGCGTGTTGTTGAAACCCTGGCACAAATATCACGGGCAAAATGAAATATTTCGAAAGAGTGATTCGTGTAGCAGTCTTCTGGCAAAAATGCCAAGAGTAATGACAATTGCCATGAAAAGTTTCTCAAGTCTGTCGATAGGAGTCGACATTAAACTGCAAGCCCCACCATTCATGGATAAAAAAACATCGATGGTGTGAGAAGCTAGGCTGTAATCCTGACTAAAGAGTTGTAATAACCAATTAAGTAAGTAAATAAGGTGTTCTCAGTAGTTAAGCCACTCGTACGGCTTAATATCGGGTATTTTACATTTTGATTTGTACTTCCATTTACACAAAATCCAAATTAAGCATCAATTAAAACCTGTTGAACTGTTGAACCCTCACAACTTCGTAGGTATGCCTAGTGGTTGCTAGAGAAACGAGCTTCCAATGCTGATTGTTCGAACAAAATTTGATTCCACTGCCCACATAATGCGACCGATTTCAGCTTTATTGCATGAGAAGTTTTTAGGAAGAAGCCTTTCACGTTTTGGCGTTATCAATATACCAGCGAAATCATTCGATATGACGCGATTAGACTTTTTTGTGGGGCAAATTATCTACGCAGATTATTCCCTAACTTTGGAGACCAACATTTTCACTAATTTTGCTTTGCGGAATACAACGCCTGTACACAATTCAGATTTCTTTGTATGTCTGCATGTCTATGTGCTAATTCGTCCCTTTTCAGTATCTTTGTGATCACTTTGTTCTGTAATTCATTACAGAACTTATTTGCCTGCCAGAACTCTTGTATGGTGTTGACCAAAAGCCTGACGCTAGCTCCTCAGTTTATGTCATCTAATCCTGGAGCATTATTGTGCTCAAAGCAATTGATAGCCTCGTTTACTTCCAATATATCTGGTGTATCTGTCGATATATTTAGTCTCGTCTCATCCATCGAATACTCCTCTAGCCAGCTGTCCAATAACTTTTTTCGGAGTGCTATCAAACTCCAGTATATTTTGCTTGCTTCCCTTGTAATGCTTGATACTTTTTTGGACTTGTATATCCTGAGCATAGCACTAAGCGGGGAGTGTTGTTTTGCTTGTTCTAGTTTAAGTCGTATTTAAAGGTTATTTTAGGTTTTTTCTGCTGTCCATCAAATCTTCCGCTTCCACTACCCTTTATTGTGTTTAAGGTGATCATCATGAAGCATTCTACCACCCAAGGAGTATATCTCGGTTGTTTTCTTTCTTTCCTAATCATCGGCTTAGCTGTAAATCTGTGTTGAGAGATGCTTTGTGATTGCGTTATATTTCTCAAAGGAAAATAAATAAAAGAGTTCCAGGAGAAAGATAACGTCATGTAGCGGCTTGAGTACAAGCTAGAGAAATTCAGGTTCGAAAACTTTTCAACATAGTTTTCGAATTTTATAAATAAAGAGGCTTTAAAAGGCCCTTCAAATAATCTAGCCAGGAAGCCCTTTGGTTCATGATGCTCCAGAGAGAGAGAGGTTTTCCACCACTTAACTTTAGTACGGACATGAACCATAAGTCCAGAACTGTTATGTGAAGAAGAATTTTTTACAAATTTTTATTTTAAAATAAAACCTTTAAAGGGATTACCCTATTATGGAATTAAAGTTTAGGTTTGGGGGGGGGGGCCTTATAAAACTAAATGCAATAATATAGAGTTTCATGTCTACAAATGATGACAGTTTGGACATTCATTCACTACGTCAGGCATTCATTCATTCATTCACTCACTCATTCAACCACTCAGCCATTCATATACGATTTAAGAAAAATATTTGATTCTTTGTGTGTGTGGGTGTATGTTTTCCAAAAAGTTTTTCTAACAAGAATTATCATGTCACAACACGTCTCAAATTGTTGTTGAACAGAAATGGGACTCGTTTTTTACATTTTCATTGTTGTGGGCCTCTTTTGCCATTTCATTTGAAGTCTTAAATGAGTGGCTGAAGGGGTAGTGGTTGGTAAGGTTTTAAGGCAACTGAAATAACAAAGAAATATTGCCAGAATAATATTCATATTAACAACAACAACAACAATAAAAACAATAAAAGGAAAGAGAAAAATATTTAATACCGCTAAAGATATTCTTTTTTTGTTTTTCATTGCAAATCATACCAAAAAATATTCTTGCATTTCAAATACCAAAGAGTCCATATCTTTTAATAAGCAATACCTTTTGCTCATATTGCCACACTCGTTATCAAAAACGATGCTTTTTGCTCTGTTCGAAAATAATCAAGAAAAAAGCGTAAAAACGAACGTTCATAGTAATACAGAAAGAGTGAGAAAGAGAGAGAGTGAGTAAGAGCGTAGTGTCAGTCGGTATCTAAAAATATAAGTGCTGCATTGCATTTGTTTTGTTGCCGACAGTTTATGGGCTCATTGGTCCCGTTCATACCATGAAAATGCACTGGCGTTGCTCTAGAATCACCATCATATCTACCGCCGTCAGTATTTCTACTGCTTGCCACTATTACTGGGATATTTTTTAAATGTTGCAAGGAAAACAGAGAAGAAGAAATAAAAAAGTGAAAAAATATTTATTAAGGTACGAGCCCAACAAGAACATCAACGTTAATACGAATAGAACTTGAAAAAAAAAATAAAAATACACTGAAAAAAATGAGATTATTTTATGAAGTAGAGGCCTATTCATCCATTTGTTTTGCATCTTTGGGGTCACAACAAAATTCTTAAAATCTGATTTGCTTAAAGAAATGTTTCTTTCGCTTTTTCGACGCCCATATCGAATTGCCACATTTAGGTGTGCGCCTACAGACATGGTACATTACTGCCCTGTTTCTTGCAAGCAAGCCTTGCGGTTTCATTTCGGGTCTGCCTTGGAGCATTAAAAAATAATTATTAACTATTTTCGTAAACGAAAATTATTTATAAGTAATTCCAGGTCAGCAATAAATAGCAGATAAGTTTAAGTTTGCGAGAAGGAGATGATGAAGCCAGGAATAGGAGCTGTGGTACAGAAAGCGAAGTACGGAAGGGTATATTTGTCGAAAACAAAGATGAAAAGAGGTAAAGAGAGATGAAGACTTCTTCTCAAACTCATAACTTAAGTCATGCATCAGACTATACAGAGATAATCTGATTATAGTATTCAGCCTTCTAATCAGGTATTGTAGATTAAAAATTCCTGTTCCGAATAGCGATTGTCTCGAATCCTAGGTGCATTTTTGGTGCTGGGCAGAGGGTAGACCCTCGGTCATTAACAATGACCAGCAGCCAGAAGTGACATTGTTGGGATGTCCTCTATAAGTTGATGGCACATTATCATAAGCCCTACCGAAAGAAAGGTTACCTAGTATGTCCTATTGGCAGGTACTTGCCTTCATAATACATTGCCCAGTTAAAAAACCTATGGAGATTCCACAAGATGCTCTACTCAGATTCTGTTCTAGAATGGTCGACCCTGAGCCAGAATAACTTGAGGTTTCTACAATCCTCCCTGTTCTGCCATGAGTGTTTTGTCTCCGCCTGATGTTTCAGTAGAGCAGCAGTTAGAAATGTACTAAGAGACGCCTATCTGATCGCTCCACTAAATCTGCACATTTCGCAGCACTCTCCCTTGCCAGCTTATTACTTCCTACATTATAATGCCTTTGAACACTGCGCAATATCACCTCGATCTCACTCACTTGTACTAAACATGGACACATAATTGGCCATTACAACCCTTCAATCAGGATTACGGCCTAGCTTCTCACATCACTCATGTTGTATGTGTTAATTTTATACATGAGTGGCGGGACCTACAGTTTAACTTCGACTCCGAACGACAGATTTTTGAGAAACTTTTCATAGCAATTTTATTTACTCTCTGAGTTTTTGCCAGAAATCTTCTGAGAGCAAGTCGCCGAATAAATATTTTTTCATATTCCGTTTTGACGTATGACCTGGGGTTTGAACTGTGGCCTTGCGTCTAATAAGCATACACACTAGCTACTAGACTACGGCGACCCTACAAGTAACCATGGAAGCAGCTTAATAAAATAGTTCAGGACAATATATTTCCGCAACATGTTGTAGGAACATGGCCGAGTATTCCTTACAAATAAAAATTAAATTTAAGAATTGATCTGCAATGCAAACAATTTAAATATGTTGTAGAAACATGTTGTACAACATTTAAAACGAAAAACATTTTGATGAACATGTTGTAGAAATATGTTTTGCAACATTTAATCCAAAAATATTTTGATAAACAAAGTATATTAAAACAAAATGCTTTAAAAGACTTAAAATTTTTCTCTGAGTGTATAGCAAAATACTAACAAATAACCACCTACCAACTTATGCATACCGAAACAAACAAAAAAAAAAAATGAAAAAACTTCCATACACATAAATACAAAGCCTTGCAAACACAAGCTTTCATACACATGCTTTCATAAAGTCATGCCGTTAAACATGCTCTCATACTTACGAACTGCATCGTACTCGTACAATTCACTCATTCATACACGCTCATGTTGTGAGAGAGAGTTTCATTACCATTTCACAATATTTACAACATGAAACATTTCATTTTATGGGTCTCGAAATGAACAAATGACGTTCGTGCCTTTTAGCAGCGACAAATAAACACACACACATATACCCACACACACAGGCAGACTTGCATTGATATAATCATATATTTGGTTAAGGTTTTTGGCTTACAAATATTGTTTTAATACGAAGTATAAAAAACAAAATAAAGGAAGAAAAGAAAGTGTGTGTGTGAGAGAGTGTGTGTACGATCTACACTTATGCTTGCATAGTAATACAATAGCAACAAATATAAACTAAAGAGACGTGCTTAATACTTGAGTAAAATAAAAAAAATGAAAATAAAAACAAAAAATAAAACGACTGTTGGTTGCTACATTTTAAATAAATATTCTGTTTAAAGTAGTGTGTGTAAGTGACTCAACTCGAAATGGCTAGAACAAGAGATTCTATTACAGTAAAATACGAAGAAAAACACAGCATATGAGAATGGGCCGAAGTTGTATGTAGTTAAGGTAAGTTGTGGTGTCGTCTAATGCACGTAGAGAATGAGAGCGAGAAAGTGTGAGAAAGAGTAAGCAAGAGTGAGAGTGTGCAGTAAAATATTTTGGCATTCTGCATAATTTATGAAACAGAATATTCATGGTTTCAAAACAGGCAACAAAGACACATACACATGTATACACATGTATACATACCAATAAACTTTTGTTGATTGAATGAACAATGAAAGAGAGCTGCAGGAGAGTGTGCGTGTGTGTGAGTACAACAAGAAAACAATCAGACCAACAACATGCTTAAGCATGTTTCAAATCGAATTTAAGTATTTTGCCTCTTTTGGCAAATTCTATATGAAAAGGAAGAGCAGCGTATGAGTTTATTTTTCATTCTTTTGCTGGCCTTTTATAGTTGCATGCATTACCACAGGTGTTGAATAGTAGTGTTTTAGTTTATAAAAAGTGTAAACAAGAACAAAAACAAAAACAACGTGTATAACAAGTAAACAAAGATAACCCATTAAGTGGACTTTTTTTCTTTAGGAAATTCAATGAGAGTGACCAGCTGTATATATGATAGACATCATCAATCAGCAATTTTCGATGGTTTCAATGAAACTTCAATGAATTGACCTCAGCCGTTATGAACGAAAATACCAGGTCAATTAAGTGACTACCTCGGAGTTAGTTGCAGCCATCAGTCGATCCATTTAAGGTAGTTTTCAATCATTTTTTTATTTGAAGATTTTAGGAGTTAAGTAGACATGAAACAAAGCACACTTCAGATGAAATTCAACAGCTGACAGTTTACAAGAACGTCTTCTGACCAATTTCTTCTATGAGTTCGCTGGAATTTGGTCAGCACGGGGACTGCGCTTACCCGTGGCATTACAATGGGCCGTTATGCGTGTTCAAGTGAGGTTTTGGCATCAAAGCTACCACTCCAACCTACCCATCTACAATAACCTCTGTTTTGAAGCCACTAAATTGTTATTCCTTTAGCTGGCGAACGTCATATTTCTTTAACAAATTCGTCAACAGCTGGTCACTTTTTTACCTTCATTACACGAATTTTCTTCAGAATATTTTCCTCTTTCTTCTTTGAATTTCAAGTGAATTTCAATAAATTTCATTTCGTTTCTTTATTTTGCATCATCTCTCTTAGTAGCACATGGTTTTCTTTGCTTTTTTTTGTTATTGTGGCAATGTCCTTAATGCCATTGTATGTTGCAGTAGTTTTTTATTATACCAGCCAGCCAGTCAGTTAGCCAGCAACAACTTCATTTCGTGGCATTTAATAGTTTTCCACACTTTCCGAGAATGTTTGGAAAAAAATTTCATTTTAAAATTTATATGACATTCGGCATGCAATTGATCAAAATTAAATAAAACATGAGTAACCCCCAGCCACTAAATAAAGTTTCAATTACTTTTCAGCATAATGTTATATAAGGCGTTGAAAGCCGAAATGTATTAACTTCAGATAAGAGAAGATAAGAGTTCAACAAAACAACGATAGAAAGGTTGACAAGTTTGAGTAGGAAATACAAAAACACCCGAGGGTCCTGGGACCCAAAGAAAGTAGCAAGATGGTAAGAATGAAACAAAAGTGTAGACAACAAAACAGAGATGAATACACATTGGTTTACCAGCTCATTTCCTTCATTTAATCTCCAAAGTGCTTGCATATCAGTTGCAGACAAAGCAACCATCTGAGGAACGCTGCCGTTGCCATCCACTTTATAATGAAGCACCAGTCCGTGATTCTTATTCTTATTATTAATTGTTGCGATGTCCTTTCTTACTTTACTGGGTATCCCTATAATGTGTCCTTCAAACCTATTGACTATTGCCACGCCCAGCATCTGTTATTTCCTCCTGAGATGCATTAAAGCCTAACAGGTTCCAAGAATGTGTTCTGCTGATTCGTTCTCATCGTCACAGAATGTACATATTGGGCTCGAAACAGTCGCCATTTTAAATAAATATAACCTGGTGTATAGTGCCCTGTCAACTAATCTCTGGTAATTCCTGGATAGTCTGATGCTTGATTCAGATCTCCTTTTATTGGAATTTCCCAACAAAAGTGTTGAGATTAAACGGCCTGCAAATTGTCGTCCTCGCAAGCTCATCTGCTTGCTCATTGGCTAGAATTCCCACATAACCGGGCACCCAGCAGCGGCAAAAACTTATTCTGTCTACCTACCTGATTCAGCTTTCTCAGACAGTCCCATAGTATTGCTTGTCTTGTTTCTGGGACCTCCCTCTTATCCAAGTTGAATTGAGCACATCTTTTGATGGCATCAACTTCGGCTTGGAAGATACCAGAGGGGTTCTAACTTGCTCGGAATATTTTATTCTGGTGCCAAAAAATTCTGCTGCTGTTCAACCAACCAACCTGGCTTAAATTCCTGTTCTTGACTCATTTGTGTACCACAAAATTGAAATCCTTACAAATATCCTCACCAGTGCTTCTATCCGTTTCGAACCCATTAGTGGACCCGGTATTGGGGTTTCCGAATCCTAAGTTGAGAGATAAACATATCAACGGGAACAACATGAACAGTCGTTCCATTCATAAGCTCCTTTTTCGTCAGTAGAGAAAAGTCATTCAGAATGTCCGAATGACTGTTCGGTTCCGGGTCTCTTCAGTCCACGGCGTTACGCGACGAACAACACATGACAGACAATAATGTGTGGAGACAATAGTTCCTCTTTTAGGAGTTAGGCCTTTCTTCTGCTTATCGTTTGATTTGTTTGTATGGAATGGAATCGAAACCTTTTTAAAATAAATTTTTTAAGAAGAAATTACAAGAACTTTTAAATTTTAAAATCTGCAGAGATGGTCATTGGACTTGATTGTGTAAAAACTTTTTTTTGAAGGCAAAAATAATACTCCCCAGGGTATAGTATACGTAAAAAAATTTAAGACAAACACTTAAGTGACCCTTAGTAAATTTAAAAACAAACAAGAGCTGTTAACTCCCCTTGCTCGTCTCTACAACTTTTATGGAAATCGTTGTCATACACAATGTCCATTGATGGCTCATTTGAGGCACACATGTGGATGTGCCCCTTTGGAGTTCGCTTATTATTTCCGTGCGGTTTCCATATAACGTTGGCCAAATTCGCTGAGTTATCTTGACTGCATCTGAAGTTGCCTGTGCGTGGTGTACAAGATCAAGTTGAGGTTCGTTGTCTTGCCAAAGAATTCCTTACCTTCTCAGTGCGGTAGTATATCATCACACAGTGCCACACACATGTGGTAATAGGTGCTCAAAACAGGTTACCAACAAACTGCTGTGAAACTTCGGATACTGGACCTGGAAGAGATTAAATCATTTTGCATTCTTGGTAGCATTCGGAAGTGTAGCGTCGTATTGGATACTAGGTTGCAGCCAAGCACTGCAGTTACGACGTTGAAGACTAAGGTTGGAGATCAAGCTTAGAATTACTTTTGCTAAGAGGTGATGGAATAGACGAAACTAATGCTATTCCAGTCGCTGATTCTCCCGAGCTTTTCCATGATGTAGAAGTATGGAAAACATTCAGGCGAAACGTTTTACGTAAAATTGTCGGTCCAGTGTTAGTTGTCGATTAGGCACTGATGCATCTGCCTTGAGTGTATTCGAGAGAAAAGTCCTACGCAAGATCTCCGGTCCTGTGCGAGTTGGCGATGATTTCCGCATCCGATCCAAGAACGAAGTGTATGAGCTCTTCAACGACGTGGACGTTGTACAGCCTATTTACATCCAGCGGCTTCGCTGGCTCCGTCAAGATGGGTATTTGAAAGGAAGTTGGCGAAGAGGACGACCTCGGACCAAACCGAGGAAGCCCTGTCATCGATTGGTGTGATCAACCGGCAAAGCCGCGGGAGAAGCAGAGGCACCTGGATGGATGTGTTAAGGAAGACCGAAATCCGTTAATCAAGTTGTTCATGGCCAATTAGGTGAGTAAGTAAGTTAATTGTCGTTGATTTCTGCGTTAGAAGCGACAGCATATTGTTCAGCGTATTAACATCCAGCAGCTGCGCTGGCTTGGCTATTTCATTTGGATGGAAGCAGATATTCTACTAAGAACGATACATGCTGCGAGAATCTAAGGAGGTCGGTGAGAGAACAAACTTGACCTTGTTGAAAGACCCATGTTAAGAAAGCTTTGTCATCGAATGATTTGACCAACTGGAAAAAACGCTTGCGAAAGAGAGGTAGCCGAAGATAGAAGTGTTAAGGCAAGCCAAAGTACAACAGTCAAAGTACAATAATCAATTAAGTACGTAAACAATCTTCGAATCTATAGGCAGTAAACAGAACTTTAGCTACCCTTTTTTAAATTTCGCATATCTGAACATACTTCCTGGCATTCCAGTATACTTACAGGCCTATTTAGTAAGTAGTAAGCATTTGAAAAATAAAATTTTAAATCTTCTAACTTTTTAAAGACCCTAAATTGCAAAGCCTTTCCTTTAACTTGAAATCGTTTTTCTCGTTTTGAATATTAACACGCGCTATAACTTTTTCGTTCTGCTTTTTCTTCGTTTTTTTTCTCTGTAAGGAAATGTTCATTTGAACTGACACAAATCGGAAGTTATTGTAAAAAGTTATACACTTTGAGTCCACAATTTCAAACACACACACTCACATTCCCACACCCACTTACATACACGCTCTCTTTGTGCCTACAATTCATTGAATTCAAAACGTTGTTGGAAAACCAACCGCAATATAAAGAAGAGAAAAGAAAAGAAGGCAACAGAAAAAGTTTTGTCGGTTCTCATACACACACACATGCTTGTATACATGCAGACGTACTCATACATATACTTATGCATATGCATACATACGTTATAAAACATGTTAAACAAGAGACATTTGAATGGAGGATAAAAAATAAAAATAAAGAAAGGGAGAGAGAGAGAGAGCAGCAGCAACAATTTGTGAATATTCATACATATACTCGTATGTACACACACATACACACACACGTGGGTTATTTCATTACGGAATGTATGTTCAGAAATGATATTTTATTTTCAAATGTTTCTTAATACACTTTAAATAGGCCTTTAAACAATATTCTAATGGAGTTCATTTAAATACGCCTTGATTTTCATTTCTTGTGGGAATTTTTGAGGTCTACTTGCGATCTTATGTCAATAGTGAGTTTTATAGCAAGTGCCAAATGGGGAACGTGATTGGAAGGAAATATTTTAAGTCACATTTTTGTTGAAGATTTATCTTTAAATCTCTACCAGCGTAAAAATTAAATTTCATTTAAAATGAGCAGAGCAAGCTAAGTCTCATGAGGTTCCTATTTAGCGTAGCTTGTTAATCCCATTGTGCTACACGTTTTAGGAGTGAAAACGCTAGTGCAGTTGTTTTTAAAATCAGCACGGCAAAGTAAGGCTCTTGCGGTTCCCACTTAGTCCAGCACATTAATCCCACTGTGCTACACGTTTTAGGAGAGAAAACGCAGGTACAGACTATTAGCCAAACACGTTTGGTTCAATTCATCTTAACTCCATTGCGCACTAATATTCATCAATTCTTTTCCAACTGTTTCTTTAGAAGTATTAAGAAAGCGTGTGAGAGAATACCACGCGTCAAATATTCAAAAAAGAGAGGATTTGATCAGCTTAAACTAGCAGTTGAGCAAGTACTCTTTTCTACCTTGGGTGTATTGGATTTCGAGTGGAATTCATTTCCAATAATCAATCTTACTTTGTTAAAAAAACACCAGAAGGGTGTTTAACTTAGTAACCTTTCTGGTTAAACGTTTCTCAAAAATCTGTCATGCTGAGTCGATTTTAAACTGTAGGCGACGCAACTCATGTGTAAAATTAACACACACAACATAAGTGGTGTGGGAAGCTAGGTTGTAATCCTGACTGAAGGGTTGTAAAGATCAATTATATATGTATGTATGTATGTTTGTAAGCCAACAAACAAGTTCCGTATTTAAATATGTAGAGAACTACGATGTGTTATGCATTTTTCCTTTTAAAAAGACTTATAAAAACCTCTACCAAACAATTCGTAACAATTTTCTAATGCGCACGTTGAAAGTGACTCAGCTAAAGCTTCGAGTACTTGATTCGTAGTGTGAATATCGCACTAAATATTTACGCCTTTTTCTCTATACTCGTATGTATCGTATACCTTTTTGAAACGTGAAACAACCCACACTTTACATTGTTTTTCTTCCTCGTTTTTAATTCATGCATTGATAGATTCTCTGATTAAGAAAGCCGTTTATATATAAAACGTAGGGACAGTCATTTTTCTTTTTGCTTGTGTAGTTGTTCTCTGTGTTTTAATCATAAACATAAACTCACACACATACACAGACATATACATATGTATACCAACAGGTTTTTATCAATACCCTTCATATTGTAAACAATAGGCACAGAAATGAATTAAATAATGCGTGGTAGTGGGGGTGCGGGGTGTGAGTGAGTGTGTGAATGAATGAATAAAAATGAGCAAAAATTATTATCATTTTACTGTTATACTCAATCTCTATTTTCGAATAGGAAACAACGTCAAACTTTTAAAACTGTTATCAACAATACAACATACAACATACAATCATTTGTAAAGGGATGGTGAGCAGCATAAGCATTGTGTGTGTTCTTCGCATGAGGAAAGGGTATAGAAAAGTGCATTTCATGAAGTATATTTGGAGACAAAGTTCTCTTGATTTCTCTGTGCGTTTTTGTTGTAGTTTTAAAATGTTATTCTATTCATTCGCATACTTATTTTTTGTTTTTGTTGTCGTTTTATTATTATAAACCAACACACCCTGTATTATGATTTAAAGTTGAAGAAAACCGTAGTTTTCATTTTTTTTCTGCGAGTGCAAACAAAGTGTCGGTATACGCGTTCAGGCATATTAATTAAAACAGGGTGCTTTTTTAAGACGTAGCAATTAAATTTAATTTCTTAATATCGTCGAGTCCACTTAGTTGTTGCAAAATTAAGTTTGTAATGAAACTTGTATTTCATTATAATTCTTCAATGGCGTGTATTACGCATGCAATAAAATGACAGTTAAATAACAGTAAAATGACATTTCGGACCATATCCTAGCAACTATTCAGGAGATTGTCCACATAGACACACTCTCTGACATAGCCCCATAAAAACGAAGTCTAACGGCCTTAAATCATGGTGGGGAAATGTATGCCGCCAAGACGTGAAGTAATATTTTCTGAAAGCTTCTTATGCAATAAAGCCAAAAATGGTCGTTTTATGTAGTTCGTGGCACAATCTATGGAAACCACACACCGTTCAGTTCTTATTGATCTACAGAATTGGTCAGTACAACCCTTTTGGACAGGATTACTACCTAGCTTCTCACACCACGCATGTTGTGCGTGTTAATTTCATCCACAAGTGTTGAGTCCTGCAGTTTAATGTCGACTCCTATCGCCAGACTTGAGAAACTTGAGTTTTTGCCAGAAGACTACTGAGCAAAAGGCGCTGTAGAAATATTTCGTTTTGTCCATGATATCTGAGCCAGGATTCGATTCTGAAAGACAGATATTTGAGAAATTTTTCATGACAAATTTTATTCTCAGGGTTTTTGTAGAAAGACTGCTGAGAGGAAGTATTTTTTCAATATTTCGTTTTGTTCGAGATGTCTGGGTTGAGGTTTGAACCACGGCCTCGCATCTAATAAGCCATCACACTACCTACCGACCTACCTTTCATCAAAAAGTTACTTTTTTCTTAGGCAATGGGTTTTCCCACAAACACTTTGCCGTTCTTCAATCCCGATATGCCACAATTTTGTCTGTAGACGTAACCAAAAAGGGGGAAATGGTCAAAATTGCTAAAGCAGATCTTGTTTGAGAACCAGCCTTTGCTGCCTTTTGGTGCAGCCATTCGACATATTTGCGACGCTCTGAAGGATCAGCCGCATTTAACTGTTACATGAGTTGAGCCTTAAGTGGACGGAGGTGTAAATCCAATTGAAACATGCCTCATTGTTATAAATGCCTTGTAATTAACGAAGTCAGAGTTGTCTTCTTAAAGGCGTGTAAAGACATTTGAATGCCTCTGTTAGTGTGGAATTTCCACACATTGAAATCACTCCAGTGCCCGATGGTAAGTTCCTTCCAGAAAACGGTTCGTTAAAGTACAAGATTACGTCAGGAGCCTGTCCAATACAATAGCTTTTGTACGTTTACCGTCTACCTAACTAACTGATAATATCGCTGTAGCCTAGTAGGTAGTGTGTTGGCTTATTAGATGAGAGGCCTCTGTTCAAACCCCAGATCATACATCTCTGACAAAATGAAGTACGAAAAATATTTTTCGTCGACTGCATTTCAGCAGTTTTCTGGAAAAATCTCTGAGAGTAAAATAAAATTGCTATGAAAGTTTCTCAAAAATTGATTTTAAACTGTAGGTCCCGCCACTCACGTATAAAATTAACACACACAACATAAGTGGTTTGAGCAGCTAGGTCGTAATCCTAAGTGAAGGGTTGTAATGACCTATTATGTACGTACGTATCGCTGTAGCTTCAGTTGATGCAACACTGTGTATTCTATTGCATTTGACCGCCATTCCATCTGTCAATCGATTGAAACATCTCTGCTTTACGGCTTTTATCGGTTGGTATGCGGCCTAAAAACTCCTCTAATGCATGACTATCTTTAATTAATTTGTAGGACTTTAAACTTGTTTGTTCGTCTGGATTACTTGTTCACACAAATCTTCAAGCTTTAATCGGAGCGGATATTGTCGAGAGCAATCACATCCGGGCGTATGTTGTGTGAGATCCAGTTTTTATTTTAAATTGATTTGATAATAATTTTTAAACCATTTTTTATTAAGCACCCTGTATATCAATTTTATTTATAATAAAACAAAAACAACAGAAAAGAGAGGAGAGAGAGAGAGAAAAAACAAAAACTTTAAACAATAATTGTATTAAATTGTTGTAGTTTTTACACCTGTTGATTAGTTCAGTTGTTTTTTTGTTTTTTTTAAATTTTATTTTGTTTTCTTTTGTTTCTTGGGCTACACATTTAAGCCTGTATGTGTGTGTTTAAGCAAGCAAGAGAGAGAGCAATAGTATGAGAGTGTGAAAATCAACACACACGTTCGTTTATGCAACTACACTTATACACTTAACCAAACAATCGAAACGAACAACTTGGCTCGACAGCTTCAACAACAACAACAACAACAACTGCAACTACTACAACAAATCTAAAGTTTTTTTTGAGTTGTTTTGTGTTTTGTTTTGTTTTGTTGCAACAAAACTTTTTCAAAATGTTTTGTGCAACAAATAAGTTTTGTTGTGTTAACTTTTCTTATACTTTTGTATTCTTATTGTTCTTAGTATTGTTGTTATTGTATTACTATAAGTACATATGTATGTGTGTATATTTTGCTTAAACTCGTTTATTGTCTAAATTTATGATTTCATTATTAAGTCAAAGCAAATCTTAATTGAATATTATCTCACTCTCATACCCTCATTCTCTTCCTTCTTTCCCACTCTCAGTTGAATGTTATTCTATACCGTGTTGCTTTGGATTCGGTTGTGTTTTGAAGTGTTTTCAATGGGAAAAATTCAATTTAATTTTGAAGTTTTTCTTGCGTTGTTTATTTTTTTCTTTTTAAATCTCATTTAAAAAGTTTTTCTTCAAGTTAATGCAAGAGACAAGGATATCAAGGATTTTAATCCATCATTTGAATATCAAACTAAGAAACTGATGAATAAAACTAGCAAACACTACATGGGTGGTGTGCGAAACTAGGTGGTAGTCCTGACTAAAGGGTTGTAATATGAATTAAGTACATAAGTAATTATCGCATAGAAGTGTCAAAGTACTATCACCATGTAATCCCTGGTACTGCTCCTACAATCTATACAGAGTATCCATATAATGTCTCCCTGAACTTCAGGATGCTGTTAGGTGTCAATAAAATTTGATTCTCTGCCTAATTTTTGATACGCATCAAGTTATTTTCTTCGGAGATGGATTAACGCCACAGAGGTTCCAAGTTTGTGTTCTAATGAATCATTCTCCTCCTTATAATACGAGTAGAATCTACATGTTAGGCTTCAGGTGATCCTTATTCTAAACAAGTGTTCCTGAAGCCAACAGTGCCTGGTTAAAAGGCCTGAGGCTATTTCTGGATAGTCTGATAAATGACTCAAGTCTCTGCCTATTGTAATTACCCAGCAAAAGTGTTAATTGTTCCAAATCGGTTTAAAGCTGTTTTTATTTTTCCTTTCGCCTAGTCTATACTTCCATATGTCCTTTTCCACTCCACAGAATAAAACTGGGATGTGGAAGTACCTCTCCTAGCAAGCTAATCTGCCTGATCATTGCTGTGTTTCCCCACAAGACTTGGAGTCTAGCAAGGCATGATCTTATTTCCCTGCCTAGCTGACTTAACTTGTCAAGACAGCACCAAGTTCTGTGCTTTGGTGTCTTGTCTATGCAACTTGAATTGAGCATAACTTTCAATGACACTGACTTCCCCATAATTTCTGAATATTTCACTCTGAGAATGAATGCCACCATTGATCCTGTCACGCTATCTATTCCCGAGTCATATATATATTTCAGAGTGTGTGTACGGTACAATTTGTCTCAGAAGAGTATGTAGATGCCAAATAACTGCACTCGTTCTTATCACTCAGGCTCATTGCGAAGCATTTTCTACAACTGTAGAGTGACTAGTTCTGTCCAGGGTATAGTTAAGAACAGATACCTTCTGATTAATTTCTCCTCAGACTTATCTTTCATTATACAAAACATAATCTCCATCACAACTCCTTGAGACGGTCCTCACGGGGTAAGTTCTCATTGCCCCGCTTATAGCAACGCATGCTAGCCATCTGGGCTGTTTTGAAAAACGTTCTATCTCCCCAAAACAATGAAGCCATAGGTCAAGAATGGTCTCACCATCATAGTACATATTGAATACAAAGTTATTGGTTTACACTCGCATTTTTGCTGCAATCCTTGTGTATATCATTATGACATGCTTAGCTTTCCTTGAACTGGTCTGTATATGAGTCTTCTGTGACAGATTAAGAGTATCATTCCATGACGGCTGGTTCAAAACGTTGTTCAACTATTTTTGGAAACTGGTCACAGTATGCTGAGGTAAGGCGGTTCATGTTCAACATTGTGTAGTCCATCTATCAACCTTATCTTTTTTAATATTCTACAGCACCTAGGGCTCTATTTTTTTCAAGCTAGGAATTTACTGTTCGAAGTTCTTGCTGAAAAGGTGCTGCTTGCGAATTGCTTTCATCAGTTATATCTGCTGCCGCTAGCAAATTTCAAAAGTGTTCCTCTTCCAGAACCACAGATCAGATACATTATTTAGAATCATAAAGTGGCCTATTTTCTACGATAAATTCCACAAATTTAATCCTTAAAATATGCTAAAAGTTTTCCTGAATGTTTTCCAACTTGACACGAAGTTTTTTCTGGCATTCGATTTTGATTTTCATAAACGTTTGACTTTCAACGACAGAAGTGAAGAAAATTTTCATTTCATAACGTTCGTTGCCCATTTGAATTCGAAGTTAGAAATGAATTTTTCATATATTTTTACGTTTATTTATGCGATTTTTATCGCATTTACGATAACATTTGCTAGTGCAACAGAGACTAGCAGGCAGCAAACTCCTGTTGGCAAAACCAATGTGGCACAGCCAAAATCTTTAAATCCGGCTAAAAATACTTTAACAAAAGAAAATTCAGACAGAAATCAAAGACAATCCGTTAAAGACATGATGAGCAATAACAATGAAAACGTTGACTATTCAGATATCGATTATGGTGTGGACTCTAAACAAGAGAATACAATGGATAATGATCGATGGTTTCAGGAGGGTATGAAACGCAATTCGGAACGTTTCAAATTCGTACAGGAGAACAGTAACCAGGATTGTCAAGACACTGTACTGTTTAACGAGGAGGATGAGGGAGAAGAAGATGATGAACATGAGCCTGCTAAGGATGATCAAGTGAGCGGACAGGATAAATATACTCGACTTAAGATACGTAACGGAAAAAGTAACACAGATAATGGCCAGACGGCAAATGATTTTAAAAAGTACGATAGAAACTTTCCCTCCATGGCCTTAGATAGTATTAACAACAACAACAACAATAACAACGACAATAAAAATAATTTCAACAATTTTGATTTACCGAAAAGTGACAACAATGATGCCAACGAGAAACCTACATTTGATTCGAATTTTTTCAAGGCCAAATTGTCCACAGGCAAGGACCAGTACGGGGATAGCTTTGCAGATTTAAGCGGTTGCAACCAATGTGGTAAAAAAAATTCCGATTATTCCCGTAAGAACGCAAATAATAGCTTTGCAGGAGACGACTTATTCAGCGCCTACAATGAGGACGACAGGGACGCTCTCAGCTTTGGTTTCTTTAACAAAGGCGCAAAGCCTCCCGGTCTTTTGGATATCAACGAATCCCAACGAAAGTCAACGAACAATAAAAATGTAGATAGGGAGTGGAGTTTGTTGAAATTTTCCGTTGCCAAAGCACCCGATTATAAGAAATGGATTCCGCCGGTTTTAAATATTAATTTGGAAAAACCCAAGAATACGCTCAACCATGAGGCTGATTATAAGCTATCGAAAGTGGAACAGGATGAATCGGAAAAGAAAATGGTTGCACCTTGGAAGTGGGGAATTTTCAAGAAGCGTTCCTATAAGTTTAATCCCATGTCCGTAATACGTTTAAAGACCAGCGAACATTTAATGAGAAGAGGTTATGGCCCCAGTTTACCCAGTTCGGGGCATGCTGCCGCGCATCCTCATTTTGTTACGGAAAACCACGACTCTTATCCGAATGAACCTTTCAAAGATAAAATAGCTGAGCAGTCTTTGGATGCCGGAGCAGAGTGGATTGTTAAAAGGGATAAGAATATAAATGAACAGAACGATAGATATAAAAGAGAGAAAGACAAAACCAGCCCAGCAGCAACTCAAGAGAAGGCCTCAAACGACAAGGAAGCTTTAAAGCCTGTTGACACTGCATACGATAAAGAAAAGTTAGTTAAAGATAGCAACGTGGCAGAAAATGTGAAAACATCTGCTTTAACCAATGCAGACTCACAAAATTTACTTACACAAGCTTTAACTATTTCCAAGGAAATCTTAAAATCTGACAGTCAAATAAAAGCTCCCAAGGAAAACTATGAAGATGAGGAGAAACATAATATGAGAAAGCGTTCAATAAAAGCTTTCAAAAGTCCGTTATTTGGAAATCATAATATTGAAGCTTTCTTAGCCGATCAGAAACACAATGAAAACTATGATGAAACCAATGACAAACCAGAGCTTTTAAAAGCTCTCGATTTACTTGAAGCAAGAACGAATTCAGATAATAATTTAGAAACTTTTAATGAAACTCCAGAAGCCAATTTAAAATGCCATAGCAGAAGTAAGCGCTCCGTAAATCCATTTAATATCCAGCAAATAGATGACGTTGATTATGAAGCTTTCCTAACTGATCTCAATTACAACGAAAATATCAATGAATTCAATAACCAGCCAGAGCTTTTAAAAGCTCACGATTTTCCTGACGAACTGACAGACTCAAAAGCTTTCAAACAACCCTCAGAAGACTATTTTGAAACACATAAGCGTAGAAAGCGTTCAGTAAGCTTTAAAGCTTTTAAAACTCCAAATGCCAAGCAAAAGAATGCCGGTTATAAGAATAATGTTGTAACATCATCAGAACCAGAAAAATTGGAACAAAAAGAAGATAAGCAAACTGTGAACCAACAAGAGCCCTCAAAATCTTCAAACTCTACTCACAAAGACCAAGAGTTAGAAGATTTTTGTCAATACCAAAACCAAACTGTGTATCAACAATGGCCTTCAAAACTTTCGAACAAAGAAAAAGAATTAGACGACTTTTGTAAACATGAAAACGAAACAAGTACTCCAGAAACAAATACGGAACAGATAGCTTTAAAAGCCTTAAAAGCACCAAAAGCTACTAATATTAAAAATTCAAAACATATGACAGAAATACAGAAAGCTTTTAATACTTCTTTGATGAATTTGTCCAAAGAAAAACGTGGTATTATAATGATAAAGCTTCTGACGCATTTACATGCTTTAGCAAGTAAAGATAAAGATGAGACGGAAAAATCCAAGGACGTAGTAGCCGCACAGCCAGTAACAATAAAATTTGTTAAACTCAAGCCACGAAAACGTCACACTCACAAATTGCATAGAAAATCGAAGAAAGGAAAAGCTTTTAAGCCGCACAGAAATTACAAACACTCCAAGGCTTTCAAACACCACAAGCTAAGGTGGAGGAAACCAGCAGCATCATTTACAAAGGGAAACAAACATAAAAGCTTACACCATAAGCTTCAGAAAAGCAATGTATAAAGAAAAGACCTCTAAGCCATTCCTAGGGGGGCCCTATGCCGAACAAAAACACCAATTATCGCTCAAATAAGAAAATTAAATACGATTTTTTAGCTTGTACGGCAATGAGAAGCAATTTCAGAAACAAAATTCCTCAAACTAACCTATAAAATTCAAAACAACAACAACAACAACAAGAATCAAAATTTCTAGCGAAGCCAAGAACCCGAATTCAAGCGGTTTGGTAGGAATATCTAATAAAGAAACGCCATCAAAAGATTGGGTAGAGGTTTTAAAGAATCGTTAACAAATGTCCTGAAAAATTTCAATTAAAATTCTAAATCGAGTGAGAACAACAAAGGGACCAAGTCTTATCCGGAAGACCATTATAAAAAGAATATAACATCGAATGAGTCAAGCGTGCTTTAAACTTAGAAACCAAACGTAGCGATATGAGTCCGGATATACGCCTATTGGATCCCAGTAAAATTAAAGAGAAAACCTCCACCGTTAAGAAACTTCTCCGGGAATATGACTCTCTGCCCGAACAAGAGCAACAAGAATTGGCTTACGTACACGATGAATTACTATAAAATCTGCTGCAATTAAGCTCGGAGGAGGATCGCACGCAACGTGAGCCATGCACCTGGCATCATCCACAACATGGGGTGTAGGTGATGTTGAGGATATTTTGAAAAGTTCTCAGATAAATTATACTCAAGAGTTTGTAAAATTGCTAGAAGACAAGAGGCTTCCTAAGCCGTAAACGAAAGCCGTAAAAAAGGGGCACACCACACCTTTTTTTCTCATAGTCCTTTAGAAAATTCAGATAAAATGTTGCGTTAAATGAATTTCCATATATTTTGTTAAAATATTTATTTAAGAAATTAACAAATTTTAACAAAAATTTTAACCGAAATTTTAACAAAAATATTTTGGAGTTTAAGGGCCTATTTCACAAACACATAAAGGGTTAAGGATTTTTCGATTTTAAACAAATGAAACGAGGATAAGACAAGGTAAGACATTCGCAAGACTCTCTATTGCGATGCGAAAGCAAGTTCGATGCGTAAGTTAAATGCGTTAAGAGTACAATTTGGTACTTTGGTACACAATTAGTTGAACATGATGCCAGGTTTAGGCAAGAGATTGCGTAAAGAAAATACGAAAGCGCAATAAAGAGTACCAATTATACGATTACGTACCATTTTCTTTTCGCATCGCAATAGAGAGTAACCCCCAAGATTTTCAACGAAAGGCTTGTGATTATGTCTGTAATTATGATCATCTCCTGATTGGCTGCAGTAGTCGCACATTTTGAGGTAGTTTGAGACCGCTTTCGCGCATTTCGGGCGTTATCTCAGCCATAACTCCACGAAAGTTCGTTTTCAAATGTTCCAACCGTAGGGAATTATCTGCATAGATGTAGTCTTACAAAAAAGCCTTGGATCAAAATGTGTTTTTTTGGTCTCTGCACTTACTTTCGCAACCGAAACTAACCTCCTTACTTATAGGCTGATTTGAAGTCGCCGTAGTCTAGTAGGTAGTGTTTTGGCTTATTAGACGTAAAGCCAGGGTTCGAGCCCCAGGCCAGACATCAAGACAAAATATAAATAGAATTTCTTCGGCGACTTCCTCTCAGCAGATTTCTGGCAAAAACTCTGAGAGTAAATAAAATTGCCATGAAAACAGTTTCTGAAAAATCTGTCGTTCGGAGTCGACTTTAAACTGTAGGTCCCACCACTCATGTATAAAATTAACACACACAACATAAGTGATGTGAGAAACTAGGACGTTGTACAATGGGTCAATTCGACTTCCGGGTACTGTACTTGTCTTAATTGACAAGTACATGTCCTCCAACCTAACCTAACCTAACCTAGAGGCTGATTTCCTAACTCCATATCGATTTATAAAGCTACAGAGATTGAAATGCATTCTTATATCAGACCCAACACATTCCATTCAACAAGCACAGCTCGTTTCCTAATTTCCATAAATAACGAATTCATTTTCAATTTATTAAAAATTGTTTTCCCCTCTGCTAATGCAATCCTCTCTGCCTTTCCCTCCCATTCGTTCCGAAACAATTTGAATAAAAAAAACTGAGAAAAATCATAAACAATCCGGTGATTTTGAATAAAAACAATTCATGAATAAAAATCAAAATGAAAAAAAACGACAACAACAAATTATCATGTATTCCTATAAAATAATGAAATCATTCTTTATACAAGAGAAACAAATCCATGTTATAAATAAGGAATGGGGCAGGACGATAAGTATTAAAATTTCAAATAAAGTTCAACGTTTTTATAATTGATTATGAGGAGAACGTTGATCTAAAGTTGCTCATGAGAAAAGTTTCCATCAACACCAAAACAGGAAATGTGGAAATCAAAATTCAATTTGAAAAATAATTGCCATCAGCGAACGTGTTGTTAGCCTCTCTACTTAATTGATGATGTTCTCAAATTTATATTGAAGAAGTTGGTCTATTCCATATACGGCATCTATTTTATGGTTGCAAAGTTAAACTTGAATAAAACACACATGAAGCCATGACTTTGATGCAAGTTTTCTTTGGATTTTGCCATTCTGTGAGAAATACCAGATAATTTAAACGGTTGTTAACACCTTAGGACCTTAGGAGGCAGCAGGCGTTTCTTTTGAGTTAGTTTTATATCACTTATTAGATTATTTCAGGATGTATTCTGTAGTAGTGTTTTGTATCTAGTGGCAGCATCTTGTTGAAAGCACATGCTATTCTGTACATAAACTGCAATTGCAGGCCGAAAAACATCGACTATCCTACGACTGAAGAGCTTTGAATTGAAGGTGACAGTTATTACAGTGTCATTATCTAAAAAGTGCTCCCCAATAACACCTATAGACCATAGCGTGTACCAAATGGTCACTTTATACATTTTTTCCGGATGCAAATGCCTCTCTGTAATCACTTCTGGACTTTACCAGTTCCATATAAAACAATTTTGCATGTTGACATAACCTTACTTACTCAATTACAACATTTTAGTCAGGATTACAACTCAGGTTCTCACAACACTCATGTTGTCTATGTTAATTTTATCAGTGAGTAGTGGTACATACAGGTTTAGAACCTGTTTACAAATTTTTGTAAAAATTTTCATGGTTTTGCCTGTTCTCGTCTAATAAGCAAACCTACTAACTTTCTGGGCTGCGGCGACTTCACGTAACCGCCGAGTAATAAATGCGTTTGATCCCTGAAGATAAGTTTACTAAGGCAATCGGATTGAAAGCATTGTTGCTCTAGCAACAAAGGGGTTAGTCCATGATTGATGGCTCACATGGTTTTGTCTTTCTTTTTGAGAATCGAACACAGTCCAGCTAATGCTTCCTCCTTATCTTCATTGATATTCTACACTACCTACTGCTCTATTCTTGAGCTCTTGCTAGAAAGGAGCTGGTATCGAATTGCATTCAGTTTTACAGTTTTAACTGCAGCCCTTAGAAAATTTCAAAAGCGTTCCTCTTTCAAAACCACAGATCAGATAACCTTGTATAGAATCATAAAGTGCTTGGTAAAGAATTTTTTTCGGAGTTTAGAGGCCTATTTTCTACGATAAATTCCACAAATTTAATCCTTAAAATATGCTAAAAGTGTTCTTGAATGTTTTCCAACTTGACACAAATTTTTTTCTGACATTCGATTTTGATTTTCACAAACGTTTGACTTTCAACGACAGAACAAAAGAAAATTTTTCAATTCATAACGTTCGTTGCCCATTTGAATTTCGAAGTTAGAAATGAATTTTTCATATATTTTTACGTTTATTTATGCGATTTTTATCGCATTAACGATAACATTTGCTAGTGCAGCAGAGACTAGCAGGCAGCAAACTCCGGTTGGCAAAACCAATGTGGCACAGCCAAAATCTTTAAATCCGCCTAAAAATACTTTAACAAAAGAAAATCAAGACAGAAATCAACGACAATCCGTTAAAGACATGATGAGCAATAACAATGAAAACGTTGACTATTCAGATATCGATTATGGTGTGGACTCTAAACAAGAGAATACAATGGACAATGATCGATGGTTTCAGGAGGGTATGAAACGCAATTCGGAACGTTTCAAATTCGTACAGGAAAACAGTAACCAGGATCGCGAAAACACTTTACTGTTCAACGAGGAAAATGAGGGAGATGAAGATGATGAACAGCAGATGGCTAAGGATGAGGAAGTGGGCGGAGAAGATAAATATACTCGCTTTAATAAAAAAACCGAATGTAAAAAAACTAAAAGTGATTGTCAAAAGGGAAATGAATTCAAAAAGTGTCCTTTTCCCTCATTTTCCCGGGATAGGATTAACAACAACAACAACAATAACAACAACAATAAAAATAATTTCAACAATTTTGATTTACCGAAAAGTGACAACAGTGAGGCCAACGAGAAACCTACATTTGATTCGAATTTTTTCAAGGCCAAATTGTCTAAAGGCAAGGACCAGTACGGGGATAGCTTTGCAGATTTAAGCGCTTGCAGCCGTAAGAAAGCAAATAATAGCTTTGCAGGAGAAGAGTTATTCAGCGCCTACAATGAGGACGACAAGGACGCTTTCAGTTTCGGTTTCTTCGACAAGCAGAAAAAAAAGCCCGGTCTGTTGGAGGTAAACGAATCACCAAGGTCGTCAAAAAGTAAAAATGATGAGGAGAATTGGAATATGTGGAAATTTTCCGTTGCCAAATCACCCGGTTATAAGAAATGGAATCCGCCGCTCTTTAGTGATCAATTGGACAAAACCAAGAATACGCTCAACCATGAGGCCGATTATAAGCTATCGAAGGTGGAACAGGATGATTCGGAAAAGAAAAGGATTACACCTTGGAAGTGGGGAATTTTCAAGAAGCGTTCCTATAAGTTTAATCCCATGTCCGTAATACGTTTAAAGACCAGCGAACGTTTAATGAGGAGAGGTTTTGGTGCGAACTTGGTCAGTTCATCGTATGGTGCTGTGCAACCAAACTTGGTTATGGAAGTTATGGAAAATCATGACTCTTCCCCCAATGAAGCATTCCAGGATAGCAAAGCTGAACAGCCTTTTGAAATTGGGGAGGAGTGGATTGTTAAAAGGGATAAGAATATAAATGACCTGAACGATAGATATAAAAGAGAGAAAGAGAAAGCTAATGCAGCTCAAGCTAAGTACTCAAATGATAAGAAAGCCTTAAAGCCTGTGGAAACTTCAAATGAAAAGGGAAAATTGTTTAAAGATAGCAACGTTGTGGCAAATTTGAAAACAGCTGGTTTAACAAATGTAGACTCAAAAAGTGAGGAAAATAGCAACTATCAGAAGCTTTCGAAAGCTTTAGATATTTCAAAGGAAATCTTAAAACTGGACAAGAGTTTAAAAGCTCTTAAAGAAAACTATGATAATGCAGAGAAACATAATATAAGAAAACGTTCAATAGAAGCTTTAAAAAGTTCACTAATGGAAAATTTCAAATTTGAAGCTCTCATGAACGATCATAAAAATAACGAATATAATGACGATTTCGCTTTGCTTGAAGATATGACAGGCTCAGTTAAGGATTTAGAAGCTTTAAAGGAAACTCCAGAGCACAATTTAAAAGGCCACAGCAGAAGCAAGCGCTCCGTAAAAGCTTTCAATAGCCAGCAGCTAGAAGATAATCATTTTCATCACAAAAATAACGAAAATAATGGATTATCTCTTGATCTAAAGCTTTCTAAAGCTCTAGATGGTCATATCGCAAAGGCACACGCTGTTAACAATTTTAAAGCTTTAAAGGAAGAAACTGTAGACAATTTAAAAGCTCATAGAAGAAGTAAACGTTCCATAAAAGCTTTAAAAGATCCGCTATTGGAGGATATTAATATTGAGGCTTTGTTAACTGATCAAAAACGCAATGAAAATAATGTTGAAACCAATGAAAAACCAGAGCTTTTAAAAGCTCTTGATTTACTTGAAGCAATAACAGATGCTGAAAACAATTTAGAAGCTTTTTATGGAACTCCAGAAGACAACTTTAACGGTCATAGCAGACATAAGCGCTCCGTAAAAGATTTCAAGGGACAGCAATTAGGAAATACTGATAATGAAGCCGTTTTTACTTACCAAAAGCTCAAGGAAATTAATAAACAATTCAACCATAATATAGAATTTTTAAAAGCTCTAGATGTACTTACAGAAATTGTAAAATCGGAAGCTTTTAAAGAAGCTGCAGAAGACCATTTAGAAACACATAAACGAAGAAAGCGTTCAATAAGCTCTGAAGCTTTTAAAAATCCAAATGTCCAGCAAAAGCATGACGTTAATCTTAATGATGTTACGAAGCAATCAGAACAAACGAAAATGGAACAAAAAGAAATCAAACAAATTGTGGATCAACAAAAGCTTTCAAAAGCTTTAAACTCTACGCTCCAGCGAAAACAATTAGAACACATTTCTGACCATAAAAACCAAACAAATATTCCAAAAACAAATTCGGAACACAAAGCTTCAAAGGCTTTAGTACCAGCAAAAGCTGCTGATGTCAAAAATTCTAAAAATTTAACCGAAATACAGAAAGCTTTCAATACTTCTTTAATGAGTTTGTCCAAAGAAAAACAAGCTGTTGTATTGCCAAAGATTCTGACGCATTTACAAGCTTTACAAACAAAAGATAAAGATGATACAGACAAATCCAAGGACCTAGTTACTTCACAGCTTAAAACAAAATTTTTAAAACCCAAGCCAAGAAAACGTCACAGTCGTAAATGGCATAGAAAATCGAAAAAAGGTAAAGCTTTGAATCCACACAGAAAATACAAACATTCTAAGGCCCGTAAGCATCGCAAGCTAAGGTCGAAAAAACATAAAGGCTTACACTATAGGCCTCAGAGAAAAGTTAAAAGATCGCTGGGTAAAGCAATAAGACATGAAAGCTCTTTGGCAAAGGAAACTAATTTTTTACAAGATTTTAGCAAGAGCTTCTATGAAAAAGCTTTCAATTTAAGTCAACGGGTAAAAGCGTTTCTTTACAAAACTAAAGAATTTTTAAGCTTTTATAACAAACAGCACCACGAGAAACCTTTAAATAATAAACCAAATGAAGAATTGAAAGCTTTAAAGGCAAACTCGAGTGATTTAAAAATTCACCTAGAGCACGGCTTTAATGATTCAAAGCAAATGTTGAACAACAGTTTTAAGAGGCAGCCTATTGCAAAGCTTTTAAGACAAAACTTGGCTGATTTGTTTAGATTTCAAGAGCTTATAAAAAGCTTTTATTTAGGTATTAATAATACTGATTTTAAAAGTCGTTTGCCACGCTCTATGACTATTTCGAAGGATACTGAGAAATTGAGGGTGAGTCAAAAAAAGCTTTCTGCTTTAGCAAGACAAAACGAAAGTTTGGAGGCTTTAAAAAATAAAAAAGTTACGGAATATCAAAATGAATCTGGGAAAAATCGAAGCTTTTTGCATAAAAAAACTGCTAAAAGAGAAATCAATTCGAAAGCTGTTTTAAAGGAGACTATTCCTAGGGAAAAAAGCTTCAAAGGCAACGAAACATTAGCTAAAGCGGCAATTGAAATGGTACAGCAGCACAGATCTGTTGATTATTCTAACCAAAAAGCCTCTAAAGAGGGCAGTGGTACTAGAGCTTTTAATAGTGGCTTAAAAGACCAGTCTAATGAAAAGCGAATTGACTTTTTGGTGGACATAGACCATAAAAATAAAAGCTTTTTGAAAGAAAACTTTGAAACAAGATTAAGTTTACGAAACTCTACTAAAGATGTAGAGAAACTGAAAGTAAGGCCTTCAACATCCAGTGAAAGTTTTCTTAAAGAAAAAGCTTTTGAAAAAACATTTAAACCAGGCTCTAACGAATATAATTCCCAGCCTAATAAAGGCTTAAGCAAGCACTTGGACTCTAAGGAAGTTGGTTTGGAACAAGAAAAGTGCCAAGAAGTTTCGAATACCACTCACAGGAGCTTAGTACACAGTCGCTTAAGACGCTCGGTGGAAAACTTTTACCAGAACAATCAACTCGTGGCAAATACAGTTGAGCACCGTATAACGAAAAGGCTTTTAAATACGGACTTGGAAACGCTGAATCAAACAAACCTGGCCATAAAATCCAATACCAATTATCCGTTAGAGAAGAAGACAAAATATGATTATACGAACTTGTATACCAAAGATGGGCAATTCAAAAAACTGGAACTTATGCCCAAAAAAGAATTCCCCAAACTGCCCTATAAAATCAGCAACAGCATCAGCAATAACAACTTTATGAAGAACAATAACAACAACAACTTTGGCAAGAACAACAACAACTATAACAGCAAAAATAACAACAACAATTACAACACCAATAACAACAACAACAACAACAACAACTACAACACCAATAGTAACATCGACAAAAATTATTTAAAAATTAAAAGCACCGACGAAGCCAAGCAAATGAATTTAAATTCAAAATTAAATCCAAAATCAAACTCCAATTCCAATTCCAATGAATTGAAGTTCCAGCCCATGGTTGAGGTTTTAAAGAATCGCTATTTAAATGACTTGAAAAATTTCAATCAAAATTATAAATTCCATGAGAACAGCCATGCAAGCAAGTCTTATCCGGATGTTCATAATAGTAAAGGCCATGAGAATACTCATGGGATTGCTAATGGCCAACAGAATGCTAATAGCCATGGGAAATCTAATGCCCAACCGAAATGCCACGATAATAACCATAATCATGACGATAACCCTGGTTCAAACTTGGCCTTGAATTTGCGTCAACAAATTTTAAACTGCCAGGCCTTTGCCAGTCTAGAGGATTTTCTCAAATCTCTGAATATAACGCACCCACCCGATAATAATTGTACCGATGAGATAGAAATGCAGATTAATACGCCCGAGACAATGCATGAAACGCATCATGAAACGCATCATGAAACGCAACATGAAACGCCACATGAAACGCCGCATGAAACGCATCATGAAACGCCGCATGAAACTCAACATGAAACGCACCATGAAACGCCACAAGAAACACATCATGAAACACATCATGAAACGCATGCCGCAGAGGAACCTATTGCCAGCGAGGATAGCGTTACCGAACCCAACTATAAAGAAACACCCACCACTTGTTTTGTGGTCGATGATATTGAATGTACCGATGAGACCTTTACTTTGCCTAACGATTACAATTGCGATGATTACCATGAGCCGGAGGTGGAACCTGGGAAAACAGATTCACACGAAGGTATACAAGATTGCCAAGATCTTAAACTTAATATCAGCATTAGGGCCAAGGTACATGGCAATCCATTGGGCAAGGATTTCTATGGCAATGGTTCCATAGAAATGTTGCCGGGCCTAACAGGTGATGATCGTCTCAAGAGGAAATGTGCTGATATGCCCACTGTAAAGCCAGAGTAAGTCTGTTCAAAATAGTTTCTCTTCTCCTCTGTTCTTCAATTAAATTTTTTCTTTTTTTTTCGTTCTTTTCATCAGATTTATTGAGGATTCTGAGGGTATTAATAGCATGGCTTCGGGTAAACTCTCCTCTGAGGTGGTGCAGGCCATATTTAAAAGTGTTAAAAACGAGCCTTCTATGCAAGATCTGGTGCCGTATTTAAAGGAACCTCCACAAAGCGAAACAACTGCTGAAGCCAATCTGAATGCCATAAAAAATCAGGTAAAGCTTACCATCCTTCTCTTCCTTCTGTTTCTTTCTTTTTTAACAGCGAACTGTCTGTCTACGCCAACTCTTTGCAGAACAATGAAGCCGAAGTGAAACAAGCCGAAAACCTAATTAGGCAGGCTATGAAGGCCATTAGCAGCATTGTAGATGCTAATAGTCGAGCTCAAGCCTGTCAAGCCTTACGACCCGATTTGCAAGCATTTTATAATTTAATTTTACGCACCCGCCAAGAACAGGACATTGAAAGAGCCGAGCGTGCTTTAAATCGCAAAACCAAACGTAGCGATTTCAGTAAGGATATACGGCTATTGGATCCCGGTAAAATTAAAGAGAAAACCTCCACCGTTAAGAAACTACTTCGGGAATATGATTCTCTGCCCGAACAAGAACAACAAGAATTGTCTTATGTACGCGATGAATTGCTACAAAGTCTGCTGCAATTAAGCGCCGAGGAGGAACGCAGGCAACGTGAGCCACGCAACTGGCGTCGTCTACAGTACAGGGATGTAAGTGATGTTGAGGATGTTTTGAAAAGTTCTCAGATAAATTATACTCAAGAGTTTGTAAAATTGTTAAAAGCCGCTAATTTTTATAGGGAAACCCGAAGTGAAGCTTCATAATGCGTAAACTAAAGCCGTTAAAAGGTTTTTATTTGAAATCCCTACAAAGCCTCCAAAAAAGGACAGCCACACATTCGTAATTCTTTAGAAAATTTGAAAAAAAAAAATTAAAAAAAAAAACAAAACTGTTGCGTTAAATGAATTTCCATATATTTTGTTAAAATATTTATTAAAAAAAAAACAAATAAAAAAATTGTTAACAAATATTTCGACTTTGAGGGCCTATTTACTACAATTATAAAAGCAAAAAATTTTTCAATTATTTGATGTAGTCTTAGAAAAAAGCCTTGGATCACAATGTGTCTTTTGGATCTCTGCACTTACTTTCGCAACCGAAACTAACCTCCTTACTTAGAGGCTGATTTCCTAACTCCATATCGATTTATAAAGCTACAGAGTTTGAAATGCATTCTTGTATCAGGCCCAATACATTCCATTCAATAGGCACAGCTCATTTCCTAATTTCCATAAATAACGAATTCATTTTCAATTTATTAAAAATCGTTTTTCCCCTCTGCTAATGCAATCCTTTCTGCCTTTACCTGCCATTCATTCCGAAACAATTTGAATGAAAAAACTGAGAAAATCATAAACAATCTAGTGATTTTGAATAAAAACAATTCATGAATAAAAATAAAAATTAAAAAAACAACAACAACAACAAATTATCATGAATCCCTATAAAATAATGAAATCCTTCTTTATACAAGAGAAACAAATCCATCTTATAAATAAGGAATGGGGCAGGGCGATAAGTATTAAAATTTCAAATAAAGTTCAACGTTTTTATAATTGATTGTGAGGAGAACGTTGATCTAAAGTTGCTCATGAGAACAGTTTTCCATCAACACCAAAAAAACAGGAAACGTGGAAATCAAAATTCAATTTGAAAAATAATTGTCATCAGCGAACGTGTTGTTACCCTCTCTACTTAATTGATGATGTTCGCAAATTTATATTGAAGAAGTTGGTCCATTCCACATAATGCATCTATTTTCGGGTTGCAAAGTGAAACTTGAATAAAACACACACAAAGCCGTGATTTTGATGCAAGTTTTCTTTGGATTTTGCCATACAGTGAGAAATACCAGACCATTTAAACGAATGTAAAGGCCTTAGGACCTCAGGAGGCAGCAGGCGATTCTTTTGAGTTAGTTTTAGATCACTTATTAGATTATTTTAGGATGTATTCCGTAGTAGTGTTTTGTATCTAGTGGTAGCATCTTGTCGAAACCACATACCATCCTGTACATAAACTGCAATTGCAGGCCGAAAAACATCGGCTATCCTACGACTAAAGAGTTCTGAATTGAAAGTGACAGTTATTACAGTAACATTATCTAAAAAGCGCTACCCAATAACACCTCTAGACCATAGTGTGTACCAAATGGTCATTTTATAAATTTTTTCCGAATACAAATGCCTCTCTATAATCATTTCTGGACTTTACCAGTTCCATATAAAACAATTTTGCATGTTGACATAACCTTACTTACTTAATTACAACACTTTAGTCAAGATTACAACGCAGGTTCCCACAACACTCATGTATGAGGTAGTTTTAGATCACTTATTGGATTATTTCGGGACATATCGTGGCATTAGATTAGCATAGATTAGATTATTGGTTTTCAAATGCTTCAAAGTTAGTTAATTGATCCCCGTAACATGTTTATTAACGTAACCCCTTAAAAAAATTCTAACATCGTCTAATTGCATGACCTTGGCCACCGTGAAAACATTAAATTATTCTTTTCAGAAATTTCTCATGCCATAAAGTTAAAAAGGGGTAGTGTTTTGTATCTAGTGGCAGTATATTCCTGAAACCATAGCTCATTCTGTATATAACCTGCAATTACAAGTAGAAAAACATTGGCTATCATACGGCCAAAGAGCTCTGAGTTGAAGATGACAGCTATTCCAGGTTAATTTTCGATAAAGTACTGCCTAATAACACCTCCAGATCATAATGTCTACAAAAGACTTTCCACAACCCCTTCTGGATTCCGTGAGTCCCATATGGCTACGATTTTCCTTGTGGCTATAGCCACCAAGTGAGAAATAAGTTTCATACCAAAGGAACGTTTTCTTCTTAAAATCAACATTGAAAGTCAGTTGCTGTAGCAGCCAATCAGTAATCACTGGGTCCTGAATGGTCAGCAGTGTTTAATTTGCTGACTGGATTGGCATTAGTATGGATAGAGATAGACCCTATTGCATACATAACACAGCCCTGCATGGGTTTTGCAAATAAGATGGCTCCAGGTGTTTCCGAAGGCATTTTGGGCGCTGAACACGAATCTGGTTTCATTCAAAATGGAGGATTCAATATGGCGATCGAGGTTTATAAAAATTAATCGGATTAATCGACCGCCATATTGGATCCGCCATTTTGAATTTTTTAAATCTGAATGAAGATCTGTAATCAACGACCCCAAAAACCCCTGAGTAACAATTTTCAAGTAAATCTGATTAATTTTTAATTTTGTGTTTTTTTCTCTTGAACCCCTTGACATAAACCCACCACCTACTTTAAGGGTGCATGCTTTGGGTTTGAGCTTTGGGCTCATTTTAAAGAGCAAAGATCAATTGTCAATTTCTGACAATAGCAATGGTTCTAACACGTCAGTGTTTAGCTCTATAATGTTTCAAAAATGGCCAAAAACGCTATTTTTAGGGGTTTCAACCCCCTTTTTCTCGAAAAACAGATTCGTGTTCAGCGCCAAAAATGCCTTCGGAAACACCTGGAGCCATCTTATTTGCACAAAAATTTGCAGGGCTGTGTAATTGGCCATTACAACCCTTCAGTCAGGATTACGGCCTAGGTTCTCACATTACATATGCTGTGTGTGTTAATTTTATACATGAGTGTAGGGACCTGCAGCTTAAAGTCGATTCTGAACGATGTATTCATAAGAGACTGTTCACAACTGAGAAAAAATATCGGCTGAGAGGAAGTCACCTAAGAAATTTTTTTTCAAATTTCGTTTTGTTGGAGATATCTGACCTGGGGTTTGAACCGAAGTCCTCACGTCTAATGAGCCAACACACAACACCTTCTAGACTACGGAGACTTCAAGTCGATAAAAACGGATTATCCACTAAACTTTCACTAACAGAAGCGATTTTTTTGTTACAGCCCGGACTACATCTGTAACGCCTTCAGTATCTTTGAATTTCTTTATAATCTTGCCAATTCCTTGCACAGTGGGACAATTATGGCGATCATACTCGCCTCGTAGTGCCACGTTTTTAATTATTTTTGTTTAAAATGTTTCTAAATTTATGACAAAATATTTTACCTTCATCTCCTCTCCCGCCTTGCCTTGCCGTGCCTTGCTGTATAATATTCTAATGAACCTACAAAAAAGAAGAAGAGAAGTAGAAAAAATCTCTGAAATTATTTTCTAATGAAAAGAAACAATTTATTTGAACGTTTTTAATAGCAGTTGATATTGTTTTAATGCAATACCCACCTCCTCTTACCCTCCACTCATAAATTTTATTTTCCGTTTCCAGAGGCAGCAGTTTAAACATTTAAAGGAGGCGTAGAGGGAGGATTTGCTTGTATTTCATAGTGAAAAAATTTGTTTTTTTTTTCATTGAGTTCGACTGTTTAACAAAGTTTTCCATACAGATTTTTCACATGCGATTTGTTTTTCCCATTTCCATTTCCATTTATTATAAAAAAAAACTCATAAAATAAACAACAACAACAACGACAGTAATAATCGTGATTTTTTTATGATTTTAACACACGGAAATCATGGAAATCAAATGAACGCAAGAAAAGTTTTTCCTTGAAAAAAAAAAATGAATTTAAATTAGAACGATACCAGCGGTGTTATGAATCCAAGGGGGGAGAGTGTTTAATGTTGATTATGAAAATGGAATGAAAATGGATTTCATTTCAAATAAGCGTATATACTGTTAAGCTTATGCGACGCGTATGTTAATTCGATTTGATATGTTCGAGTATTCATGCAACATGTCATACGATACTCATACTCATACGCATTCAATATGATTTTCTTATTCGTACTCTTTTTTTTCTTTTCTTTATCATTTTCTTTTTTGAATTATAATTTATTTTATTGTGTTTATTCATTAAGTGCAAACAGAACAGACGATAAACGTGAATGAGAATGTTATTTATCGAAATCTTATTTATCGGGGGTGAGTGCAGCAAGTGTTTGTCAAGAATTATAGGGGCAAAGATGTCGTTTAAAACTCATGAATCAATTGAAATAAAAATCTTTGTATTGCCTAGCAAGTTATGAGTGAATGCTTCATGGAATAAACTCTTCATATATCGGGAGACACCAATTCTTACTTTACATATGACTTTACATACGACTTTACATATGACTTTACATATGACTCTACATATGACTTCCACACTTTCAAATCTTCGGGTTCTGATGGAATCAAACCAGTGGATTTACAGTTGCATATTGGCCTCATTCCGTGCGTTGCTTGTGCTTATCGTATACTCCCTCGAACTTAACAGTCTACAAGATCGTTTTTGTATTTAAGGGAAGTAAAGCATTTCTCTTACTTAATTGGTCATTACAGGTCTTTAGTCAGGATTACAACCTAGCTTCTCACAACACCTACATAGTGTGTGTGTTGGTTTTATCAGTGAGTAGCGTGATAGATTTTTGAGAAACTTTTCATGCCAATTTTATTTTATCCTCAGAGTTTTTGCCAGGAGACTGGTGAAAGGTAGTCGCCGCATCATATTTCGTACTGTGGGAGATGCCTTAGCTGAGTCTAGAATCACGTTCTTATTTAAAAAGCCAACATACTACCTACCGCACTCATTCACTGCTTGCATTCGCAACACAAACGGTCCTTTGAGATACCGTCTGAGCAGAAAAAGTTGACGACTATACGACAGAGCCAGTGATTTGTAAACACTAGTAAGGCTCCTGAAGTCTAATTGATCGCGCAGTTGTAGAGTATAATGAATATAACAGAACTGCTGAATATATTGAAAAGGATATTCGCACTTGACCAAGTCATACACAGATTTGAATTGCCTTGTTTATGCGGTAAAATACATTTTCTTTCAGCTTCAGCAGAAGGAGAAGAGCATGTTATCAAGGCTAGAAAAATGCAGGCGTCTTTCAGACGATTGTTTAAGTGCCAGGTTAGGTTTCTGGGCATTCATCAAACTTTCTCTGTGATGCTGCCAATAACTACGTAGAAAAAAGGGCGTGTAGTAGACATTCCTGGTGCGTGATTACTTTAATGGCAACTGGCAACAATTAGGCCCTCGATCGCTATGCGGTTGACATTACCTCACAGTTCTTCAATAAATACTATGAGTTTTTCTAGCAGTGAAGTTGCCATAGTCTAGACACAAAGCCGTGGTTCAAACTTCGAATAAAACAGAATATGAAAAAATGTTTCTTCATTACCATGAAAAGTTTAACCGTAGATCGAGCTTTGTATCAAAAATGATACATTTCAATTTTTAAGACGATATAACTTTAATTCAGAAAAAGTTAGATGCCTGATATTATTATAATTCGTTAGTATTGTTATTGCCATTATTTTAAACCAAATAAAAAAAGAAAATTTCAAACAGGAATTAAAAAATTCTATAACTTCATAATTCGGGCTTATGTATCATTTTTTATACATACGACTTTCCTAGAGATGCTTTAGTGATGTGTTTGAAATTTTTTTAAATTATCAAAAATTTTTGTGAAGTTTTATCGTAAATAATACAATATTTATGGTTTTTGAGAAAGAATTCAAAGTTAACGAACTGAACGACGAACGTGTAAATTTTGAATTTTCTGTTCTGGATATGTTCTTGATATTGATTTAAGTAGTCGTAGTCCAAGGTTCAAAGCTCAGGTCAGACATTTCCAATTTATAACGAAAGGTTATAATGACTCGATTATATATTAATTATATATGTATGTAATATTCCTGCTACTAAAGACTTTGAAGAATAAGAAAATAGAAGCTCGTCTTATGAACTGAAGAAAGTATTGGCAGCAACAAACATGACAACAGGGTGTTTATCGCCAAAGATGGTACTACTTGGAACAGAACAAACTGCCTTTAGTAGTTTGGGATGACAAAATCTAGTTGCTTCTTACTGCTCTTCTCATATTTATCTCTAGTGAAAGACAAACATTAGAAAAATGTGTTTCGTCCCATGTTTTATTACAGATCATAATATTTCGGTCAACTACGTACATATGAGATAACAGAATCATTCGCTTTGATAATGATATATTTACACCTATTACGCCTTTTAATAAAATGAGCTGAAAGTCTTGCAACCTTTAATAATAATGCTTAAAGCTTTTTTTTTAAATTCGAAGGAAAAGGATTTTTTTTCTCAAATTTTTTTGTTAGAAAATTTTAACCATTTTCATAAAAACTTTTATCACACAACTTGTAGTTTTATGTAAGAAATAATACTGCATAAATATTTTGGGATTAGCTAAAATACTTTCAGAGCAGCCCATATATCCTTTTTTTAAGATTTTTAAAAATTTAATTTTTTGTTCGCCTAAAAGATAAGAAAATTAAAGAAAGTATATTTAAATAATGATGCTTATGTTTTTATGTTCCTTTTTGGTATATTTTCTTCTCAAATTGAAGTTTTTAGCAATAGAATTCAAAAACCTTTCAGTTTTATTGTGGAAAATGAAAATTACCTCCAGCAATTTTAACTGAAATTTGATACTTAATGATGGAATACTTACATTGATTGTTAGGGAAATTAATTTAAGGATATTTATATAAATCAAGCTTCATAAAGAGATTTACGGAAT
Source organism: Sarcophaga variegata (assembly GCA_932273835.1). NCBI lineage: Eukaryota > Metazoa > Arthropoda > Insecta > Diptera > Sarcophagidae > Sarcophaga > Sarcophaga variegata. Next base: position 22,439,990 of record OW026360.1, read on the forward strand.
AATGCTTGGTATTGATTTAGGTTTTCTTTCCTTTTGTTTTGTTTTGGTACCTTTTCAACTCATATTTAATTTTGTCGCTGTAGATTAGTAACGAATTGAATTTGATGATCCTTATAAATTTCGTGGTCCACCGAAGTACAATTGGCAGTTTTAGATTCTAATACATGCTACGTGCGTAGCAACTACTTACAGCAGTATTTGGGGAAACCCGTGTTCGGGAAACCAGAGAGGAATCAAAGAGAGAAAATTGTTATTGACATAATCGATGTTCTATCGCAACGGGAAACTTTTTTACCTCACATGACGTTGACAACAAATATTTCTAACGAATCACAAGAATATTTTGTACCATCAGGTTCCAGCGAGCCCTCAACTGAGAGAGCGAGTGACAATAAGCTGTCCTATCTAAGCAATTGGAAAAGTCTGTCGTTCGGTGTCGATATAAAATTGTAGGTCCCGCCATTCATTGGTAAAATTAACACACAAGACATGGGTCGCATGAGTAGCTAGGTTTTAGTCCTGACTAAAGGGTTGTAATGACCAATTAGGTAAGGACTCTGGTATTTTTTTGAAACGATGCCAAAGGAGGGTCTTCTTAGCCATGCACTTGTTCACGCTTGTATACCACTGAATCTGAAGGCGACAGAAAAGAGAAGAATAATAAAAAAGTGAGTGAGATGGTACCAGTTTAGTTTGATGCAAAATCACCATATGCAAGGTTATCGTTATCGCAGCAACACTAGTTAATAGAATTCTTAAAACCATACAAAATTATTTTAATTGTTTCCTCTACCTTTTTTACTCCTTTTACCTGGCCTGCAAGTAATTTATTTCCTTATAAAGCCACTAAAAAACTTAAGCAATTTCTCACCAAAAAAAAGTGGAAGTGATTTTAAGCCATTATCATTAGGACGATATACGAAACGATACGAAACGATACAAAACGATATACGATTACTGCAATTTGCACTTAAAACTGACATTCTTAAATGGCACTCTTCTTCTGGAATTAACGAAATATTTACAAAATAAATGAAAATCAACAGGAGAGAGTGAAGAGAGAGAGGAAAAAGAAAGGATTTCAATTGCCACAATCGTGGCAATGATGGTATCGGTGACAATGCGGTGTAAAACTGTTGCTTTAGCTACAACCACTTGAGTTGACTTGTTGATGACGTGGCTGTTTCCACCACAACATTGCAGTTCAATGTTTCCCCTTTCATTTCTTCTTTGTCCCCTTTTTCTTTTATCTTTTCTAGTGTGGTTTTTTTTTGTTAAATTTGTTTTCTACTTAAAAACTAATCCTCATGGTAACACTTTGTGGCTGTTGCAAGTGTGGCAACAAAAAAAAGAATGAAAAAACATCAAAAAAATCAAAGTGAATTAAAACCAAAACTCAGCAGACAAGCAGCCAACAACTTAAATGGTTCAACTCCTTTTGGGAGTTTTTCCTCTTTTAAACACACAGCACACTCCTTCTTCATTTAACTCAGCTTCAATGTCTTCAAAGTGCGAATGCATAATTAATTTCAATTACAAATTTACAAACAATGGCGATATTTAGTTATCGTGTTGTATTCCGTAATAGCAGAGAAGGATACCATACAATATGTGGGTCATTTCACAGTAAGAAATGTATCACAGACTACAACATCTGAGGGATTGTTTGCTATTCTAGACTCTGGGTACCACTATAGATGTCGACGAAATAAGTGGCTGTGAACGCGGCCGCCGTGGTCTAGTAGGTAGTGTGTTGGCTTATTAGACGAAAAGCCAGGGTTCTAGCCCCAGGCCAGACATCAAAATAAAATACAAAAAATATTTCTTCAGCGACTTCCTCTCAGCAGATTTCTGGCAAAAATTCTGAGAGTAAATAAAATTGCCATCAAAAGTTTCTCAAAAATCTGTCGTTCGGAGTCGACTTTAAACTGTAGGTCCCACCACTCATGTATAAAAATTAACACACACAACATAAGTGGTGTGAGAAACTAGGTCGTAATCCTGACTGAAGGGTTGTAATGACCAATTATGTACATATGTATGTATGTGTGAACGCGGTAGGAACACTAAAGACCACCATGGAAGTGATCTGGATGGATCAACACGATATCTGAACACGTTTTGGATCCTATAACTGTATAACTGTATAACTGTACATTCTATTGTGATAAAAGTTTACTGCTCTCTGATAGAGTCGTACAAGTATTCAATGACGAATGCAGATCACGCATCAGAGACGTATGGGGAATCTCTTCTTAACAGTTGGATCTTGAATTGCCTCTTGCACAACCCGATTATTGTAGCGCAATTCAGACTGAAATAATGGCTATAAAGACTATCGCTGTGCGATTACAGTATTAGGGCATATCGAGTGGAGATATTAGCACAATTACGGACATATTCCTGATGTAGATGCCTATAGATTGTTTAAGAATGTCGAATGCATTCGGAGGAGATAGCGAAATAGTCGACGGTTATCTTCATATGGGTTACCAAACGCAGGGACATTGAAGAGACTCTGTACGACCCGTCCAAACTGAATTGGTTACAGCTTTTGATGGTGTAAACTTCTTTATTCTTATTAGACAGGTTCGATGCGTATTAGTTTCCTAAATTATAGTGTTTCGTGAGTTTGTGTTAAGGAGCAAACTGTCAGGCACAGCTTTTGATTGGGTAAACCTCGTGATTCTCGGCCTCTTGATCTTGAGGCTCGTTCATGAGGCTCGTTGCGTATTACTTACATAAATTATAGAGTTTGGTGAGATAGTTAAGAAGGAAGCTGGCAGCCCCTCGGATTATTATGACCCGCTCTCAATTATCTGAACCGTAGTCTACCTAAAGTCGCCCAAAGTCTTATGGACAGTGTATTGGGGTTTTCGACGAGAGCCAGTGGTTTAAATCAGAGATCAGAAATGAATCGCTTTTCATAAGTACTCATGAAATTTTGAGTATGAGTGAGTCAACAGTATTGAAATCTAACTACTCTGATTCATTCGTACTTACTACAACATAGATTTATAATTTATTATATAGTATGAGTGCAACGTTGACATCTAACTCATAGCATTCAAAATATGATTGATTCATACGCCTACTCATTCAGATTCATAAATTTAGAAAAATACTCACAATACTCATAAATGATTCGAATCATTCCTCAAAATTTACAGTCTTAATTGTTGTTGCATTTACAAAGAAAGAAGAAAGATACATAAACAAAAAAGACAAAGACAGCAAGCAGAGCAAACACCCAAACCTTCTTGTGAGTATTGTAGTGTTCGTACGCGAATCATACTTATTTTGTGATTCGTGTATACGATGAGTCATGGAGAGTCGAAATCAATAACATCATGCGTATTGTTAAGTATGAGTATGATGAGTATTTCAAACTTTGAGTATGAGTAGTATGAGTATGACATTAAAATAAGTATGAATGCGTATAAGTATCCGAAATTATAAGTATGATTCGAATCTACTCATCGTTTTGAATACTCATCGCTGACCTGTGGTTCAAACCTTACCTTAGACATCTCGAGCAAAACGAAAGAAGAAAGAAGAAACATATCTTCGGCGACTTTCTTTCAGCAAGCTTCGGGCAAAAACTCTGAGAATAAAATAAAATTTCCATGAAAAGCTTCTCAAAAATCTGTAGTTCGGAGACGACTTTAATCCGTACGTCACTCCAGTCATGGGTATGAGAAGCTTGGTTGTAATCCCGACTAAAGGGTTGTAATGATCAATTATATATGTGTTGCATTATTAAACGAACAAATATTTTTTTCGCCGACTTCCTCTCAGAGTTATTGGCCATTCATGAATAAAATTAATGCACACAACATGGATGGTTTGAGAAGCTAGATTGTAATCCTGACTAAAGGGTTGTAAGTCATCAAGTGTACTTCTAAAACCTCGTAAATGCTTAAATGCTAGTGCTGTGGTGTTCCCCACATTTATGTTCAGTTCCATTATCTCTTCTTTAGCTGGTCCATGTTTGTTTGACCAAATATTTCCTCTTTTATGTTTCGTTTATAACTTGTCTGTGCAAATGTCATGCCTTCGTCTATGTCTTGCCACTCATCATGACATTTCTATGTATTGATTTCTGTACTGATATTTCGGTTTAAGACCAGCCTACAAATTTCCTGTCATGACATGACCTGACCCATATAAATCTTGTAAATGTTTGCGCGCCTTAAAGTACACACCCATACTTAAAAGTCCCTACATTTACACCCACACAGTCTCTCTATATCTCTATACATTGACAATATTGTTATTGTTTTTGATGTTATTGTGTTTGTTGTTGTTGTTGTGTTTGTATACGATATGTATTATATTTTAATAGTTCGTAAAGGAACGTATTATTCCAACTCCAACTCTAACCAAAAGTATTGTTTTCCGTGTTGACTGAGTGGTAATGGCTGTCTGTTGAGGAGGAGGATGTCTCTGCTGCTTGAGTATGATCCTTCTCTTGTGTTTTTTTCTTCGGATTTTATTTGAAGCCTTTAGATGTGCTTGTCTTATCATTTTTATAGCATCACTCTAAAGAAGTGTGTGTGTGTGTGTCGTTGTATGGATGGGTATGAGTATGAGTTTGAGCATGTATTGGGGTGTGTTGTGAGAGAGTATTTGTTCCTATTTTGTACTAAAAAGAACGTCAATATTGAATGAGGAAAACAAAAAGAAAAACCAATGTTTGTAGACATGTATGCTAGGAAGTATGGATGTATGGATGAATGCATGAATGTTTGGTTTGTTGGTCCGGGTGTCAAGAGTAGCTCAAGTTGTTTAAGTAGATCACATTTAACAGCACCAGCACACACACACACGCACACACATTGTAAAGACAATCTCATGAACAAATTTCATATTAAGGATGTATGTATGTATGTACGTATGTATGCAAGGATATGTCAATATATTTCATTGTTGTTTGTGCCGTTGTCGTTTAAAAGTTGTTAAATGATTTTGTTATTGTTGTTGTTGTTTTAATAGTCAATTCATTTTTATCCGAACATCAGTTTTATGGTCGTTTTCATACGACAACAAACATGTTCACACAGTGACAGTAACTGTGTGTTGCAAAAGAGAACGAAGTGAGTAAAACAGGATACAAAGAAGAGTACCAAAATTAAACGTTAAAAATTTCTTGTAAAACATCTCGTAAATATTATGAAACATACTTCTTAGGGTTGTTTAGTTGTTGGGCATTGTTCCTGAAATAGGGAATGAAAGAAGGAGTCCAATTGCAATTGGTTTCTGGTTTCACATTCGTTTTAATACTGAGTCCTCCGTGAATATGCGGCTGCATTTGGTTTTTATTTCAATTTACCAATGGACTTAAATAGGTACGTAAAAGCGACTGTAGCCTATGGCTGGTTCATTGCTTATGTCACAGACTTTCATTCTTCAAATAATGGAACCGCCATTTAGATTCAAATGAAGGACAGTTTTTTCTTTTTCCTCGTTTCTGAAACACCTGCAGAAGTCATTCACCGTGTCATACCTAAGCAATTCATCCACTCTGCAATATCTAGCCTCTATGCCTAGGTCCTATAGGTCGTTAAGTTATAACCCAGCCGCCTGGCTAGTATGGTAATAACTCGTCCAGAGATATTATCATCCTTAATATGGTAAACATCACTGTAGCCCATGTGGTCGACACTACCATCTAAAAGGCTCTGCATTCATCCCGTAGCCTTATCGTAGGAGCTATACCTGCCGACTCCGGAAAAACGTTCTCAACTCTAAGTAAGTAAGTTTGTTTAAGAAATAATTTTTGTAAATGGCAGCCTTGGATAATAGGAACTGTAGCGTAGGGATGTCACGAAGTAATTTTCTATTCCCGCACTAAGAAGAGGGATTATTTTGTGGTATACAGATGGGTTAAGAACAGATCTTAAGGCAGGAGCAGGAGTGAAATATTTTGAACCCATAAGAAAATTCGCGGGTATATTTTCAGCGGAAGTCTATGCTATCGAAAGATGTGCTCAATTCAATGTGGATAGGAGGTACAAAAGACAAGACATAGCAATACTATATCGGCTCTTATGAGGTTAAATCGAAGATAGTATGAGACTGTCTGAAAACGGGGAATTCATTACGTAATCTAAATAAGGCTACCCTCTGTCCCAGGCCATAAGGGAATTGTCGACAATGAGCAAGCAAACGAGCTTGCAAGGAGATGGGCTTATACGCTTTTGCTGGTTCCCCACCTGTAGAGTGGGAGCCGATGTTTGGGAAGCTATGGTGAACGAAAGGTTGGAATAAGAGAGGCAAGGGCTCTTTGTAAGCCAAGTGAATATGCGGCAATCAAGCTATTGTTGGGAAATTGCAGCAAGATGAAACCTATGTCATGCATCAGATCATCAAGGAATAATTTGAGGTGAGCAATCAGTTTTTTCGTAGTGACTGTCCATTCAGGGCACATTAATTAAGAATTGGAGATTGTTTCGAGTACAACATGTATATTCTATTAGAATAAGAATGAATCAACGGAAGTTTCTTTTATACAACTAAGCAGCTCATGGGCCCAATCTAGCAGGTTCTAGAAAGATAGGGTTGCCATCTGTCGTTGTATGGAATCAACTAGCTCTGTGAAATTATAAAATAATGGGGAATATTGTTCTTAAATGATGTGATGCAGGTTAATTAATGTTTTTTTTTTTCAAGAAAACAAAGTGTCCAGTTGAACCAATCTTTTAGCTACGAAATGTTCACTTATTTCAAGGGGACAAATACAATAAATACTGTCAAGCTATTTATATGGTCTTTGTATGTCTTACTGGATTAAAATACAGCCTGTTTGGATGACTGAACCATGATTTTTTTAAAGTCGCCATAGTCTAGTAGGCAGTATGTTGGCTTATTAGATACGAGCTTGTGTTTCAAAGCTTGGTCCCTGAAAAAATCGGTCTTTCGCCGACTTTATCTCTCTAAGCAGTCTTTCGGCAAAAACTCTTAAAGTAAATAAGATCGTCATGCAAAATTTTCTAAAAATTAGTAGTTTGAAGTGGATTTTAAAATGTGGGTCTTGCCTTTCATGTATGAAATTAATCCTGACTAAGGGGTTGTAATGACCAATTAAGTTTGTAAGTAAGTAAGTATGCTGGAGCGATTCTGCGGTAAATTTTATTATGAGATGTTCTCTGAATTGTTATGGAAATTTTTCATTTTTTTCTCCACCTCTTGGGTGTACGCATAGCATTATGCTGTAGGAAAAGAAGCATGAGAAGCTCCAGATGGATGCAGAGTTCAAAGAGTGTTGTATCACAATGTTTCTACTCTCTTGAATTGACAGATTTGCTTGTCTGTCTCTCTATTTTCTCTTACTCTTGGTTTCAATAGCTAAATAATACATGAGTATCACAGGACAATAATTATTTATTTATAATTATATCTGCTATGTCAGTCTAACTTAACACCCTGTACTGTGATGTAATGAACAAACAATCATTCGCATTCATTAAATCATTCATCCACCATTAATAACAACTTCATTTCGCTTGCATCCAAAAACCACTGCCTTTAACGCGGGTTAAACTTGCCAAAAATCTAATACGCGTCAAGCATTTGACATCTTAAATATTTGGCACCAGCAAACCCAGCCGTTGGCTATTGAAAGAGTGCGTAAGAAAATAAAAAATTTGCCTTTTCTCTTTAGCATACCATGCAACATGGTACGAGTACAAGCTGATGAAAATATAAAACTTAAGCGAAAATTGATGTTTGTGATCAATCATCAACGTTGCCATACAAATAGTCAGTTAGTCGGCCAGCCAGCCGGCTATACCAGCTCCTTTCTCTTTTAGTAATGCTGGTTTAATTTTGGCTTGTAGTAGAGTATCAGTTTACCAAAAACCCCCGTCTACTGGCCAGTAGTAGAATAAACAAAAATATTTGGCATCACATTTGCCAATATTTCCTCCATTTGACCAACAAAAATTGTTTTACTGCTGCTGCTGCTGCTGCTGCGGACGATGGTACTGATGCTGCCATTTCAATATTTCAAATATTGACTGTAAAGTATTTGACGGAAATGCGTTTTTAGTGGTCAATGGCTGTCTTCCTATACGCCGAAGAAGGAATAGAAAAGAAAATCAAGGAAGAGGAAGGAAAAAAAACTATTGTTTGACGTTGTAATTTAATACTCAACTACATGAGATGGATGAATGGCTGTATGGACAGACCGTGGGACAGACATTAAGATTTGAAAATATTTTCAATAGAGCTGCCATCACTAACACTATCGCTAATACCAGCTTCATTTGTTATCCGCGTTCGCCATGTAATCTAGAAAACATAACGCATTTGTTGCGCGTTCAATTCGTGAATTTAATTTGCATTGTAAGCAGAGCTGGGAGTATGAGTTCTAATGTTATTGTTTTCGTAATTTTATCTTATTTACGCAAGTCCATTTATTTTATTTTCAACTAAGGCCACATTCACTTTCTTCTTTCCAACGAGAATAGTTTTCTTTTATTCCTTTTAAGAAAACAAATCCTTGTTTTTGAAAGGAATTTCTTAATTTGAAAAAGGATTTTTCTTTTCGTTAGTGATTAACAGCCTTCATTTACTAGTTTTTATTCCAATAAATTCTTTAGAAGTCTTTAAATATTTGCCACAAAACATAAAAGGAATTAAGAATCAAGTAAAGTAAAGCATTTTGCAGTACATACTGTTACAGCTAAAGAAGTTGGTACATAATGTGGAACATTGAGCCTCATATTCCTTACGAAACTTTTGGTGGTCTACCCACAATAAAAGTTGGATTGTGAAGCTCCTCAATAAGGTAAGAAGATCTGTTGCCTTACAGATTACAGGTGATTTACGGATTACCTCCTCAAAGCCTTCTTACTGATCGCGCATCTTACGGAATTTGTTGCAATCCAACCAACCCATGATCTGCTATGTTTACGATTTATTATTCCCTCTGGACCTCTACTCTGTCCTCTTTGAGGATCCCCAGACTACAAGAGAAAATGCTTACAACTTGCCTGAATCCAGTCTTGATAGGAGATTGCACACTCGAATTCCAAGCAGGGACTACTAACTCCCTGACATGTTTAATCCGGGTATTTGGTGATAGTCTACACGGACATTTTAAGTTTCAGAATAAGATGAGCTGTGGACTTTTCTCTGAAGGGCTTAAGATTGCGGAAATCTCTTCATCTTCCTGACTACTGTAATATATTTCAGTCCTCTATGATTCAAGGGTGAGGGGTGTTTCAGTACTCTATGGCCGATAAATGTTTCAGTGCTCTATGATTAGAGGGCGGATGGGGTTGTGTTTCAAGCTGATAAAATTGGCTGCGAAACTGATGGAGAGAAAAGATAACCAGCGACTCGTACTTTTATTTTCTCTGACAGCAAAGCGGCAATCTGATCTTTTTCGAGTGTAAACTTCAAGACTATACTGCTTGACATATGCTGCGAATCCCTTGAAATCGCTAGTTTGGCTACCTATTAAGCAAAGCAACTTCTAATCGCCGTAATACAGTTGGTAGCGTGTTGGTTTATAGACGAGAGTCTGTGGTTAAAACCACAGCTCAAACATCTATAATCAAACGAAATGTGAAAGAAATTTCTTCAGCGGCTTCTTCTCAGCAGATTTCTAGCAAAAACTCTGATATAAAAAATATATATAAAAAATTGCTATGAAAAGTTTCTCAAAACGCTGTCGTTTGGAGTCGACTTTAAAATTGTAGGTCTCGCCTCTCCTGTACAAAAATAACACACATAAGTGCTGTGAGAAACTAGGTCGTAATCCTGACTGAAGGTTTATAATTTTATTTTTTACCGCTGAGGAGGAGTAAATGTACCTAACCGCACCATAGGGGTAGTCGTCGCTATCCCCCGTGTGTGGGGCCCTCACCCACTAAATCTCCCCCTTCTCTTTGGACTCCTTATGCCCACTCCGGAACTACTGTGGTATTACCTCGAAGTGGAGTCCGTCTGGCCATTTGGCCCCATTCATATCCATATCGGCGTCCGGATTACGTCATGAATTCCGACAAATTGTTTAAACGTCGATTCTACTTCTCTCATCCAAGTCAATTTTCTTAGATTTCAGTAAGTCTTCCGCGTATCTGACTATACTATTCCAATTCTCCTCACTGTTCAGAATTACATCGCAGAAGTTCTCGACAGTACAGACGCCGACTTTGGCCTCAAGATTCCTTCTTTACAGTTTCCATCTCTCGCAATAAAAGAAAGTGTGTTCCGCATCATCAATCGACGCATCATCATAGATGCAATTTGGTCGTGCCATCTTCCCCATTCTAAATAGGTAAAAATAACCGTGTCCAGGTAACAGTTGTGTCAGATAGTAGTTAACTTCGCCAAATTTCCTCTCCATCCAGCGGGTAATATCTGGGAGAAGTTTTGCCGTCTATCTACCACCGTCTCAGTGCGCCATTCCTCTTGCCATTGTTGTATGGTTCGCTTTCTGACGTCGTCGACATTTACTGTCTCTCCGTGCACGTTTTTAGCCTCCCACACTCTCTTCCGCTCACATGCCTATAGACCTATAGGTATTACACCACTGATTATAAGTATTGCTGACCTAGATACAGTCCTATACGCCAATGCCACTCTAAGTGCAGCGATTCGTTGTACCGATGATAAGATTTTCCTTCTACAGTCAACCTTCAATGCATCCGCCCAGATCTCACTGCCGTAAAGCAGAATAGAGTCCGTTATTGCCATCATTAATCTGCGTCTGGTTTGTATAGGACCACCAATAAGGTTTATAATGATCAAATCTGTATGCATGGTTCAAACCCCTTGTCAGACATCTCGAGCGCAACGGAGCATGAAAATAATATTTCTTTCGGATACTTTCTCTCAGTAGTCTTCTGGCAAACGTCGACATTAAACTGTAAGTTTCGAAGCTCATTAAATTACAACATGGCTGTTGTGAGAAGCTAGGTTGTAGTCGTGACAAAAGGGTTGTAATGATCAAACAAGTAAATAAGTGTTTGATAATGGTGTTGGTTGCACTTTCTGAATTTTACAGCCATCAGCTAACAACACATTAAAAGTGTTGTTGAAAAATAAATTGTTGCTAAAAAAACGAAGAAAATTTAAATACAAATTAATTGATATTTAAAATACATTCAAATCATTTCATCGATTTAAATTTAATTTGCATCGGCTATTTTTATTTTCAATTGAATTTCACACTTTAGTGTTAAAGCTTTCAAATATTGAAATTGAAAATGAAATTGAAATGGAAAACCTAGAGTGTTAAGTGCTTGTATTCCTAATTATTGTGTATGAATATTCATTGACAGAGACGCTTTACATGAAACTCTTGCTTATATTTAATATAACGAAACAGATGGATAGATTTTTATGGCAACGGGTTCTCCATTTAGTGGTTTCAAAATCCGTTTGTCTTGCTATGCTGTTAGCTGTTAAATGGCTTTCATATGAAGTGTCCTTTATTTAGAGGTCTGTCTTGCTAGGCGATCAGCTGTTGATTGTCTTTCATCTGAAAAGTCATTTAATAAGAGAAGGTTTTGAGACTTAGAAATATGAACAACAACAATCGAAGAACGAGTGAACATAGTTAAAACGTGAACACTTTGAAGCTTTACAGGGCAATTATGCTCGTCATAGTCGACCTACTGTGTAAGGGGTAACCTAACCTAACCTAACATTAGCTTGTACAGGTTTGTGGTCTGACGATGCTGGAAGTTCAAAGAGGTGGCTACAACTCTAAATCTGTTTCGACGCTGTGGTGGTTTGTAGTCTGAAGGTGCTGGAAGTTCGAAGATATGGCTACAACTCTAAATCTGTTTCGACACTGTGGTGGTTTGTGGTCTGACAATGCTGAAAGTTCGAAGAGGTGCCTACAATTCTAAATCTGTTTCGACGCTGTGGTGGTTTGTGGTCTGACAGTGCTGGAAGTTCGAAGAGATGGCTACAACTTTAAATCTGTTTCGACGCTGTGGTGAGCTATTGCCCGATACACGTTGTCTGCCGACTTTGGAGACCGCCTAAGTATGCCATGCTACGCAGCATTTACATAATTGGCCATTATAACCCTTCAGTAAGGATTACGGCCTAGCTTCTCACACCTCTCACGTTGTGTGCGTTAATTTTATACGTGAGTGGCGGGACCTACAGTTTAACGTCGACTCCGAACGACAGATTTTTGAGAAACTGTTTTCATGGCAGATTTATTTACTCTCAGAGTTTTTGCCAGAAAAATGCTGAGAGGAAATCGCCGAAGAAATATTTTTTTCATATTTCGTTTTGATTCCTGACAACAACACACTACCTATCAGACTATGGCGACTTGCTATTATTAAACTGGCACTGCTGGCCTATTATTTGCTTGACATTTTTTTTCTCATGTTGCTATAGTTTGTTCGCGTGCCATTGTTATGTTCAGTGTTTTCAATTCTTCTATTGAACTCTGCGTTTCGTTACTTACTTATGAGTTAATGAGTTGCTTACTACGGTCAGCGAATATTTTTTACGCTTCTATGACAAGTTGTAACATTTTTTTACGATTTTAAAACAGATTTTTTGTAAATTTATGGAGATGACTTTCAGAAAATTTTTTTTATGCGTTTAGTAGGATTTTATTTAAGTCCAACAAGATTGTAGAGACGCTGTTTCTCATCAACATCTGATCATTGGCATTATCGTTAGTTTATCATAAAAAACGTGATTTAAAAATTTTAACGATTCATCTGCTCGCATAATCAATCATTTATTGTTGCTGAATAACTTGCTAATGAATTAATTGATTAAAAAAAATATTTACTGATTTTTTTTAATGAAATTAAGAGAGGATGAAAAGACTTCGATAAAAATATTCTAAAATATTAAAAAAAATTTAAATTACAATGAAATTACAATCCTGATTATGAAATGAGTCGATTACAGACTCTGATTTGTTAAATTGTCAATTTAAGTTAAGTCTTATTAGCATTGAGACGTTGTTTCAGGAGTTCAGCAATTTCAATCTGTGGCTTTTTGAAGGAAATTTTTGTTTAAAGTTCTTTGTAAAAGTGTTTCGAAGTTGGCGTCGGTGCCAAAAATTTGAATTTAAATATTCATATTCATTTCAAAGAATTAGAAACAAATTGTGAGTAACGAATCCAAGAGCACAAATTAGTTTCACTATGCTAACCACCCGGCAAGTAGCGTGGCAATTGTTCCCCCGTCGATAATTTGGATGAAAGTGAAAGTGATTCGTAGAAACAGTCAATTGCCCAGTTGTAGACAACTTCCATGAGAGTAACTTCGAACACAAGTTTGTATTTTTTTTAAGAAATTAAACTTGTAGTATAAGTTTTCATATGAAAAACTATTTTGAGTGATCTATCAAGAGCTCCACATCTTGAAAATTAAGGACTACAAGCTTGGAAAAGGCAACAGAAAAGAGAAAAAGCTACCCTGAACATCTATTCTCATGCATGTTATTTAGTGTGCTGAATACGATGAGGATTTTAAAGCCACGACTTGCTACTGGAATTGATAATAATAGTGGTTTATCTGATAGACATTGAAGTCGCCTTGGCTTATAAGACGTGGGGGCTCGGTTCAAACCCCACGTCAGACATTTCCAACAAAATGAAATATGGAAAATATTTCTTCGGCGACTTCCTATCAGCAGATTTCTGGCAAAAACTCTGAGAGTAAATAAAATTACCATAAGAATTTCTCAAACAATCTGTCATTCGGAATTGACTTTGAACTGAACAGAACATAAGTGAAGTGAGAAGCTAGGTTGAAATTCTGAACAAAGGGTTGTAATGATCAATTAAGTATATGATAGATAGTGTGGTCTTAGATCGGGCAGATCCACAATCGTAGCATTAACACAGGTGACTGAAACAGCTACAGCAATGTAGAATGGTAAACACCTCGTTGTAATTAATAAATAAATAAATAAATAAATAACTCTTATACATATACTGGCCAGGACTGGACATTACAATCTTCGACATATTGCAGGGTATTGGTCTTCTGATTATCTCTGTTAAGGTCTTTGGTCGTTGTATAGGAGGCCCAATTTTATTAGCAGCGCTGCCGGCCTTATACGGATAAGGTGTCTTCCAAGCGCAAGTCTATGCCATCGGAAGATGTGCTCAATTCTACTTGGACAGGCGATACTGAGGACGGAACAAAGCGCCACAATGGTATTCGTTATCTAGACAAGCTAAAAAAACCACACATAGTAAAAAGGACCACTATCTGCTGGAGACAAGGTCATGTGGAAATTTGTAACAATGGGTTGGTGATGAACGTGCAACTTCGGAAGCTCCCCTCCCTTCTTCGCTAATGCCATTTGGAAGATAGCTTTGGAAAGATAAACTTGAGTAAAATGGATTTGAAACAATTTAAATTTTCTTGAGTATTTATAATGAAAAGAGAAGTGAGCCATGCATTAGACTAGCCAGGAACTGTCTCAAGATAGTAACCGGCTTTTTGACAGGGCACTGTAGATTAAAAAATGACTTGTTTAAAATAGGGATCACTTCAAACTCAATATCTGATTGCTCTGATGAGGAGCATAAATCATCAGAACACATATAATACTAAGCGGCGTTAAGATACATTGGATGGAACCACCTAGGAAACACCTAGGAACGTATCAAGAAGTAGGCAGGAGGTTTTCCTTACTGATATCGGATAACATCCTACAGTTCGTCAGTGCGATTATTGGGGTACCCCATATAGTACTTTGACCTTTATGCACACTTTAGTATTTTAATTTAATCTTTGGAGACGGATTTGAACTAGTGTTGTAAGGATTTAAAAGTAAGAAATTGCCTGAGGCTTCACTCCTTTATGACAGCTTAGGTTTAATAAGTTAATTGGCAAAATGTGCACTGAGGCACCTAAACTCATGCAATAATTTGCACGTTACCGACAGTTTAGAACAGTTTCAAGTGGGGTTGTATGCATAAATCTAAAAATAGTAGAAACGTTTACGAACTCATCTCTTAACTCTCTTGTCTAATTTCACAATAAATTCGTTTTGATTCATAATCTTACCACGCTTCCATGCTACCAACAATTGCGTTAAGATTTCAAACGTGCGTGTTACGTCTAAATGGATCCATTATCGTATGCTATTCAATAGTAAATACAGTAGCACTTTTTAGCACAATTGTTAGTGTTGTTGTTGAGATTGTTGTTGAGATAATGAGGTGCTAATTAGCACCATTAGATTAAAATACAATCGCTCACTATAAACGCCGTAAGTATAGGAGATCAAGCTAAAGAGTCAATTGGATGGACAGACGGATGGATGGATATATTAACGGTCGTTAGAAAATTATGCCAGTAACAGTTTAACTACCAAATGGCAGAGAGTGAATGTAAAGAGTGATTACGAAGACGAAAAATAAAATACGTGAACACGAATTAGAAGAAGAAGAAAAAATGTCGAAAGGCACAAATAATTTTGCCTATGAAGACGATAATTTCGAAAATAACTTTAAAGATATCGAATTAAGTGCCAGAAAAAAATCAGAAAATGCTGACCTGCCTCCTAAGAACATGGATTTCGATGATATTCTGCCTTTGATAGGCGACTTTGGACGTTATCAGAAGATTCTCTTCCTATTCATGATACCGTTTGAGTTCTTTCTGGTGTTTGTCTATTTCACGCAAATCTTTATGACATTAACCCCCGAAAATTATTGGTGTAATGTACCCGAGCTGGTTAACCTTACACAGGAAGAGAGGTAAGCTTAACCTAAAGCCTTCAAAAGAAGTGTAAAAAATCTGTAACTTTTTTTATTTTTCTAGACTTAAGCTGTCTATACCTTTAGTGGATGGCTCATACAGTAAATGCAGCATGTTTAACGTAAATTACACGGATGTCTTACTGCAGGGAATTACTGAGGCCAATCAATCTTGGCCTATTACATCCTGCTCTTATGGCTGGTCTTATGATTTTACGGAAATACCCTACACCACCATTGCCACCGAATTGAATTGGGTTTGTGAGAATGGCGCTAAAGGTGCTTATGCTCAGGCGGTTTTCTTTGTGGGTGCCATACTGGGCGGTCTTTTATTTGGTTGGCTGGCTGATAAGTTTGGTCGTATACCTTCCATGATTGCCTGTAATTTGGTGGGATGTGTGGCTGGTGTGGCAACGGCGTTTATGAGCTCGTTTTGGGGCTTTGCTTTGATGCGTTTCTTTGTGGGCTTTGCTTTTGATAACTGTTTTGTTATGATGTTTATATTGTGTGAGTACGGAGTATTCTGTTTTGTCAGATTAGACAAATATTTGCTAAAAAAATTTTAGCCTAGAACGAGAAACTTTTTTATGGTTCAGTATTTATTTTAAAGTGCAGAAGTTTTGTCCGTGCAAAAAGCCTCGCTTCTTTAAAATCGAGTTTTTTTCTTTTTGTCAAATATTTGCTTAATGTGCCTTTACCTTTAATTGTTGCTTTAAGATCATATAGAACTTCTGGCCTCGTCTAGCCTTTAAGCAGTTATCTGTTGATACTAAAAGATGGATGCAGAGACAGTCCCCTCAGTCCTCTTTTGATACAGTTGTCCGCTTTCCCAAGTGTTTTCAAATATTTTTTGTTTTTAGTACTGGAATATGTGGGTCCCAAATATCGTACCTTTGTTTCCAATATGTCCATAGCTTTGTTCTTTACCGTTGCCAGCTGTGCTTTACCTTGGATAGCCTATTACATATCAAATTGGAAGCTATTGGCCATTGCGACTTCGGCGCCGTTATTACTGGTTGTGCTGGCGCCATGGTTTATACCGGAATCAGCCAGGTAAGCAAACAAAACCTTTGTAAAAAACTTTCCTAATATTATCACGCTTCATTGCCTTTCACAGATGGCTAGTGTGCCAGGGCAACTTCGAAAAATCCATTGCCATCCTCAAACAAATGGCCAAAAGCAATAAGAAAGAGGTACCCGATGAATGTTTTGAACAATTTCGCGCCACTTGCTTAAGACTTCAAGCCGAGGAGAAAGAACAACATTCGTACACGGTCTTGGATTTATTTAAAACGCCACGCCTGAGACGCATAACCATCTTGTTTGTGATTATTTGGATGTCCATTTCCCTAGTCTTTGATGGTCATGTACGTAATGTAGGCTCTTTGGGCTTGGATATCTTTCTAACCTTCACGGTAGCCTGTCTAACGGAACTGCCCGCAGCCACTATACTCACCGCTACTCTGGATAAAGTGGGTCGGCGTTGGTATGCCTGCCTTAGTATGGTTTTAAGTGGCGTATTCTCTTTGTTGGCTTGTTTGGCGCCTAGTGGAGTGTATTCCGCCAGTTTGGCTATTGCCGGTAGATTTTTCGTTAACATCTCATACAATATTGGTTCTCAATATGCTGCTGAAATTTTACCCACTGTTGTAAGAGGCCAGGGTGTGGCTTTTATCCATATTATGGGTTATATCTCCACCATGATAGCACCCTTTGTGGTTTATTTAAGCAACATATCGATGGTATTGCCTTTGATTATTTTGGGCCTGTTGGGTATAATGGGTGGCATATTGTGTTTGTTTGTGCCCGAAACTATGGATCAGGATTTGCCCAAGACATTACAAGATGGTGAGAATTTCGGTTTGGATCAAAAGTTTTGGGATTTTCCATGTTTGCAGAAGAACAAGGACGGAAAATAAGGTTGGAGTTTTTAATTCTACAGTGAGGAGCAAAATTTAGATTTTTAAAAAATTATTGTGAAATATTGTAATTTTGTTGTTGTTCTATTTTATGAATAAAATCTTAGAGTTTTTAAAATAAAACTCTCAATGATGAGTTTAATTTTATTAAAGATTTTAAAAACTAAACACTTGTTTTAGTTCGCGAGTAAAAAAATAAAACTCGCAGATCGATATTATCGAGAATTTTTTTGTAAAACGTTATTATCTTTGTAAATAATTTTAATTTATAATTTCGCAGTTAGAATATCAATAACTCTCAATCACTTCTTTCGAGTTAAACAAAAAAATATATTTTAAACAAAATATTCCTCGAACTGTCTGAAAAAAGGTTTAAAGTGGACTAAAAAAAGTAAATTCGTGATCTGTACTTAACTTTAATAAAACTCGCCAGTTTGGAGTATTATCTTTACGTTTTAAAATATTGATTCATCTACAGTCTGCAATTAAAGATTTTGAACTACATGGCATATGGTTCAACAAGATAGTGTTACTAGTCATCGTAGCCTAGATGGCAGCGTGTTGGCTTATTAGACGAGAGAACATGGTTCAACCTCCAGCTACTTGGTCCTATAGGATTCCATTGTAATAATGATAGTACCTATTCCGTCATTTAACTACACCGATAGATTTATGAAGGCGAAGTTGGCTAGATAAGTCGCGGCAATAAGATCTGGGTGCCAAAGTATCATTCGTCGAATTCGTCGCAGCTTCTCATGTGCTAGGCAATAATAATCGCGATGTGCAAGTACTGGGCAAAATGTTTTGTGGTCTCTTATTTAGCTCGGGCCAGTGTCCAGTTATACTTCTATGATGAACTCTGGTAAGGTTTAACGATAAATTCTGCTCTAAATATATCCATATCGGGCCAGATTTGTCTTGTTTTCATACAAATGGGGTTATTATTCCAATCTTCAATGACTACAGTTTGTGTCTGATAATTTACTGGTCCCTCTGCAGAGGAATACCACTTTGACGTATGAATTCATTTGAATTTTCCTTTGTAGGAGTCTTTGTCTGATTATTTACTTGTCCCTCTGTAGAGGAATACTACATTCAGGTATGAATTCATTTGAATTTTCTGTTGTAGCAGCCTTTGTAAGTGCGCCATCTTTGTTGTTACCTTCAATGTTTTCGAGTCCAGGAATAACTATCGAATATTTTACTATCTCCGACAAAGACGCCCGATATTTTTTTACAATATTAGATATGGTGCATAGACTTCATAGGGATCTATGGAACGCTTTACAGTCAGTAAATCTTCATGCGATATTCTCTATTACAGGCTTCACGTGGCTGCGGTCTTTATAGGCTATTGTAGCCATTCAATCCGAAGAGTAAAATAATCTGGTAGTTCAAGGGACATTACTATATTCTGTACTGTTCTGTAAAAACTCCTTATTCCACTTTTTCCCGTGATCTGGATCCCTCATAATCCTTATAACATGCTTAAAACGTGTTGACCACTGCCAGTATAAATTGTCGCCGTAGTCCAGGAGGTAGTGTGCTGGCTTATGAGACGCGAGCCAGTGGCCAAACCCCAGCTAAGGCTACTTGAATCGAACGAAATATGAGAGATAATTTCTTTCAGAGACTTCCTCTCAACCGTTTTCTATTAGAAGCTCTGAGAATAATCCAAATTATCATGAAAAATTTCTCAATAATTTGCTGTTTGGAGACGACTTTAAATGGTAGGTCCTGACACCCAACATGTGTGGGTGTGAGAAGTTAGGTTGTAAGCCTGACTAAAGGGTTGTAAACCTGGCTAATGACCAATTAAGTAAGTATCCCTCTTTTTTATAATTTCCCACTTTAAAACTTTAATTCTGTTTAATTGTATGATATATGCGTACATCATAAGTGTGTGAGGAAATAATCAATTCATCCATCATTCTTTAAATAGATTGACTTACCATACACGGAGACTGATGACTGTCAAATTTATTTACACAATTATGCTGACTGACTATTTGTCACTCATTCATCCCTTAATTAAGCGAAATGTTTTATGGCAGAGGAGGAATTGAACAAACGTTTGTAAATTATTTTTGAAAAGTTTACAAAACAAATCAATCATTTAAGCGGAGGGAAAAACAGAACAGAACAAGCCTATGCATACATACATATGTATGGCATATGCATTTAAATATGCCACATAAAAAAAATGAAATAAAATATCCTGGGCAATAAATGTGAATGAATGTGAAATTATTTGCTGGCATTAAAATCCAACTACACTCGTAAATAAAATAAACAACTGAACGCAACTTAACTGAACGGAATTTGAATTTGAAGAGCCGGATATAAGGAAAAATATGGCAATAGAGACAGTTAGGCAGACAGACAGACGGACAGATAAACTGAAAGGACAGACATAGCAGCATACATAAGCCAGGATATAATGGTTTTATAAAGGACTTCTTACAATAATAACTACAAATGATTATGGTTATAACACCAAAGCTGTGTGTGGCCATAAAGAACAAAAAAAAAAGAAAAAAACAGGCGAAAGAAATACCCTCGTAAGCCATCAAATACTAGCAGAGACTGCGATTACAAATATATTTAAGGGGATAATAACATAAGCATAGCGAGTGTTTCTTTTACTTTTTCTAAACGTACCAAAAAGGAATGCCAAAGGATAACTGTAAAGGAAGAATAAGAAAAATACAAAGAGAGAGATAGAGCGAGAGTCTATAAATATTTAGATTATTTGCATATTAATACAGTTGTATGGAACAAATGTTACTTTTTCACTTACTTATGTTGTTACTCTCCTCTCCCCCTTCCCGGCTTCTCTTTGCATCCCAATTCGGAAAAAAAATTCCTGTCCTATACACGCATACACATGCCTTGTGTCTATGGATTTGGCTTTGCAAAATAAAGCGATAAAATACATGAAGAATTTTTCAAAATTTTTTTACTTCCTCTCTTCTCAACTGCGTTTCTATTTAAGTTCACTTAAAAGGAATCGGTTAAGAAACATGAAGAAAAAGAAAACGATAAAAAAGAAACGCGGTCTTAAGACATAATGCTACAAATGTGAATCCGTTGCAAGTGTAAGTGGCACATAAAGTGTTATTCAAAGAAAACGAAAAAAAGAAGGAAAAATTCTTAGAGATTGCAACTCCAGGAATTTTTTTAAAATGGAAAAGAATGCAGAATTTAACGAGCCCTACTTTCACAGTTAGGTGAGGGCTTTAAAGGAGTTAGGTTAGGTTTGGTTTGTTAAATCTTACTGTTCCTATACGGTTCATTCGGATTTGTTGCATGACGTTACTTTAAGTCCCTTCGCAGCGTTCGTTTCTTCTTGGATTACACGTTTACACGTATGATCTGGTAAACTGCTTTACATTCAAGCGCTCATTGCTTCATTCGTAATTCTTGTTTAGAACTAAAATAGCTTGCTATATGGCTAGTACTATAGTTGTCCAACTGGTTAGCTGACTAGGAAAGCTAGTATAGCTGGCTCGTGAAGCTTGTACAGTTGGCTAGTAGAGTTAGTATAGCTGATTGGTAAAACTAGTATCTCTGGCTTCCTAACTAGTATAGCTGCCTAGCTGACTAGTATAGCTAGTATTGCTGGCTAACTAGCTAGCTGGCTAGCATAGCTGCCAAGTATAGCTAGTATAGCTGATATAGCTGTATAGTATAGCCATACTAGCTAGTATAGCTGGTAAGCTGTATAGTACAGCCAGTATAGTATAGCTAGTATGGTTTGTATAGTATAGTATAGTATAGTATATTATAGTATAGTATAGTAGAGTATAGTATATTATAGTATAGTATAGTATAGTATAGTATAGTATAGAATAGTATAGTATAGTATAGTATAGTAGAGTATAGTATAGTATAGTATAGTATAGTATAGTATAGTATAGTATAATATAGTATAGTATATTATAGTATAGTATAGTATAATATAGTATAGTATAGTATAGTATAGTATAGTATAGTATAGTATAGTATAGTATAGCTAGTATGGCTGTACTATACAGCTATCCAGCTACTATACAGAACGAAAGTGGAAGCTAGCTAGCTAGTATAGCTAGTATGCCTATACTTTGTTAGAAATCTGCTAGTCGCCTAAGAAATATTTTTCCATCTTTCGTTTCGTTAGATATGTCTAATTTGGGATTTGAACCGCGACCTCACGTCTAATGAGCCAACACACTACCTACTAGACTACGGCGACTACAATGAATAATTTCTTAAAAATCTGCCATTGTGTCTCGATCTTAAACTATAGGTTCTACCACCCCTAAATAAAATTAATACACTCAGTACATGTGCTATGAGAAGCTAGGTTGTAATCCTGACTTAAGAGGTTGTAATGACCAATTAACAAGGCTAACAAGAATGGTTTGAATCAGGTTTTATTCGTTACCATAAGACATTCGCAGAACATATAGGGACTCTAACTTGATTACAATGTTAAA
This sequence comes from Sarcophaga variegata, assembly GCA_932273835.1. Lineage (NCBI taxonomy): Eukaryota > Metazoa > Arthropoda > Insecta > Diptera > Sarcophagidae > Sarcophaga > Sarcophaga variegata. The sequence goes on from OW026360.1 coordinate 22,462,100, forward strand.
TGAAAAGCTAATAATCACGTTGGCATTAGCGTTGATCAAGCCAGAATTGAGAGACGTTTAGTGTGTAAATTTGAATGGTTCGAGGAGAGAACTATTTGTCAGCATCTAGGAGAGAAATTATGTGCAATGAAAGCAATGCTACACCTCCCATAATGACAGTGTATTAACCGAAGTTCCGATAGGATTAAATAACACACAGATGATATCAAACGATTACCATCTACTTTTGAATATGTATGCCGGTGAAAGGCAATCCCGACAAGTCTATATAGGCACTAGGTTGTGTACATTATAATTGATGAGGAAAGCACTCGATTGTGTAATGTAATGGTGCAAGTGCTCGATTTTAAATTAAGGCACTGCATATTCAAATCCAGGAAAAGGCGACAATTTGTCATTTTGGCTTTTGAATTTCAAAAAACTATCATGTTTCTTTCAATACCGCTCTAAAGAATTTATTTAGAAAGCGCGTGATCCCTGTCTCCCTATAGAAAATGAAAACAACAGCGAGCATTATCAGAAGATCGGGCAGTTACACCTCTTGAGAAAGAATAGAATCTAATAAGCAAAGTTCCTCCCCGCTCAGTTCAATTTCAGAAAACTAACATATTTCTTTCAATACCCCTCTAAATAGTTTATTTAAGCAGCCCGTAATCCCTGCCTCACTAGAGAAAATGAAACCAGCAGCGAGCATTATCAGAAGATCGTACAGTTATACCTCTTGAGAAAGAATAGAATCTAATGAGCAAATTTCCTTACCAGTTTTACCATCCAATTCAACAGCCAAATACATTAGCACTGTATTGTTTCTTATTGCAATGCATTGGAGTTAGGGAATGAGATTGTGGAAGGGAGGAAAACGGAGTAGTATTTAAGAATCTAAGCTTTTAACCTGTTTTTATTGCAAATAAGAGAGCGATTTCTTTTCGCAATGCATTATGAAATTTAACTGTCCAAGAGACAGAGGAATTGAAACGTTGGATTTTCGGGACTAAGTCCTTCTATTTGCCTCGAATAGATTTCGTTGATATAAAGACAAAACACAGTGAAACACAAATCACGTTGTGAGGGTTCATTAATAACTATTTGAAAGCCTTAAAAAATACTTCGAGACAACGATTCATACATGAGAGTTGTATTCCATTTTCGGTCAAATAGGAGTGGCTTAAGTAGGCAGCAGATCACACCAAGTGAAGTCTTTTTTGTTTTGGTTTCCAGGAGGTTTTCAATCTGCTTCACACTTCACTTAAGTCTTAAAAGTTGCAACAAATCCAAATTAACCTCATTGTCAATGTAGCGCCCACTTTTGCACCAAGGATAGAGAAAGGGTTAGAGGGCGATAAGCAAGAGCAAGTGATAGTGGGAAAGAGGTGGTGAAAATAAAAAACGGCATTGTAAACTTTTAGTAGGAAATAATAAATGCAGGCACACAATATAAATGTTGATTTTAATACGAACAATTTCTTAAAATGTTTCGTACACTTTGCGTACAATTTACATACCCGTGGAAAAGTATTGTCAGATGGTAAGGGTAGAGTGAGGACAAATGAAAAACAAAAACAAAAAAAGAATATGAAAAGCCGTTTTTCGTAAAAGAAAATATTAAAAAATTATTATTATTTCAGGCTGCAACAGCTGAGAACCCATTTAAGATTGGCTTTATAAGAAACCCATGTAGACATACATACACTTGCATACACATCCAGAAAGTATGGCACAGATATGTATGTTGGTGTACCATTAAGCCTAAAATAAAGAAACAAGGATATTAAGGATATTTGTTTGTTTGTTGTTGTTGGCTTAAACAACTTAAACCTATGCAAGTTTATTTATATGACGGATGGTGTCTTTGGCATGCAAAATGAACTGAAGGAACACATTCTTAAAGAAAATTTTTTTTATCGCATTTTCTTATTTGCTGTTGTATTGTGTGGAAGGCCTAGTGGACTTTGTACAAGAAAAACAATTAAAATGTTTATTTGCATTGTATTGCAGTTGTTGTTGTTGCAACAACTCAAACATTGTCCATAAACATTTATTTCATTTAAATATGTTGCAATGCTAAGGAGAGAAGAGGGTGAAAGAAACTGTGCAGCATTATTTTAGTGTTTACAACAATAAAAATTTATGTTTTGCAATCATGCAACATGAGGCTTAAAATTCTTTTTTTTTTAAATTGGTTTTAACCCTGTAAGCACTGGACGGAGGCTTAAGGGAACTCCTAGGCTCTACCGCCCACTACTCAATTGTTTGAGCAAAGCAATCAAGAAAGTGTTTTCCAAAAAGCCTAGGAGAAGGAATTTGCTTTCCCTTGTGATAATGATTAGCCACACGATTGCTTTGTACACACATATACTTAGTTGGTTATTACAACCCTTTTAGTCAGGATTACAACCTAGCTTCTCACTGCACTTATGTTGTTCGTGTTAATTTTATACATGAGTGAACGAACTTATGAAGTCGCCGTAGTCTAGTAGGTATTGTGCTGGCTTATAAGACGTAAAGCTAGGGTTCGAGCCCCAGGCCAGACATCAAAACAAAATACAAAAAGTATTTCTTCGGCGACTTCCTCTCAGCAGATTTCTGGCAAAAAATCTGAGAGTAAATAAAATTGCCATGACAGTTTCTCAAATAATCTGTAGTTCGGAGTCGACTTTAAACTGTAGGTCCCGCCACCCATGTATAAAATGAACACACACAACATAAGTGGTGTGAGAAACTAGGTTTTAACCCTGACTGAAGGGTTGTAATGACCAATTATGTATGTATGTATGTGATAATCAATAGCCACACGATTGCTTTGTACACATATACCCTTAGTTGGTTATTACAACCCTTTTAGTCAGGATTACAACCTAGTTGAGCACACCACCACAACATGGGTGTGTTAATTTCATTAATAAGTGGCGGAACATACAGTTTGAAGTCGAGCAACAGATTTTTGAGAAACTTGTTCATGGCAATTTTATTTACCAATAAGCCGCTTAAATTGATTGCACTTGAAAGCAATTTTTTAGCTACGTACCCTACAGCACTACGCATATTCAAGGCATGCAATGTCTCAAAAAAATGTAGAATTGGAATAAATTATCCATTATGAGTTGCTATAACTCCATAATTCTAAATTCTTATATTGGCAACTCGATCATTTAAATGAAGCAATTGAGAAAGAGCTATCAAAAGGGGCCTATAGAAAGATGTTGTATTGGCCTTACGATGCCTTTATGACCATATTCCGATGGCAATCCAACTTGAGACTTAAATGTTCGGCAAACAAAGTTACGTTGAATATTTGGTGGGATTGGGAAAGAATTCTTCATCATGAGAATGTGAGGTTTACACAAATTTTGGTCAGTTTCAGTCAGGATTACAACCTAGCTTCTCACATTACTTATGTTGAGCGTGTTAACTTTATTTATGTGTGAAGGGACCGACAGTTTAAAATCTACTTCGAACGAAAGATTTTTGAGAAAACTTTCATGGCAATTTTTTATTTATTCTCAGAGCGTTTGTCAGAAATCTGCTGAGAGGCAGTCGCCGTAGAAATAAATTCCATTTCGAACGACGGATTCTGTTTGAGAAACTTTTTCTTGGCAATTTTTTATTTATTCTTAGAGTTCTTGCCAGAAATCTGCTGAGAAGAAGTCTTCGAAGAATATTTTTTTATTGTGTTCGTTTTGTTGGAGATGTCTGACTTGGGGCTTGAACCCTGGCCTTATATCTAATAAAGCAACACACAGTGTTCTATACTATGGCGACAAATATTTGGTTACATGAGAAAAATAGAGTTCAGGTATGAGGGGGAGTTTTGATGCAATCAATGCATGACCGACAAAATAGGTGTTGTATTCCATTATTGAACAGTATTTCGGTTTGAACTGTGGCCTCTCAACCTACTTGACTACAGAGACTATTTTTGGTTATACGTGCAAAATATACCTCAGATATGAGGGGGAGTTTTGATGCAATTGTGTTCAACAAAATAGATGTTGTATGCCATTATCACAATACCAGGTGAATGACAAATCACGGAAGTTCTTCAATGACCTGCCATGATATAGAAAATCATACCCAAATATGTGCCGTGCGCAACTAGAATATGTTTGGCGTCAGACTGTTGAACACACCAAAGGATTAATTAAATGGCTTTATGTATTAAGACATTGGCGTTGGGCTAAGAAGAAAGAAGGTCTTGTAGTATGAACCCAGTGTTGGCAATAAAACATTTTTGTTGAGAGCAAAATAAATTCAAATAATGAGAGCCCAACGTTAAGTTTCTGTTTCTCTTTTATCAAGGAAAAGTATTCTTAGTAGAGAATGCAAAACTTAAGTGTAGGCAGGCTGGATTAATAAAATTTTTAAGAAGAAAAAGAGAAGCGGGGGATAACAATTTTTCTTGTTTTTATGCTTTAAGTTTCCCTTGATTAGTTTGAAAAAGAACAGAAAAGAAATCCTTCTGTTTAACTGCTTAAATTCATTGAAAATTAAATATTCAGAGATGAAAAATAAAAAAATCATCATCAATATCATGACAAAGTCATTTTAAAGCAAATATTTGCTGCATGCAACTCCATTCAACCAACCAACCACTTTGCTTGGCGTAAGAACTAATGGAGTTGTAAAGCAGTGGTAAAAATCAAGTGTAAGACAGAGAGTAAGACAGTGCAGCAAGGGGGGGGGGAATTATAGTATAATTCCAATATCAATAACAGTTTAAAGTTAAGCACAGATGCAGTCTTCCTAAGCACAGTCAGTCTTTGACGTCTGTCCCCCTTTTACTTGAAGATTTCTCTGTTACTACTACTGGCAAGCAAGCAAGCGACCAACCAGTATGTCAGTCACCATTAATCGAGGAAATGCATTTTTCAAGTGGATTTCAGTTCTTTTTTTTTCTTCTTCTGTTGTTGTTTTTTGATTATCCCTGCTTATGCAGGAAAAAAAAGCTCAGAATGTTTAAGTTTTATTTAGAAGGGGGCGGGTTTTTTTGTTCCTTTTCTTTCAAAAGCTTTATCGGGGGTAAGAAATTGTAAAACATGTGACAGTGCGACAGACTGTCATTTGGCTGCATTTGTTTGAATGTTTGAATGTTCATTTCATGTTTAAAGCAAACAAATGAAGTGTCCTTGTTGGGTTAGTGGTTTGGGGTATTGTTGTCCTTTTGTTTCTTCCATTTTTTTCTCATGAAATATTTTGCTCCACATACACTTGCTTGATGATATTTTATGCATATCGAGCGCAAAATACAATATTTTTTAAGTGTTTTAATGGATTTCTTCTTGGCTGGCATATTCAAAGGATTTCCTTTAGGCATGTCTAAGAATTGCAAGGAAAAAGAAAAAAAAAAAAAAAGGATTGCGTTTGCAATAATACAAGGGTGCGATAACTAACAATGAACTTTACGTTCACAGAGTTCAGCTTAAAAATATTTTAAAATTTTTAATGAAAAATTTAGCCAAAAAAATATGTTTAAATTCATTAAATTCATGATGTCTCCTGATCAGCTTTTGTATTTCGTTCATATGATGCATATACAAACCTGATAACTTTTATTTCATAAAAATATGTCAGAGTTAGTTCAATTCACGATTGTTTAACGTTTCAAACCACAGGGATACAGTCTACTCTCCTGTATTATTTGAAGAATAAGGTTTAATCAGAATCTAAGGATCTGGTACAACCAGAGTGAATTGCAAACTAGTTCGCCTCAGTCCAGTAGGTAAATCAAATATCTCCAACAGAAACGAAACATGCAAAAAATATTTCTTTGGCGACTGCCTCTCAACACATTTTTGGCAAAAACTCTCAAAGTAAATAAAATTTCCATCAAAAAGTTTCTCAAAAATCTCTCGTTTGGAAACGACTTTAAACTGTAGGTCTCATCACTCATGTATGACATTAACACATACAACATAAGTGGTGTGAGAAGCTAGGTTGTAATCCTGACTAAAAAGGTTGTAATAACCAACGATGTATGTATTTTTGTAACCAAAAATTGTATGAACTTCACGTCCTCACGATGGATAATGCTTTTCCAATCCCATCAATCAATTCAATGTAATTTTGTTTGCCTATCATTTACGTTTCAAGTTGGACTGCCATCGAAATACAGTCATACAGGTATCGTGAGGCCAGGTATTATCGCAAACAGAGATCAGTAATGAATCGCTTTTTCGCTACTCATAAGTACTCATGAAATTCTGTGAGTGAGTCAACAGTATTGAAATCCAACTACTCTGATTCATTCGTACTCAGTACAACATTGATTTATAAGTACCAGTTGTAATGAGTATGAGTACAACGTTGACAGCAAACTCATAACATTCGAAATATGTTTGATTCCTACGCCTACTTATTCAGATTCATAAATTTAGAAAAATACTCATAATACTCATAAATGGTTCGAGTGATTCGAATCATTCGTCAAAATTTACAGTCTTAGTTGTTGTTGCATTTACAAGGAAAGAAGAAAGACACATAAACAAAAAAGACAAAGACAGCAAGTAGAGCAAACACACAACCTCCATGTGAGTATGTAGTGTTCGTACGCGAATCATACTTATTTTGTGATTCGTGTCTACGATGAGTCATGGAGAATCGAAATCAATAACATCATGCGTATTGTTAAGTACGAGTACCATGAGTATTTCAAACTTTGAGTATGAGTAGTACGAGTATGACATTAAAATAAGTATGAATGCGTATAAGTATCAGAAATTATAAGTATGATTCGAATCTACTCATCGTTTTGAATACTCATTGCTGACCTCTGATCACAAAGCAGTACAAAAATATTCTAAAGGCCCCTTCTGATTGCGCTTTTTCAAATGCTTCTTTTAAATGGTCGAGTTGCCAACAGAAGAATTTAGAATTACGGAGTTATAGCATCTCATAATGGATAATTCATTCCAATTCTACTTTTTTTTGGATACAATGCATCCTTGAATACGGATAGCGCTGTAGGATATGTAGAAAAAAAATTCCATTCAAATGCAATGAATTTAAAGCGGCTTATAAAGCAATCGAAATCGCCGTAGTCTAGTAGGTAGTGTGTTGGCTTATTAGACGTAAAGCCAGGGATCGAGCCCCAGGCCAGACATCAAAATAACATTCAAAAAGTATTTCTTCGGCGACTTTCTCTCAGCAGATTTCTGGCAAAAACTCTGTGAGTAAATAAAACTGCTATGAAAAATTTCTCAAAAATCTGTCGTTCGGAGTAGACTTTAAACTGTAGGTCCCGCCACTCATGTATAAAATTAACACACATAACATAAGTGGTGTGAGAAACTAGGTTGTAATCCTGACTGAAGGGTTGTAATGTCTGTAACTCAGCTACCTTTACTAGATAACGAGCTTTTAGGCTGGTTTTCAGTTTGATTTTAAGACAGTCACGCTTTAAATGTAAAGCCCTGATTGGATCACTGGTTGATTAGTTCCTAGGCAGCGTTTCATATGGATCAGAAGGAGCTGCTTTATGGGTTCAAGTGTGCTTTGATGTAACAAGACTGCTACTCCCTCCTATGCTATCTAAAGCGTTGTTAATCTGTTCCGAGAAAAAAAAAGAACTTTTATGGATCATTTTTAATTTAAGCACATGTCGTGAATAATCTTTTTATATTGTACAGAACTGAAAAAAATCTAAAGACTCGAATGTTGGTATGAGTTTTAAAATCCTTACGGAATATTAAAGCCTAGAAATGAAAGCTTTTGAAATATTTTTTTGACGCCATAAATAGGCCTCTGGAAATATTTTATCATTAATGTTAAAACTTTAAATATTTGCGATTAATTAAAAATAACTTAAAAACTGTTTTAATTTATTAGTAATTCTTCTTCTTTTTTATGCTTAAATAACAATTTTCACACCCTTTTTCTTGGCATGCTTTAATAAATTTTCTTCATAATTTCTAACGAGTTCCTTCTCCTCTATCTGCAGCCTAAAAATAACAATTAAAAGCTAAAAATTATTTTAAAAGGATGCCTATTGGCATTAATATCCTCTTATATTTTATATTATATACATAGGTATGTGTGTCTGTATATATGAGAGTGTACGTATATGTGTATGTGTGCATTAATAAAATTTTTTTTCAAATAATTTCTCTTCTCTTTTTTCCTTTTTCCTTCAATATTTCCTTTGCCGTTTGAGTTTTTTAACATTTTAATAGAGTTTCACTTCCTGACACTTTACTATGTATACTGCTTTACCCCTTTTAGAAAATTTCAAATTTATTATTATTGTTGCTGTTGTTGTTGTTGTTTTATTTGTAACAAAATATAATTTGAATTACAAACAGCCGGTTGTCATAAAATTTATTGAATTTTAGATTTTCGAAATAATTTTTAATGATGATTTTCATATGATGTGGCATAAGGCACAAGGCATGCAAGTTTTTGTGCCGGCAGAAGGGGTAGTAGATGGGAGGGAGGCATTTAAATTTTAATTAAATATTAATTAATTTAATTATAATTTATGTGTATTAGTTTGGGCTTAACTCTTTGCATATATGGTGGATGGATGGGAGTGTGAAAATTGTTTAGAAAATTGAAAACATTTGAGGGGAATACGAAGCCCATAATTATTATTGAAATTTGTTTTCACATGACGTTTGAAAGCTTCAAATGAATGGCAACACTGTTGTAATATATTGTTACGTTTTTACCTTTTAGAAACCTTTAAAATATGAGCTCGTAGATTGCAAATAAAATAAAATTAAATTTGTATTTAGTTTTAACCGTAGATCGAGCCTTAAAAAACAAAAAAATATTCAAAATTATTGATAGATTTTGTTAAAAAATTTTAATATTTTAATTCATTTTAATAAAACTATTTTACATCATTACATTTTATTATCACTTTTATGAAATTTGCGCCAAAATTTTTGACATGATGTACATTGGCATGGTTTTTTACATAAAAATCAAGTACTTCATGTCAGCCTGGTTTTATTTCTTTCTAAATGGTAACAATTTGACATCTAGCACCCTTGCTTTGTGGCGATTTATAAGTTTCCAATTGCTTAAATAGGACAGCTTATTGTCACTCGCATCAGTAACACTCTCAGTTGAGGGCTGGTAGAAACCTAAAGGTACAAACCATTCTTGTGATTCGTTAGAAATATTTGTTGTCAACGTCATGTAAGGTAAAAAAGTTTCCTGTTGCAATAGAACATCGATTATGTCAATAACAATTTTCTCTCTTTGATTCCTCTCTGGTTTCCCGGATACGGGTTTTCCCAAATACGGCTGTAAGTAATTGCTACACACGTAGCCTGTACTTCAATCTACAACTGCCAATTCGACTTCGGTGGACCACGAAATTTATAATTTCAATTAGTTACTAATCTACAGCGACAAAATTAAATATGAGTTGAAATGGTAATAAAACAAAACAAAAGGAAAGAAAACATAAATAAATACCAAGCATTACCCCGTAAATCTCTTTATGAAGCTTGATTTATATAAATATCCTTAAATTAATTTCATTAACAATCAATGTAAGTATCATCATTACCATCATTAAGTATCAAATTTCAATTAAAATCGCTGGAGGTAATTTTCATTTTCCACAATAAAACTAAAAAGTTTTTGAATTCTGTTGCTAAAAAAACTTTAATTTGAGATGGAAATATACCAAAAAAGAAAATAAAAACATAAGCATCATTATTTAAATATATTTGCTTTAATTTTCTTACCTTTTAGGCGAACAAAAAATTAAATTTTTAAAAAATCTTAAAAAAGGACATATGGGCTGCTCTGAAAGTATGCTAGCTAAGCCCAAACTCTTTATACAGTATTATTTCTTACACAAAACTACAAGTTGTATGATAAAAGTTTTATGAAAATGGTTAAAATTTTCTAACAAAAAATTAAGATAAATACATACATATATTTTTTTTAGAAAAAAAATCCTTTTCATTTGAATTTCAAAAAAAGGCTTTAAGCATGATTATTAAAAGCTGGAAGACTTTCAGCTCATTTTCCGAAAAGGCGTAATAGGTTTAAATATATCATTATCAAAGCGAATGATTCTGTTATCTCATACGTACGTAGTTCACCGAAATATTATCATACATACATACATACATAATTGGCCATTACAACCCTTCAGTCAGGATTACGGCCTAGCTTCTCACACCACTCATGTTGTGTGCGTTAATTTTATACGTGAGTGGCGGGACCTACAGTTTAACGTCGACTCCGAACGACAGAATTTTGAGAAACTTTTTCATGGCAGTTTATTTTACTCTCAGAGTTTTTGCCAGAAATCTGCTGAGAGGAAGTCGCCGAAGAAATATTTTTTTTTTTTTTTCATATTTCATTTTTTTGATGTCTGACCTGGGATACGAACCCGGGCTTTACGAATAGTAAGCCAACACACTACCTACTACACCACGGCGAAATATTATCATCTGTAATAAAACATGGGACGAAACACATTTTTCTAATGTTTGTCTTTCACTTGAGATAAATATGAGAAGAGCAGAAAGAAGCAACTAGATTTTGTCATACCAAGCTACTAAAGGCAGTTTGTTCTGTTCCAAGTAGTACGATCTTTGGCGATAAACATCCTGTTGTCATTTGTGTTGCTGCCAATACTTTCTTCAGTTCATAAGACGAGCTTCTATTTTCTTCTTCTTCAAAGTCTTTAGCAGCAGGAATATTACACACATATATAATTAATATATAATCGGTCATTACAACCTTTCATTATAAATTGGAAATGTCTGACCTGAAGTTTGAACCTTGGTCTGACGTCTAATAAGGTAACACGCTACATACTAGACTACGACTACTTCAATCAATATCAAGAACATATCAAGAATAGAAAATTAAATTTTTTCACTTTCGCCCCACACTTTCATAACTTTCGATTCTTTCTCAAAAACCGTAAATAATGTATTATTTACGATAAAACTTCACAAAATTTTTGACATCTTAAAAAAATTACATACACGACACCAAAAAATCTCTAGAAAAGTCGTTTGTATCAAAAATGATACATAAGATAGAATTATGAAGTTTTTGAATTTTGTAACCCCTGTTTAAAATTTTCTTTTTTATTTCGTTCAAAATAATGGCGATGACAATACTAACGAATTATAAAAATATCAGCCATCCAACTTTTTCTAAATTAAAGTTATGTAGTCTAAGAAATTGAAATGTATCATTTTTGATACAAAGCTCGATCTACGGTTAATTAAAATTCTTTATTATTCGCACAATTCTGGTTACCACTGTTCACAACTTGATGTAAACCGCGTCTTCACACAAGACTGACTGAGCTTCACTAACTCCGTCGCCTGCTTTGCCTTGCCTTTTATATGGCAAAGTAGACAGTCTGATGAATGTTCTTGAAGGCGAACTTTCTTGACTTCGCCTTCACGAAATCTCTATAAATGTAAAACATCGTTGTTTAAGTTTATTGTTGTAGTGTTGTTGGTATATTTTTGTTTACTTGTTTACCATTTTTTTATGCTGGTGTTTGTTGTTTATATTAAGTAGCACGATAATTTGTAAACAGGTTTGTTCGTTGCATTGTTTTGTTTTTGTAGCTTTCGTTTATAATTTTACTGTTAAGCGATGTAAAAGCAACACTCCAGTATCTAAATTTTTTACTTTCGTAACAATATTCATGTACCCTACTCTTCCATCCAAGATATACTATATAATGTGTAAGCTGATGATGCCCGATGACGCACGATCAATATCTTATGAATACCCATTATTACCGTAGAGAGTTACTAAATAACTACGTCTTTCTGATGGATTAAATAGCCTTGGATCTGCATAGTTTTTTCTTATAATGCCCACTATAATGATTAACACCCGTTGAGCGCTTAGGTACCTCATTTTGAAAGGCTGACAAGCGTTGGGTTTGAATGTAATGTGTACTCTTACTTCTCGGAATGAGTAAGTAAAACTATTCGAAACTCAATGACGGCCCTATAATTAAACCACGCACTGTAATAAGACAATATAAATATACTCTACACGGTGTCGAATCATTCAGTACTGGTTCTGAAATATTTAATTCGACATTCGGTTTTTTGTTTGCCTAATTGATCCCAACTGTCCTATAAATACCTAGAAAATTAATGCAGTATGGTGAGTTCAGTTAAGTGTGAAGCATTTTACAGCTGTGACGCAGGTAATGGAAATAAGTGCATAACTGATCTGGTCTTCATTACACTTATACTTCTTATCAGATCATTAGCGACTTATGAAGCCTTGATTTGATTGCGGGTAGTAGACAAGGAATAGTATCCTCCAGCTGTGGCCAGAAATGACAAATTGGCCGGATTCGCTATAACTTTGTTGTTCTTCTTTACTGACTATAGAGTTTCGCTGCAGTTGTTAAACACACATAACATAATTGGTCATTACAATCCTTCAGTCAGGATTAACACCTAGCTACTCACACCATTTATGTTGTGTGGGTTAATTTTATACAAGACTGGCGAAACCTAAAGCTTAAATTCGACTCCGAACAACAGATTTTTCATGGCAATTTTTATTTATTTTCACAGTTTTTGCCAGACATCTGCTGAGAGGAAGTCGCTGAGGAAATAGCTGCATCAAATCATCAAAGAAGTCTGAAAAGCGCACGTTGGCAGATAAAGTGGACAACATTTTTTGCTCGTCAATATACGTACAACCTCTACAGAAATAATTTGCAGGTAAGTGAACTATTTTTGCGTGCCTATCCATTACGCAATGATCCGAGGGAGTAGATACAATGACTGAGATTTTCCCACAAAGCAATTTAGGTCATGTCAGAAAAGGTTACAGCAATACCTACAGGCAGTAAGGTGCCCGCAAAGCACAGCGTTAGGTTGTGTTGCAACAAGTTCTGCATGTTGTTCGGCAAGTAATCTAGATGATGGCTAGTTAAGAATAACAAAGAGTGAGGTTAGGTCGCCAATTGATCATTTGCTTTATGAAGCAGCTTCATATTGCAATTTTTATTGTGGAGAGTTCACAAGTCTTTATAAAACGCTCATCCTTCCCGGGCCTTTTTTGGTGCAGAGGCATGGACACTATCAAGCGTTGATGCAACAGCCTTAAGAGTATTCGAGAGAAAAGTCCTACGTAAGATCTTCGGTCTAGTGCTAATTGGCGATGATATCCGCATCCTATCCAACAGTGAGCTGTATGAACTCTTCAACGTTATGGACATTGTGCAGCGCATTACCATTCAGCGGCTAAGCTGGCTCGGCCATGTCGTTCGAATGGTGGCGAATGCTCTGTCGAGGTGGGTATTTGATACAGGGACTTTCGGAAGTCGGCGAAGAGGACAACCTTGATTGCTTTGGAGGGAATAAATCGAGGAAGCCCTGTCATCCAACTCGCAAAGGCGCGTAAGAAGCAGAAGCGCCTGGAAGAATAAGTTAAGGCAGGCCGAAATCCGTTAGTTGGTTTGTTAATGGCCAATTACAGTAATCCTTCGATTTACGTCGTCTCGATTAACGTTGTTTCTATTTACGTCGTCAAATTTTTTGTTCCTTCTAACTTCGATTTACGTCGTTTCGATTTACGTCGCCTTTTTTTTTGGAACCAACTGCGACGTAAATCGAGGGATTACTGCAAATAAGTAAGTAAGTAAGTCCACAAGAAGACAACTGTATATGTATGATTAGGTTTGATAAACAAAATCTAATAATTTCAGCAAACCATTATTAGGACAAAGTCGCCGTAGTCTAGTAGGTAGCGTGTTAGCTTATTAGACGTAAGGCCACGGTCAGATATCTCCAACAAAATGAAATATGAAAGAATCTTTCTGCGGCGACTTAATCTCACCAGCCTCCTGGCAAAAACTCTGAGAGTAAATAAAATTGCCATGATAAGTTTCTCAAAAAATTTGTCGTTCGTAATCGACTTTAAACTGTAGGTTTCGGCACTCATGTATTAAATTAACGCACATAACATAAGTGATGTGAGAAGCTAGGTCGTAATCCTGACTGAAGGGTTGTAATGACCAAATTATGTATGCATTATTAGGTCGAAAAGCTCTTTGTGTACCAATTGCTGTACTACAGCGAAAGATATTTTAGAAGCGCCTTCAGATAGGTTGGGCAGTAAAGTAAATCTAACCCTACTTTTTCAGTTAAGATGTGAGAAATTAAAAGAAATCCCAACCCTCGTATATGCAAATGAAAACTGTTCTGCTCTACAACAATATACATTCCAATATCGATAATTTGTTCTGATTTCCATACAATTTATGACAGTTTTTTTCTGTTATTGAGAAAGCTTAGCTAAAAAATTATGAAAAGCAAATGAATTTGGCCTCAAGGCATCTACAAACCAACATCAATAGCTTGTATAAGGATTTTCAATATCAAATATCCTTACATGTGTACATATGTAACAAGGAATTGTGAAAATTTTCTTAAAGAGAAGTCACACTGACTGTCACAGAGAAAACTTATGATTTCTTTGCCTACCACCATAATGTAACGTGCCTTGTCATAAAATGTGTCATCTTATCGGGTGTTTTTATATCTTTTGTGCTGTGGCTGTTGAAATATTAAAATTTTTTTGTTTTTATGGGCGGGGTGGTGTGTGTCATGTGTTGGAATTGAAAAATAAAATTTTAATTTTCTTTAATAAATTTAAGTAAAGTTTTTATCTTCTTATTCAAAATTCTGTTACAATTTGTTATTCTTTTTGAAATCCTATTATTTCGATTGATTTACCACTTTGGGGAAGTAGAAGTCCTTAGAAAGGATTGTCGTTCCTGTTCCTTAAATATTTGTTTTCTTCTTGTTGTTGTTTTTTCAATTGTTTTATTTCGATTTATCAAATTTGGAAAATAATTTCTTGTGTTTTTATTTTATTTTCGAATTTCTATGTCCTTTGCCAGACATTGACCACAATTAGATAAATAATGTCTCCAGTCTTTTGTTTACCGTAACAATAAATAGAAATACAAAGATCACAATATAGAGAAGAGTCCTTTTTTTTGCCTAACAGACTGATGGATATTTACATACAGAATTATTTCAAGTAAATGAACAGCAACAACAAGAGCAACAGCAATAAGACCAGTTTACCTATGTTTATTGGGCACTTTTCTTACCAACAACAATTACAATTACAAAGACCACAAAATTGGGTTTTTGTGTAGATGCAACAAAATAATTATTTTCCACAAACATGCACATACCACCCTCGCATGCACACACACATTCTGTTGTCGAAATTGTTGTCTAAAGCCAGCATAAATATGAAGGAGAGAATAATGGTTGTATGGATGGATGGTTGGATGGATGGTTGGTTGGCTAACTAAATGCACAATTAAACTTAAGAAGAGAGATACTGGTTTTTATTGAAAATTAAATATTCATTTTATTAAATATTAATTTAAAAACATATTCTTAAAAAATTTCTAATTTTTATATGTTTTATTGAGCACATCTAATGCCAGATTGTTTACGAGGGTACATCAAGAAGTCTGTGAATTTTTTAATTTCTTGTCTCTTAACTGGAGCGACAGTAAACCTTCAGTCGGGCTGAATTCTGTCCAGATGTGTATAAACTTCGTCTTTCAGTTCTCATTTAACAGCAGACTACCCAGTGATTTAAGTAAAACTTTTAAATTCGTGAACTCATTGGGAATTATTTTCCTTAAAAAAATATTTGCAGTTAAACCAATACTTCACATACTTGCATATATAAATAACATAGCCCTGCATGGGTTTTGCAAATAAGATGGCTGGCTCCAGGTATTTCTGAAGGCATTTTGCGCGCTGAACACGAATCTGGGTTCAAAATTAATCAGATTTACTTGAAAATTGTTACTCAGGGGTTTTTGGGGTCGATGATTACAGATCTTCATTCAAATTTAAAAAATTCAAAATGACGGCGGTCAAGTAAATCTGATTAATTTTTATAATCCTCGACCGCCATATTGGATCCGCCATTTATTTGCACAAAAAAGTCAAAATTTGCTGTGTAATTGGTCTTTACAGCCCCTCAGTCAGGATTACGACCTAGCTGTGTATGATAATTTTATAAAGGGTCCGCCATATATCTTTTTTTTTTGAAAATGCTTTAAAAAAAAAACTACTGAATATTTTCTCAAATTTCTTTTTTTATTTGAAAGTACAATCCTTCCGGTTAATAATGGAAAATAATTTCATTCAAATGGCTGCCTCGGCTGGCCATGCAGAGTAGCCTACACCAGAAGATGCCGATTTTGGCAAAAAAATCATCTTTTCAGATGAAGCTCATTTTGATCTTGGCGGGTATGTAAACAAGCAAAATTGTCGCATTTGGGGCACAAATGCACGCATACATTGAAAAGCCGACGCACCCAAAACGAGTCACTGTTTGGTGTGGATTTTTGTCCAGAGGCATAATTGGGCCATTCTTCTTCGAAAATGAGCAAGAAGTGGCCGTTACAGTCAATGGCGATCGTTATCGGGCCATGTTGAACGAATTTTTTTTCACAAAATTTGAAGAGGAGGATATTGGAAACATTTGGTTTCAACAGGACGGCGCTACGTGCCACACAGCCGAAGCTACACTTGATGTTTTGCGCCCTGTTTTTGAAGATCGCATTATCAGCCGCAGAGCTGATGTCGTTTGGCCACCTCAGAGCTGCGACTTGACACCGTTGGACTATTATTTGTCGGGTGCCATCAAAGATAAGTGTTACGCCGACAAGCCAGAGACAATTGACGCTTTAAAGAACAATATTCGTGAAGCCATTGGTGAAATACAGTTGCACACAATCGATAATGTGCTTAAAAATTGGACCGATCGTGTAGGCTACTGCATGGCCGGCCGAGGCAGACATTTGAATGAAATTATTTTCTATTATTAACCGGAAAGACTGTACTTTTAAATAAAAAAAGAAATTTGAAAAAATATTCAGTAGTTTTTTTTTAAAGCATTTTCAAAAAAAAAGTTATTTGGCGGATCCTTTACATGAGTGGCTGGATCTACAGCTTAAAGTCGATTCCGAACAACAGATTTTTGAGAAACTTTTTCATGGCAATTTTATTAACTGTCATAGTTTTTTTTGCCAGAAAGAAATCCCCAACTATTGGGTCTTCTAACAAGGACTTGCGAACTTTGGATGTTGATAACTTCTTGTTGAAGTTATTTCTGTCAAATAAGTTGTCATTTTGAATTTCCTTTGAATTTCGCTCAATCCTTTGGGTAATGCAATGTCATATTCCTGCCAAAGAATTTCAATGAGTTTAGGGGTCCCATAAAGATTCTTTGGATTTCATTTACTCCTTTCATCGTCATATTCCTGTCAAGGTATTTCAATAAGCCTAAGGGTCCACTATAGAAATGGCCTTTTACAAGCCCAGAGGCTTCTACCATAATCCCATACGCTGGTAGACGATTGCAGTTGATTTCAAGCTGGATTATAGGCAAAACTGTATTTCGATTTGGTACAAATCCATCAGCTAGGTCTGGGGGTTTTTTGATTGAAAGTTGAAGGCTTGTGTTGGGAAATACTAGTCAAATTCCAGGAAATTCTAGTTTGGATTCTGGATGTATGGATGTTTATTGAAATGAAATGTTTAACTGAGAAGTCTTTTGTATTGATTTTCTATTTACGAGGGTGAACGGAGTCAGCGCTAGCGCTGCCAAACAAAAGCAGGACTACCCCGCACTGGAAAACCAGCCAGAAAGTTTGATGAACGAAGCTATATCCTTGATGTCAATAAATGATAGCTCCGTTAAGCTAACAAGGAATGGGGAGCCAAATAACCTATATCTACACCTAGCAAGAGACGGGCACTGGCAAAGAAAGTGAACAACAGTCTCCTCTTCCTCAGCGGATCTGCATCCACGGCAGAAGTCGTTGAAAGGGAGCCTCATTCTTTCCGCGTGTCTACCCATGACGCAGTGACCTGTAAGCACGGCCACTGTAGCCGAGATGACATCACGACCAAGACCAAGTAATCGGTTGGTATGCCTTCTATCCGTCATGGGCCAGGTGAGTTTAGCGGTGGAGCAGGACTACTCATTGACCCAGGATAGCTTGGCGTCCCGAAAGAACCTCCGCGTAATGGTCAACTTGACCGAGGCAAGTGGCATACCCAATTCAACAGAAGAGGATTCCGGAAAGAGCGCACCAGCTCTGGCGAGCTCGTCGGCCCTACAGTTTCCCGGAATTTCACTGTGTCCGGGGACCCAAAGCAGAGAGACACTGGTGAAGCGCCCCGAGAGAAGGTCGAGACTGCGGCGACATTCCCTAAGGATCCTAGAGTTAATCACGAAACCCGATAGAGATCTTATCGCGGACTGACTATCAGAAAAGATCGAGACACGAGTGAAAGGAGCATCGTAAATTGCCATCACCTCCGTCTGAAACACACTGCAGTAGTCCGGCAGACGGAGAGAAATATTTAGGTCCAGTTTCCCAGAGTAGACACGGCTTCCAACCCCATTATCGAGTTTAGAGCCGTCGGTATATATATCCATCACGAATTTTAACCTTCAAATGCTCATTTGTCTTTGGTTTGTTGACATAACATTTTTCTTTAATGGCACCCCATAGAAAATAGTCCAACAGTGTCAGATCGCAGCTTCTTGGCGGCCAATTGACAACACCATATCGGCTACTTAAACGGCCATCAAACGTTTGATGCAATAAATCGATTGTGGCATGAGATGCATGCATAATTGGTCATTACAACCCTTCAATCAGGATTACGACCTAGTTTCTCACATCACTTATGTTGTGTGTGTTAATTTTATACATGAGTGGTGGGACCTACAGTTTAAAGTCGACTCCGAACGACAGATTTTTGAGAAACTTTTCATTGCAATTTTTATTTACTCTCAGAGTTTTTGCCAGAAATCTGATGAGAGAAAGTCGCCGAAATACGTCTAATAAGCCAACACACTACCTACTAGACTACGGCGACTTCATGAGATCAGTGTTGAAAATAAATACCGTTCACATCAATACCATAAAGAGCGGGTACATTGACCATAATGGGTTCCGTCGTCCTCGTTTTAAAAGAAATATGGGCCAATGATGCCTCCGCTGCACAATCCGCACCAAACAGTCATTTGTAATGGATTCATTGGCATCTGTAAGACCACGTGCGGGGTTACAAGAACTTTAGCAATAAACTTGAGTATACCGTGCACTTTTGTTCCATTTTCTGCGACCAAATTTTGTACGAGATTTTCGCGCAATTTCCGACCAATTGTTTTGATTTTGGAAATAAATTTCCAATAAGTCTCAACGTTGTCCAAGCGTAAATAAGTTCCATTACGTCTAAAAGAGATAATTTTGTGACAGAATAAATGACATAAGTATTGCCAGATTCAAAATAACCGATGATTCAAATTTAAACTGATAGATGGGCCACCCGATAGGAGACCGCAGGTTAAATTGACACAATGTAGCAATGGGTGAGACCTTTGCGAAAATCTTGATAAAAATATTGATGAAGGGACCTGCTTAACAGTTTTATATACTTTCTAGAAAGTGTAATAAACTCCAAGACGATGTACGACTGTCGCAGATATCTCAATGAGATGGCGAACCGATATGATGTTTGTATCACAAGGGTACCGGGACATAGATATATTCCCGGCAACTGCAGAGCGGATGATTTGGCCAGAAGGGGCACGACCATCGAACTCTCTGATGAATTCTCTACATTGCGGAACCCTTTGGATACCTGCAGGCTTATAATTGACAATGCAATCGTTTACCTTGTCAACAGTAGGTGGGCAGAACGGCGCAAAAAATCTGGCCAAGGCTGGATAGGAGGCTCACGGAGACTCTGCTTAAACTCCAAAGAAGCAGGCTCAGCGCTGTTATCGGGATTATTACGGGGCATTGTAATATAGGAACACATGCGAAGCGTATTGGTCTTGGACAACTCGCGAATGATTTCTGCAGAAGCTGTGGAGATGAGGAGGAGGATGAAACTATTCTTCACCTACTGTGCACATGCTCGGCACTTGGTCAGAGGGGAAAGAAACACCTGCTACATGGAGGACCTAGATGAACTGTCATGCATGGATATTGGCAGTCTGAGTCGCTTCATCGGAAGCTCAGAGTGGTTCCTGGAATAGGGGAGAATGTGAAACTGTGGTATCACAATGGACCCTGCGTACAGCCTAAGTCTGTCCGCTCATGACTTCATCGAGGGGGCAGCCACTTCTACCTACCTACCTACCTAGAAAGTGATTACAAAATTATACTCAGAGGTAGAGGAGCTACAAACATTCCATATAGACTTACTGCTTGCCATTCACATTTGGTGGCCAAAGTTAGAGATTTTTTCCACTAATTTTCGAAACAATAAATATGGCTTTAACACCCCATACACACAATTCTATTTGATTTAATTGCATTTTGCACTTTATGCATTAAAAATTTAATGTTTTGAAGTATTTTTCTTCAAAGAAATTAATTTTCTTCTATGACTTCTATGTTGTTTTCAACTACTTTTAGTTGTTCAAAGAGAAAGTGACACAGTGTGACAGAGAGAGAGAGAGAGAGAGAGGAGAAGTAAATTGAATCAATAAAATTAAAAATGCTTTTCATTTCGTGGAGAAAAACCTGTCATTATTACAAACTGCTACTGCCGCTACCACTGTAGCTGTTCTCATTGACAAATTCTTCAATTTGAAAAATCCAATTTTCATTTACAACCACCCCACACACATACATTCACACATAAATAAACGTTTTTAAATGTATGGCAGCAGCTCATAAAAAACAAAATTTCATTTTCATACACACACACACCCACATATCACTCTTCTCTTTCTACTCCTTTTAGTTCTCTGGCAAAAACACAATTTAAACGTTTGCGTTTTTAATTACAAAAACAGGTTTGTAGGTTTTTATGATTATGATTTTCACATTATGAAAATTACTTGGTTTTTTACACACACACACACACATACTTTCTCTCTGTGTGTCACATATATGTACAAACGTTATTTTAATATAGAGTATGTGTGTGTGTGTGTGTTAAAGTAGAAGCTATTAATACAGGAATGGAAAGTTTTAATTGCTTTTGCAATTATTTTTGATTTTTATGACAACAAACGGCACCATAAAGTGTAACAGAAAAGGGGGTTCAAAGTTCATTATGAACTAGTGTTGGCAGGTTAATTTCAATCAGAACACCAATAGCCCAGTTAATAAGGTCTCTTACTATTCTATTCTTATTATTATGAAGGCTTTGCAAACATCGAAGGCCCAGACAATGTGGATAGCGCCCCGAAAACTTTTTCTTTTTTCAATAAAAATCAGATGCCCATTCACAACAACCTAAATATGCTGCTGAAATAATCAAGACAACAGGTTTTTCATGCTAATTTTGTGAAAAAAAATTCTTCTGCGATTGAAGTTCATCTCTTACTCGGCCGTTACGTCATCAGGCAAACTTAACGCCTATTGGACTCGGCGTACATGAAAGTGAATTGTGAATACGTTACTGCATCAGAGGAAATTGACTGTTTGGAGCACATGTTGGTGTGTGGTTGCAATTGAAAATTGTATTCAATTGAAAATGATACTGAAAGTACGGTAACCATCAATTCAGAGTCCTGTAGACACATGTTAATCATGTCTACCTATTACTTAATGATCCCTGCGAATAGTAACAGCAACAGAGACAATCTTACGATTTATTTTAATTTCTTGATGGGCATAGTTCCCACCTAATTTTGATTATTTATGACAGGCAATACAGCATGCTTCGTACTCAGTACGAGATTTGTCAGCAGCCACGAATATCGTCTTAAGTTCTGAAAATAAATAAGATTGTAGACTATCAGTTGTACAGAGATTCTAGGAGATACTCTTAAGAATCCAGAAGTCCAGCAATTCCAAAAATATATGAAATTTGGGGCAAAGGCACTCAAAATCTTTCTCGTTCGTATTTCGAGGGGCCCCAAGACAGACCGATCTTGGAATATGGCATTAGATAGGTAATGCAAAGCCTTATGCTTTCAAATCTCCATGTCCTGATGAACCAAAGGACGTAGGTAGATATGAACATGAACTACTTATGTTCCCGCAAACTCGAACTCCGAAATGAAAAATTTAGGCATCTTGATCTGTGCTCATTTTTACTTAAGATATCGGACTTAGAACGAGTCTTTCAAGCTATTATGCTTAAAGTGTAGGCAAAAGATTGTTTAATAGGTGTCCTAATGGAGGATTCAGTGTATTCCTGCTCTAGTAAATTCATCAGCTACACACTTAGCAGATGAACACCCTTTGAACATATTCCTTTCAATAGAACCCACATAAATCCATAGAAATCTAATGCATGACTTCTACGATAGGCTTTGAACGAAACCCCTTTCATATACCAACCACTTAAGACCTGATGGTTGTACCCGAAAGAAATTTGTTTAATCGGAGGCTGCTAGAAAGGATAGAAGCTTTAGAAGAAACAGTAGGTGTTGCCTTATTCTAGTTTTCCAGTGTGATTTATAGTTAGGAAGGCGAGGATATATTCTAAGAGTCCTTCGGAAAAGTTCCACAGCCTACCTCAATCATAAAAAAGCCCCTGTAGACTTCTTCAGGACTTCCAGGGCAGACCAGATCAAAAGATCAGACTTGTCGCTTGGAATTCAAGTAAGAAAACTCGTATAAAGACTGGGTTTAGACGAATTTCACTCATAGTATGTAGAGTATCCTCAAATAAGAGAGAGGAATACACAAAAGTCGCCGTAGTCTAGTAGGTAGTGTGTTGGCTTATTAGACGTAAAGCCAGGGTTCCAGCCCCAGGCCAGACATCAAAACAAAATACAAAAAGTATTTTTTTGGCGATTTCCTCTCAGGAGATTTCTGGCAAAAACTCTTAGAGTAAATAAAATTGCCATGAAAAAGTTTCTCAAAAATCTGTCCTTCGGAGTCGACTTTAAACTGTAGGTCTCGCCACTCATGTATAAAATTAACACACACAACATAAGCGGTGTGAGAAACTAGGTCGTAATCCTGACTGAAGGGTTGTAATGACCAATTATGTACGTATATATGTGTGTAATACACAAAAAAAGAATACTGTGCCAGCGTAACGGAATTTAAGTCGCATTGTGACAAATAATCTGTATAGAACTTAATTGTTACTTTACTTATTTAATTGTTTATTAAAACCTTTAGTAACGATGGCAACCTAGTTTCTCACACCACCCATGTTGTGTGTTTAAATTTCATACATGTGTGCCGGAATCTACAGTTTAACGTTAACTTTGAACGACGGTTGCTGAGAAGAATTATTGTTTTGAAATTTTGTTTTCGAAGCTGGGGTTTGAACCACGGCCACTTGGTTAAGAATATTTATTTATTTATTAATTACAAATTATATCCTAATTATATACGAGCGAAGTAACTTGACTATGTGCTCGGTGTAGTGTCACAGACCAGAGTCTCTGGTGGGAATCGAACCCACGACCCTCACGCTAATAGTCTAGCACACTACCCACTAGACTACCAGGGCATCCGAGAGGTTAAGAATAATTTAAAAAATAAAAAACAAAGAGTTGCCTTAAGGTTAAACTGCCCGCTGTTTTGTGGCAAAAATTGCCAAGTTGTTGTCACGTGACCTTATGAAACAATTTTTCAAAAGGGAAATTGACACCCCCGATCTCATTCCTTTCCAGGATGATTTTTTGAAGTAAATTTTTTTTTATATTTTTTAGTTAAGCCTCTTACTATCCACTGGATATGAAACAGCTTTAGGTGCTGCTGCTCACAAAGGGCTTGTTTCCTGGAGTATATGTGCGCACGTTTGAGTAAACCAAGATATTTGTCGTGTTTTAATCTCTTAGGAGAGTAATCACAAGTTGGCTTGGAATATGTACGCCGAGTTTAAAGTTAAACGTCCTAAAAGCTTAACAATTTTCCATTGTACCACTTAATAATACCGACACCATTCGCTTACTTTCAATAATATGTACGTTTCTTGTGTGAAAAATTTCTTCGAAATTCCTTGCATGTTCAAAATCTTCATCTCTTTCCATTCGAAATTTATTTCCGTCTCATCAATGACAAGCGTTACGAAAGCCTCAGTAATAGAACTATGTTATGTTATTGTTGTTGCTGTAGTTGTACCATTCAATTCATGACATTTGTTAGTTCATTTATTTATTGTGTTGTTGCTGATTTAATGTCCATTATTGATCCAACAATAGCAGGCTCATCCTTTCAACTGTTGGGTCTTCATCAGCATTTTAACCTTCACTATGATCATTTCACTTCAATACTCTGCTCGTTTATTTGAATTGTTTGGTCTTGATGGGTTTCTCCCCCCATAAAAAGGAGAACAAAACAATCTTTATGGTGTCAATTGGAAAACATTATTATTATGTTAAAATAACAACAACAATAAGGTCAACCCTTTTTTTACTCTTCAAATCTGCTACAGGCTCTCTCTTTCCTTTTACTGCAAACAAAACGATGTAACACCACCAGTCAACAGTTAGGAAGCCACAGCCAACGAAAATTTCTGATAATAAACGACATGCAATCATCAGTCCGGCAGTTTGTACGTCCGTCTGACAGTCAGTCATTATAAACATCACAGTAATATTTACATGCCACCATTAAAATAGCAAGAAAGAGAGCAAGAAAGAGAGAAAGAGAGCAAGCGTAATACAAACAAATAAAAACTAATGAAATGACATTAAAAGAGGAAATCATGTTTGGGGGTCACATGTCACATGTGTGGTACTGACAAGTGGGGGGGATATCATTGAATTCACAACCCGGAAGTGTAAACTTAAACTAAAACCGTTATAATTGTCAAACATTATTCAAAAATAACATGACCATGAGAATCATTGCGAGAATGAAAATGTGAGAGACAGAGCAAGGAAACGAATGCAAAGAATGCTAAATGAAGTGAAAAATGTAAGTTATCGATACAATCAATGATAAAAAAGAAGAAGGCAAACAAGAAAAACCATTTGAAAATTAAATTTAAAATCGAAAAAGAGAAAAATCAATTTTATTTGAACTCCACAAGAGTTTTTAGAGCATGAAGGCGTATTTACCGAATTATAGACGTTTAACAAAAATGTTCAAATAATCACGTTTAAAATACACGAAATAAAATAAAGGGACATGTAATATATTCTGAAATTGGAGGCGTCTTAATTTTCTCGGTTAAAATTCTATGAATCTGTATAAAATGTTCAATAGTTGTCCATAGCGTCTTAACTTAGAAGCATTTTGTCTGGGCAGACACGGCAAACCTAAACACACCTCAGTTGCAGTTGGACAAGATACAGAAACTAGCATACGTTGGTATATGCTAGCAATGAGGATCCAAACAAGAACTGTACAAATTATATTAATTCCGGGTTAGATTGTACTGGATGATCGTCGCCTGAACATACATGAGAAAATACAAAGACAGCGGCTCTGGAAGGCGTGTTAGATTTGTTAGATAGTCTACAAAGGCTAGAAACAATCCCTATTTAAAATAAACACATCCTCAGCCTATGGTGCCCTGTTAAGTAATCGGTTGCCAATCTCAGGTTATTCCTGATTATTCTGTAATTTTTCAATAATTTCTCAACAAGAATCAATATTTCGTCAAAGCCATTTGGTTTGAGAAGACTCTTGGCCCCTCTTTATCTTCCTTTTTGTTGAGCACACTTTTCCAGACATTAGCTTCCACTCTACAAAAGTGTTCTGCTCCCATTAACGTCGTACATGCTCCCCTTTATGCAAGTTTATCTGTTGGCTCATTGCCGAAAATTCCCGCTTTACCTGGGACCCAGCTGTGGATCATCTTTTTGTGTCTGCCTAGCAGATTCAGCTTCTACAGACAAATCCGAACTACATACATACATACCCCTCAGTCAGAATTACGATCTACCCTCTCACACTACTTATGTTGTGTGTGTTAATTTTATACATGAGTGGCGGGACCTACAGTTTAAATTTGACTCCGAACGATAGATTTTTGAGAAACTTTTTCATGGCGCTTTTATTTCACTCTCAAAGTTTTTACCAGAAATCTGTTGGGAGGTAGTAGCCGAAGAAATATTTTTTTCAGATTTCGTTGCGTTGGAGATGTCTGACCTGGGGTGTGAGCCAACACACTACGTATTAGGCTACGGCATACTATTTTCGATTTAACCTCATAATAGCCAATTGCTGGAATGGCAACCTTGTTATCAGATAGTATTGCTATGTCCTGTTTGTTGTATTTCCTTTTCAAGCTGAGTTGAATACATTTTCCGATGGCATATACTTCCGCTTGGAAGATACCCGCGCGTTTTCTCATGTGCTTGGAATATTTCATTCTGGGATTAATAACTTTCACTCCTGTTCCAAGGTCCGTTAAAGACGCTTCTGCAAACCACAAAATAGTCCCATATTGTTTTCGATTTAACCTCATAAAAGCCAAGTGCTCGAATGGTGATCTATCTGTCAGATATAATTGCTATGTGTTGTCTTTTGTGCCTTCTATCCAAATTGAATACGGCACCTCTTTCGATGGGATAGACTTCTGTTTGGAAGATAACCACAAATATCCCCATGTATTCAGAATTCTGCCCCCTGTTCAAAGTTTCGCTCTTGACCTATCTGTGTACCACAAAATAGCCCCTCTTTTAAGAGAGCATGCGGTTTAAAGGTTATTCCTTTCATTTTTGTTACTAAGTCTCGTTGCGAAGCACTTTCCAAAGTCACAAAGTCTACTGGTTCTGTCCAAGGGACAGTTAAGGAGGGAGATGTCAGCCAATCGGTTTCTTAGGTCATGAACCTTAGTGAAACGGAGTCCTTACTACAATGTACAGCGGACTTAAATCTAACAGAACTTTTAGTGCCGCTGTGGGACACACGCTAGTCTTTTTATTTTCTCTAGTATGCTCAGAGAACTATCATCCAACAAATACCACGATCATCGGTTTTCTTAAGCATTCTTGGGGTAAAGTTTACGTGGGAAACTTCAAAAACGAAGTTACTATTGAGTATAATCTAACCAGGGTTTAATTTTTTTTTGGACGCATCCCTTTCAAATGAAAATATTGAAGTCCATTAAGGTGATCAATTGTCATTTGCCTGGGAATTATTCTGCATTGCAAAGTCTTACGGAGGCACAAAATTTTAGAAGGGGGCCTTCGTCATATTCTGGTTCGACAGGACGACGTACCGTCTGGTAGATAGCAGCTGCAGATGAATTTTTTTCACTTACTATGATCGGGGGGAAAATGTGTAAAAATCAGTCTATAAATTTTAATCCATCCCTCGTATAACTTTTGAAAAGTGGTATTTTCTTTAAAAAAATTAAATTTTTTAATACTTTTACCAGATAGTACTTCGCTACATGGAATTATAAATTAAAAGAGAAGAGAAACGAATAAAATTTCTGACTATAAAAACGGCAATGAAAAAAAGAGAAAAAAACGCAATAAAAACGCATAAAATGAAGAAATATTTAATGATACAAAAATATGTTAAAAGCACAACAACAACAATTTATGCATGGAAAACTAAATTCAAGTACTTTGTCTCTCTCATAAAAAAAACTAACCACACCCGCGTATACACTCTTCACAAATTTTATGTTGAATTGTTGTGTTGTGCAACCACACTCGTACCAAACGCAAACCTACTCATATAAGACACCTAAAGAGGGCCTCTTCCCCTCCACATTTCTTTGTTTAGCGGAAAATTTAAAGGTTACGGGGAAAAGGAAACTAGAAATAGAGACATTGTCACATGATGTGATAGACAGAGTAAAAGCGCAGCAAAACGAAAAAACCAACCGCAAGCTCAAGGTGTCGTTATGCAGAGCAAATAAATTTTTATTTATAAAGCCAAGAGATCATGTAAAAAGGAGGCAAAAAATGAAGAGATTTCCCTCTTTACCTTTCTAAAAACAAACAAAAACAACAACAATTGCAATAAATGATGACACAAATAAATTTCGAAGAGATTCAAACTGACAAACTCTTATCCAAACCTAGCTACCTAGCTACACCTACAGCCAGCCATATAACCCTTTAGCAATCGAAAAAAGTAAAACCAAAAGGCCACCTTACAACATATGGTCATAAAAAAACAAAAAAAAAAAAAGAAAAAAAAAATTTGGTTGTACAACCCATAAAACCAAAGATATATACTTCTCAACCCAGCAAACATTTTTAATTAAAATTAATTGGAATCACTCTTACCCGCTATGGTCGTCAAACACCGCTGTTTGCCTTTGTAATCCCCGCTGCTAATAATACTTTGCTTCGACTTTCTTACCATGATGACATGAAGCCCAATTATCCCGTGTTGTTTTTCTCTAACCCAAGCTTGTCGCTCCAAGCAACACCATCCATTGCAGCTTTTCAATCAAAATCAAAATCCAAATCATCTGCAAGTCAAACTAACCGCTGTTTAAGCTTTTCTGCGAGGAAGTGGATAGTTTTAGTGGTAGTTTTTTAGTTTAGTAGTCTAAGGAAAATGCTGTGCATGATACAATTTTCTGCTGGTTCCATTATGGTTGCTTATATATGTATGACCACTTTCCCGGCACCTCTAAGTGTGACTGTGAATCGAAAAGTGGTTGATCTGACCTGGGATATCAACTCCTTGGGAAAGTTTATATCACTGACGCCTACGTTATAATTTCTGCTGCCAGTAAACCCAATATGGGGACGCGCCCTGGATATTGTGCATTTAGAATTCCCATCTGAAACTTGCCGGTATACTCAATGGCAAGAATCGAAAGTCGGGAAAAACTTTACTCGCAAACGCTTAGGACTCCAGACCTTTCTTCTTCTTCAAACACTTTAACGGTTAATTGAAAACCATATTGGGTCGCGCCCTTGATTCTGTGCATTTAAAGTTCTTGTCATGTATCGAAAGTCGGGAAAAACTTTACTCGCAAGCGCTTAGGACTTCAGACCTTTCTTCTTCAAACACTGTAATGGTTTTGGGTCCGCCCTAGATTCTGTGCATTTAAAATTTCTGTCTCGAACTTGCCTGTATACACCGTAGATGACATGAATTGAAAGTCGGGGAAAAAACTTTGCTCGTAAACGCTAAGGACTGCAATGTTTAGTTAAAGACCATAACGGATGCAATTCTTTTACGGACAGCAATGCCTACCATGTTTACTCAAAAGATAAGTCTATTGAACCGGCATTAAGCTATGTGCGAAAAGGTCCTTTATCGCAAATATGATAAATATGGGAGACATGTACACCTGAGGAGTGCTTTTAGAAGCACTATCACCTTCATTGTGGACTGTATTCACTAACAATCTACTCATTTAGCTGGTGAAAAAGGGTGTACAGTGGTGAGCTATGCTGATGACCTATCCATAGCTATCTCAACATATACCATGAAATGCTATTGGAGCGGCTCAATGCTACTGTCTTAATCGTGTCTAAGTGAACTCTGTTTACCAGTCTGGCAGTTAGTTCCTAGATAACGAAGGAAATTAAAGATCTCAAGAATTAAACTTCCAAGACCTGGGAGTTATTGAACTCTGATTCTCTTTTGCAGTCATTTGCCTGGGGATTATTCTCCATTGCAAACTCTTATGGAGGCAGAAAATTGTCATCATATTCAGGTTCGACAGGGGGATAGTTGAACAGGTAATGTTATATGAAATGAACATCTGGTAGATATCTGCTGCAGAACAATGTTATTTCAAGATTCTAAACGGCTTTAGAAGCTATCCTTATTACCTAAGGACACACCTACCAGAGTATTTTAATTGCCTTCCTAACGAACTTTTTCAGGACTATAAGGCACATATTCTTGAACTCGGCAAACTGCAGAGTTAACAGCTTCAATCATACGCTACAATCATAGAACTTTATTCCACGGAACCGGTTGATTATACCATTTCCTACAAATATCTGAACACGTAATTAGATATCGTTCGACTAAATGGAAACTAAAGGGTCCGCCAAATAACTTTTTTTTTTTGAAAATGCTTTAAAAAAAAAAACTACTGAATATTTTCTCAAATTTCTTTTTTTATTTGAAAGTACAATCCTTCCGGTTAATAATGGAAAATAATTTCATTCAAATGGCTGCCTCGGCTGGCCATGCAGTAGAAGATGCCGATTTTGGCAAAAAAAATCATCTTTTCAGATGAAGCTCATTTTGATCTTGGCGGGTAAGTAAACAAGCAAAATTGTCGCATTTGGGGCACAGAAAACCCGCACGCATACATTGAAAAGCCGACGCACCCAAAACGAGTCACTGTTTGGTGCTGATTTTGGTCCAGAGGCATAATTGTACCATTTTTTTTCGAAAATGAGCAAGGAGTGGCCGTTACAGTCAATGGCGATCGTTATCGGGCCATGTTGAATGAATTTTTGTTCATAAAAACTGAAGAGGGGGATATTGGCAACATTTGATTTCAACAGGACGGCGCTACACTCGATGTTTTGCGCCCTGTTTTTGAAGATCGCATTATCAGCCGCAAAGCTAATGTCGTTTGGCCACCTCGGAGCTGTGATTTGACACCGTTGGACTATTATTTGTGGGCTGCCTCAGCCATTTGAATGAAATTATTTTCCATTATTAACCGGAAGGATTGTACTTTCAAATAAAAAAAGAAATTTGAGAAAATATTCAGTAGTTTTTTCTTAAAGCATTTTCAAAAAAAAAGTTATTTGGCGGACCCTTTATTAGCACGAGAAGCCGAATACGGCTGCAAATTTTAAGAAATATACGTCAATGGCTAGAAGTTTGATGGAAAATACGTTTGCGAGGTGTATCCAGAACATGGATATCAGGAACTCATATAAAATCCCGAATCACTTCAGAGTCTTGCAGACAGAATTTATGACTCTCCATAGGGTAATTAAGGCAGTAAGTAGTGGAATATTCTCTGAGCATATACTGATATATTGTGACAACCATGCTAAGCCTTTCAAAACTACTAGGGTCACCTATTGCTCAGGTAAATGGTGGATTATTATAAGGTCTCCTTAATTTGGGTGCCTAGGCACAGAGTTATACTGAATATGTGTTGTAGATACTCTGGCCATAACAAGTAACAGAGTTAAATATGATCACCCAAATGCTTACTGGGTTGTCTGCGCTAGGAACTGTTTACTTGAGTGTGTATTTGGTTGAGTGTGGGCGAGAGCATGAGAACGCATTTAAAGGTGAAAATATTTAATGTTTTTTGTTTTTTGTTTTATTGTTTTTATTCTCTTTTTTTGTTAATATTTTTCAATATGTTTTTTGTTATTGTTGGTGTTGTTGTTATTGGTTTTGGTTGTTTGTTGTAAAACCCATATACGACGACTTATGAGCTTTACAGCTATTTGGACAGTTTTACGATGTGATTTTTGTATATCATATGACGGTACATATCTATAGCGGGCAGGGTGACAAGTAATTATTCATACAAGTGGCTAGGGAAAGCTAGGGAATCTAGGCAGTAAGTTTAATTTTTCTACAGGACTACTAGAGGCTATAAAGCTTCATGCATTGATTTTTAAAGAAACTGGTTTTTGTTCCCACTTTTTATCATGTATTGTTGGAATAATTTTCTGTTACCCCATATACGAGTATATTCGTAAACAATATATGAATTTCTTAACCTTTGCAGAAAAACGCACATTCAAATATTGGTTTTGTATCAAGGTTTCAGGCAAAAAAAAACCTGTGTATCTGTTCATATGAAAGAAAGTTTTGCTCAAAATGTAAGGAATTTTCACCTGAAAAAAGAAACGAAGACAGAAAAACAGAGAAAGGAAAAATTGAAATAAAAACAAATTTAATATGTTGAAAATCCATTTCGTAAATGGAAAATGACGACAAGACGGTGATAAACTTTTCGCCAACAACTTGGAAATACTCGTACCACATACATATACAACCCAGTCTATAGCACTTAAGCTGGCCAAATAGTTTAAGGGTTTTGCAAGGGCAAAGGGGTTGTTTGTTGATACAGATTATTACACGGGCATCATTATTTCTTCAGCTACAAAGGTATGCCATGCATATGTTGGTCTTTTTGGCTTCCTTTTTCCTTGCCATCGCCACCACCACCGCTACTCTGGCCTGCCTGCTTTCTGGTTTGATGATGAAGCTAAAGAAATAAATTTATTGGACTCAAGAGTACACGATTTCTAATAAGCTAAAATGTGATGTGATGTGTTGTGGCTGGCTGGCTGCTGTTTGCTATTGCTATTTGAGACAACAACAACAACAACAACAGCAGCAGCAACATCTAAAGGAATTATGGGTATTACCGGTTGTAAAAGTGAAATGTTGCAGAAGAGTATGAAAAAACCAATAAAGAGAGACACAAAATTAAAGGGTTCCTGGGTTCAAATTTCACTTTTTTCTTTTTTCTGTTGCCTTAAATTGGCCAACGAAATTGAAACGTAAAAGGTCATCATATTTGGCAAATAATGGTGATTATTTCTGAAAGTCAAATCGATTTTATTTTGAAAATAATTATGGCAGTAAAAATTTATGAGAATTAAAATAGAAGGGAATAAGTGAATGGCATTAAGGAAGACGACGGAAGATGTTATCATATGTAGAGCAAATGTAATTGGAATACAATAGTAAACATGGGCAAATATCTGGCCATTAAACTGATAAAATAAATGTAAGTTATCGGTAATCTATCGGTTTAAATTTGAGTCATCGGTTATTTCGAATATGGCAATACTTATGTCATTCTATTCTGTCAAAAAATTCAGTACATTATCTCCTTTGAACGTAATAAACTTATTTATGCTTGGGCAACGTTGGGAATTATTGGAAATTTATTTTCAAAACAAAGGCAATTGATCGGAAATTGCATGAAAATGTCGTAGAAAATTTGGTCACAGAGAAGGAGCAAAAGTGCTCGTTATACGCAAGTTTATTGCTTAAGTTCGTGCAAACCCACACGTGGTCTTACAGAAGCCAATGCTCCAATTACGAGTGACTGTTTGGTGCGACTGGTGGAGCGGGGGATTTATTGTTCCATATCTCTTGGAAAGTGAGGACAGCGCAACCCATTACGGAGGCAATGAAGACACCTATCTTACCATGATAACCGATTTTGTTTTTGTACCCGCTCTTCATGGTATTGATGTGAACGATGTTTGGTTTCAACAGGATGGTGCAACTTGCCACACATCTCATGCCACAATCGATTTATTGCATCAAACGTTTGATGGCCATTTAATTAGTCAAAAAGGTAATGTCAATTGGACGCCAAGAAGCTGCAATTTGACGCCAAGAAGCTGCAATTTGACGCTGCTGGATCATTTTCTGTGGGGTGCCATTAAAGAAAAGTGCTATGCCGTCAAACCAGCCCCAATGGAGTATTTGAAGGCAGACATTCGTAATGCTTTTGCAGACATACGACCCCCCATGCATTCGAAAAAGTGCACAAAAATTTATCAGATCGAATACGGTACTGCGAGGACAGCCGCGGCAGCAATATGAATGAAATAATATTCCATTTCTAACCGGAACAATTGTACTTCACAACAAATTTAAATGGGCCACCCTATATTTTCATAAAAATGAACTCAATCTGTACAGTGCATGTAATAAGTTTTCTTAATGTGGCTAAATATACTTTTTTTTTTTTTTTTTTTTTTGAACGTCCCCGGCATCACACTAACCCACCCTCACCCGACCGCGGAGGGCTCGTCCCCATTACGTAGGGACACGTACACACTACAGTCCGGACTATAGCGGGTAAGGGAAAAGTATGGCAACGAGAACATAAAACAACTACAGAAATTAATCACAAGCTGAAATAAAGATTACAATAAACATGAACTACGTATAACAAGAACGATAATACATTTTTATATAATAATTTACAAATTTACGTCAGCATATAAGCTACGTTTTATATTACAAACACTACTATTAAAATCAATAAAATCATAATATATGTTAAAATCGTTACATAATCTACGAAAAGGAAAATTAAATCCATAGTTAGTTCTATAAAAATCTAAAGAAAGAGGACGATAGTGTCGTAAAAATCTTGCTGGAATACTGAAATTCAGGTTATAAAGCAAAAACTCAGAATCGATATCACCTTTAATCAGATTAAAAACAAAACAAATCCCTAAAACAGTCCTTCTACGTTCCAAAGTTGGAAGTTTTATCAAACCTAATCTAGCCTCATATGACGGAAACCCATTGGCATAATCCCATCCTAATCCACGTAAACAGAATAATAAAAACTGCTTCTGCACAGACTCTATTGAATCACTATGACAACGATAGTATGGATTCCAAATAATAGACGCATACTCCAAAATAGGTCTAACAAGTGAAATGTATAGCAGTCTCGTTATATAAGGATCAATGAATTCCCTAGCCCATCTTTTCACAAAACCAAGAACAGCCCGAGCCTTGCCAATCATCATACTAATATGATCAATAAAAGACAATTTCATATCCAATAATACTCCCAAATCAAGAAATGTAGTCACAGTTTCCAAGGGGCAAGAATTAATCACATAAGTGGACGAATTTCCGCCCCCGCGAGAGAAAACCATGCATTTACATTTCTTCAAGTTAAGATCCATTAAATTAATTCTAAACCAAGTTACAAACAAATCAATATTTCGCTGAAGAACAGCCTGACCATGATCATCATCAAAAGTATAAAATATTTTAACGTCGTCAGCATACATCAGAATATTACAATCAGGAATAGCACAAGGAAGATCATTAAGAAACAATAAGAACAGTAAAGGACCCAAATGGCTACCCTGCGGAACACCAGAAGTAACATATACTGTCTTAGACAATACATTCCTAAACATTACCCTCTGAGTCCTGAGGGAGAGGTAGGAGTCTAGCCAACGATGAATAATATCAGGAATACCAATTAATGAAAGTTTAAGAAGCAAAATTCTATGATCAACCCTATCAAAAGCCTTACTGAAATCAGTATAAATTACATCAGTCCGAGCTCTGGCAAGAAAACCCCTGAAAACATGCGTAGTAAATTCAAGAAGATTAGTGACAGTCGACCTACCTTTCAAAAAACCATGTTGGAAAGGGGATATTAAAGATCTCGTATTAAAAGAGAGATAATCCGTCACCAGTTTCTCCATTAACTTGGGAATAGCACTGAGTTTGGCAATACCCCTGTAATTGGAGATATTGGATTTATTACCTGACTTATGCAAAGGAATTATAAATGAACTCTTCCAAATAGATGGAAAATGACCAGCCCTCAGAAGCCCATTGAATATAAAGGTCAAAAGACCACTCAAAACAACAGCGCACTTTTTCAAAATACAGGCCGGAACCCCGTCAGGGCCCGGCAAGTATGTAAGTTTCAGTCCAGACAAAGACTCAAGAACAGATTCCTCATCAAATGAATATATATTAGAAATGGAGACACTTCCCACTGAATAAGGATACGAAAAGCCGCTACTCAGATAAGGTCCCGAGTCCAACTGCCTATAAGTAGACTGAAAAAAGTCAGCAAACATATTAGAAATATCAAGGTAATTAGAGGAAGATACGTCCCCATAAAACATCTCAGTGGGAAACAAAGATGATTTACGTTTACTTTAAAAACAAATTAGTTGTCATACATAATCCTGTGAGATAACTTGTCCTATTCACAATGAGATACCCTCTGTACGACAGGACGGCACTTAGTGTCACATAGTTCATGTGATATTGGATATTCTGTATGATTGTTTTGAGATCATGATAATCTCAGTGGATGTGAATCGAACTGGATCTTTTGATTCGACCCCGTTATACTTATTCTTGTGCTGTTTTAATAAGTTACGATTAAGCCACAAGCTATAGTAGTCCTCAAAGGCAACATAGCCCATGCCATCCTTTAATGGAAGGCTTTATGGTACAAAGTCATGGAAAATTAGACATTTGGGTTGAGCTCCGTCCAGAGAAGACATAGCGAACGTTATAATGATGTTGTCTTCTACACATAGTGACAAAAATAGGTCTTAAAATTAATAAAAAATTTCTATATTCATACAACAACTGGACGCATGCGAAAGCCCAATACGAATACTTACTTATTTACGTAATTACGTTATTACAACCCTTTAGTCAGGATTAAAACCTAGCTTACTACACCACTCATGTAGAGTGTGTAAATTTTATCAATGTGTGGCGCAACCTACAGTTTAAACGTCGATTCGGAGAGACAGTAAATGCCGAATATGCCAGAAAGCGAACCATACAACACTGGCAAGAGAAATGGTACACTGAAGCAGATGTTAGGCGGACGGCAAAACTTCCCCAAGATATTATCCGATGGATTGGGAGGAAATTTGGTGAGGTTAATTACTATTTAACACAGCTGTTATCCGGACACGGTTATTTTTGTAAATATCTGTTTAAAATGGGGAACGTGGCACAACCAAATTGCATTTATGATGATACGCCGATTGATGATGTGGAACACACTTTCTTTCATTGTGAGAGATGGAGTTTGGAAAGAGCAAACGTTGAGGCCAAAGTCGGCGTCGAAAACTTCTGCGATATACTTCTGGACAGCAAAGAAAATTGGATGAGAGGATTAGAATAGATGTTTAAACACCTTTTCAGATCTCGTTGCGCAATCCGGACGCGGATTTGGATGTAATGTCCAGAAGGACTCCACTTCGATGTAATACTACAGTAGTTCTTGGGCACATGAGTCCAAAAGAGAAGGGCCCCACACCCGGGGGATAGTGACAAAACTATGGTGCGGTTAGGTACATTTACTCCACCTCAACGGAAAAAAAAATGAAATTTAATACGTACAAATGTATCACAATAAATATAAAAACAAATGAATGAATGAACATAAATTGAGTTTAGCTTCAAATTAAACTCAAAGACAAAGGTTTTGATTAGATTTTGTGAATGAAGAGAATTTGTCTTTTCAGTCTCGCTCACACTGATTTAGTTACACCAGCTACAAGTAAAAATAATATTCTCAATAATAAATCATTTAAAAATATACACAAGAATATCATTGAAGTTGTTTATTTTTAAGTGAATTTTTAAAATTCAAAGTCAAGCTCTAGTTTCGCAATTATTTTCTAACAATAAAATCACAGACATAGTCTGAGCTTAGAAGCAAATAAAACCCCTTCTAAACAATAATTTCAATTTCAATTCTTATCGTCAGCATGATTCATCATTAAAATTTTAATGGGTGATGGGTCGGTCATTACAAAATAAATATTTTCATTAAAAAAACACTTTCGCTGATTAGCGAAACCAGTCTGTAA
Organism: Sarcophaga variegata; assembly: GCA_932273835.1. Taxonomy (NCBI): domain Eukaryota; kingdom Metazoa; phylum Arthropoda; class Insecta; order Diptera; family Sarcophagidae; genus Sarcophaga; species Sarcophaga variegata. Next base: position 22,499,267 of record OW026360.1, read on the forward strand.
GCCGCTCTATAAAATTCCCACGCGATCCACACAGTTTTGTGAATAGGTAAACTGATAAGAACTGGAATTTGAATTGAATTTTTAAATAAAAATAAAAAAACAAGAACAGAATCATTCGATCTTTTTAATGACAATTAACAAATTATAAAAAACCCCCAAAAAAACAGCGATTAGATTAGAAAAGGGGTTGGTTCATTAAAAATAAAAATTGTGTACAGTAGAGGCAAAGAAAGTCAAGATTTCAAAGCCAAAAGGTTGTAGAAAATTATTCTCAGGCAAGGCCTTGATTCACTGAGCTGCACCTGGTATGCACTTAGGTGTGCCTTCTGGTTCCTTTCTTCAAGGCTGTGTTTCGCTGATTTATTTTCATGGTTACAGAATCTATATATCGGGCTCAAGGCAACTCTCCTCCTGAATAAGTGTAACCTGAGAATACCCAATTATTTTGAGAAGAGTCCTTGTCTCTCTTTATCGTTAGGCATACTTTCTACATGGCGGCCTCAAAGCAACCCTCATTCTGAATAAGTGTAGCCTGAGAATACACTGCATGACTAATGCATGACTCAGGTCTCCTTTTATTGAAACTTCCCAGCAAATGTCTTGATTGTTTTAAACCCTTTAAACCCTTTTTGTTAAGATTGGTTTATCTCTCTCTATCTCCACAGAAAGGTTCTCGCAACATCAACGGCGTAAAAGCTCCCCTCCTCGCGAGCTCGTCTGCTTGTGCTTTGCTGAGAATTCTCACATGACCTGTCACCCCGCAGAGGGTAAATTTATTTCGCTTAGTGTTCGAATGGCGGCTTGGCTGTAAGATAGTATTGCTGTGTCCTGAATTGGATTGTAGAAATCTTCCGATGGCAAAAACTTCCACTCAGAAGATACCGTAGTCTAGTAGGTAGTGTGTTGGCTTATTAGACGTAAAGCCAGGGTTCGAGCCCCAGGCCAGACATCAAAACAAAATACAAAAAGTATTTCTTCGGCGACTTTCTCTCAGCAGATTTCTGGCAAAAACTCTGAGAGTAAATAAAATTGCCATGAAATATTTCTCAAAAATCTGTCGTTTGGAGTCGACTTTAATCACCACTCATGTATAAAATAACACACACAACATAAGTGGTGTGAGAAACTAGGTCGTAATCCTGACTGAAGGATTGTAATGACCAATTATGTATGTAGAAGACCCCCGCGAGTTTCTCCATAGGCTCAGAATATTCCATTCTGAGACCTAAAGCTCCTGCTCCTGTTTCAAGATCCGTTGTATAAAACCAAATCGTTTCCGTTTTAAAAAAATATGCTGCTTCCAGATTACTCCTTATATTTTTGTTATTAAGTCTTGTTGCGAAGCACTGTCCAACATCATAGATAGTATACTGGTTGTGTCCAGTGGATAGTTGAGGAGGGAGCTGTCACCAAATTGATTACTTAGATCACGAAATTCTCTTATGAATGTCACAACAATAACAAAACAACAAAGAAATAATAAGAACGGGGATATGCAGCAATCAAATGACAATAAAATTCTACATATAAAACAAATAACAATAACAAGTCAACAGAAATGTTCTAGAAGTTGACAGAAAAGCTAAATAAACTATAAATAGAGCGAATCAACGAAAATTCTCGTTTTATAAAAAGGCAAAAGCGTAACAATGTCTGCATGTAGGTGTAAAAATTATATTTGTTTCATATTTTATAGCAAATGGACCACTGTGCTTAATCAAGGGACTGAAAGAGGCAGTTTGAATTTAATTTTTTTATTTTTCTTTTACAAAACCTTAATCATAATATTTATTCTAATGGAAAATATACTCTAGAACTTAATTTAATTACATATTAATACTTAAGCTATAGTTTATCAACAAAAATTAAACACTATACAGAAGCCAAAGAACCCAAACTTCCCTTCCCTATACTGATTTCAAATGGCAGGCTTAGAAAATGATTCTCTATTCCCTAGAAAATTTACTGTTTTACTCTTAAGGCCTTTTTAAGTACTCTCAGTTTGGAATATATGATATCCCAGTCCACAAAACCACCCACAATATGGCGGACATTATTTTCGGTATCATCGTAACCGGTGCGACCATGCAACATTCGTAAATTATTGAATGTTAAAACATCTCCGGGTTCGGTCTTAAATCTCACCGATTGTTCATTAGCCGAACGCACAAAATGGGCATTGGCTCGGTACCAGGGCACTACCTTATCCAGATCAATGGTGAAATGACTGTCACGTTGTGGTACACTGTGATTAATGCGTGTATAACGGCCATCTTTGTCGATGCTGGTAAATATTTGATGAGTTTTCATTAAAATTGGAGACAACAAAGTAAAGTGAAGTAAAGAAAACTTACTTGATAACTGGCATTCTGAGTATATTATGGAATAATCGGTCCTCATCTTGACCTATGTCGCACCAGTCCACCAAAGTTTCTGTTAAAATTTTAAAATATTCCGGATGTTTTTCTTTCAATTGATCGGCAACATGATAACCATCTGTTAAGAGATTCCAACCGCCAGTCGATTGTGATTGTTCCAAACAATGTAATATGGTAACACTGGGCTTATATTCATAGTATGGCAAGTCTGTGTGTAGCGGCAATGGGGCAGCAAGATATGAGTAGTTTTTGGCACCAGGACGTGATTTAACGCTGAACTCTTCGCTGTAAGAAAATAAACGAAAAAAAAAACAAATTGAATATCAAGTTGTTGTGGAACTCTACATATTTTTAATTTTTAATTAAAATGCGCACACAAGCAATTATGTGCACAGGCGCATGCGCGCATTCTTTTGTAACACACGCCACGCTTCAAAATGCCTGCATCTACTACGCTTCACAGAAAGCTGTGTCACATCGATTCTCTATTGTTTGTTTTAATTAAACAATTTTGTTTTTTTTCTTCTTTTTAATTAATTTGCATAATAAAATCAAAACAAAATCAAAATAAACAACAAAAGAAAGAAAGAAAAAATACAGAAATCGTTTTTATAGGCCATTTATTGCTGGGAACCTGTTTCAAGCCACTGAATAATTGATTTGTTTTGGCTAAAATGAATTCGATGTTTTGTGGATTCACGTGCTATTTATTAATCGATAAACAAATTGTTATTGATTTATTAGAAACAATAAATTTTGTTTTTTGGAAATTACGCTTAAAAGTCTACTGAACAGTGCATTAACCTAATAAATCTGGTCTTATGAAATATTTCCAGAAATATTATGACTTCACAATTGTTTAAATGATGAAATTATTAAACTTGCAACACTCTCTGGAGGCGTTATAATCGATAAATTGCATAAAATAATAAAAAAAGTCATCTCAGCACGATACATATGTACGTAATTGGTCATTACAACCCTTCAGTAAGGGTTATGACGTAGTTTCTCGCACCACTTATGTTGTGCGTGTTAATTTTTCTACATGAGTGGCGGAACCTACAGTTTGAAGACGACTCCGAATGACAGATTTTTTTACTTTCAATGTTCCAGCGTATTTGATAAGAGTTATTAAGGATTACCTAAGGAATATAGTGCTGATATACGACACAAACCAAGGGTCAAGAAGAATGCAGGTCACTTCCGGAGCGGCACAGGGGTCCATATTGGGACCAGATCTCTGGAACGCGACTTAAGATTAAATCCTAAGGATAGAGATGACGGAGGATACTTTCCTAGTCGGATACGCAGACGACATCACAGCAGTCATTAGGGGCAGAAACACAGACGAAGTCTAACGCAGATTACGACAAGTCATGATGCGGTTAGATTAGGTTACGTCGGAGTGGTAGCTCTGTTATCACAAAGCTCACTTGAGCACGCATAGCGGCCCGTTGTGATGCCACGGGTGAAACGCAGTCCCTGTACTAACCAAGTTCCACCAAAATCAGGGAAATGGAAGAAGTTGGTCAGCGCAAGGGCTGCACAACAAAAGCACGACTAGCCCGCACTGGAAAACCAGCCAGAAAGTTTGATGAACGAAGCTATATCCTTGATGTCAATAAATGATAGCTCCGTTAGGCTAACAAGGAATGGGGAGCCAAATAACCTATATCTACACCTAGCAAGAGAAGGGCACGGGCAAATAAAGTGAACAACAGTCTCCTCTTCCTCAGTGGACCTGCATCCACGGCAGAAGTCGTTGAAAGGGAGCCTCATTCTTTCCGCGTGTCTACCCATGACGCAATGACCTGTAAGCACGGCCACTGTAGTCGAGATGACATGACGACCAAGACCAGAACCTCCGCGCAATGGTCAACTTGACCGAGGCAAGTGGCATACCCAATTCAACAGAAGAGGATTCCGGAAGGAGCGCACCATCTCTGGCAAGCTCGTCGGCCCTACAGTTTCCCGGAATTTCACTGTGCCCGGGGACCCACACCAGAGAGACACTGGTGAAGCGCCCCGAGCGGAGGTCGAGAGACAGCGGCGACATTCCCTAACGATCCTAGAGCTAATCACGAAACCCGGCCTGACTATCAGAAAAGATCGAGACGCGAGTGAAAGGAGCAAATTGCCATCACCTCCGCCTGAAACACACTGCAGTAGTCCGGCAGACGGAGAGAAATATTTAGGTCCAGTTTCCCAGAGTAGACACCGCTTCCAACCCCATTATCGAGTTTAGAGCCGTCGGTATATATATCCATCATGATGCGGACGGAAGTATTGGTTGGAATCTCACGGCCTACAGCTGGCCATGCATAAAGCGGAGCTGCTTCTACTAACCAGACGACACATTCCGATCGAGATCGAGATCAACATTGGCAACTTGGTTATTCCCACGAAGAAATCGCTTAAATACCTTGGGGTTAGACTGGACTCGAAACTGACCTACTCAGAGCAGATAGAGTATGCAACAGCGAGAGCAGCTAGAATAACAACATAACTAAGTAGACTGATGGCAAACATTGGAGGACCCCTCCCAAGTAACAGGAAGCTACTCATGGAGGCTGGAAATAGCATACTCCTCTATGGGTCTGAAATCTGGGCTTCTACTTTAGAAACCCTGATCAGGGCTAAAAAACTACTGCAGAGAATAGCTGCTCTACGAGTGTCATCTTCGTATCGCACGGTATCGACGCAAGCTGTCCTAGTTATAGCCGGAATGGTTGCCATAGACCTACAAGCATATGAGCGCCGGATGATATTCAACGCCAGGCAAAGTACGACTCAACCACAGAGCATAGAAGCGATAAAGCACGAAGTCTTTCTAAAATGGCATTTTCGCTGGGAAAATGAACCGCATGGAAGGTGGACATATAAACTGATTCACGAGTTGCAAGTGTGGAAAAACAGAAAAAACGGCGAAGTAGACTACTACATAACCCAGATGCTGACCGGACACGGATATTTCAGAGAGTACCTGCATCTCAATGGGGAAATGCCGCTCGCTATTCTGCATCTATGAAGAGAAAGAAATGTTAGATGATTCCGAACATACTTTCTTCAGCTGTCGTCGATGAGCCGAAAGCTGTCAGCGACTCGAAGCTGAAATCGGCGTCATTAGCCCTACAAACGTTGTGCTGAAAAACAGTAGAGAGAGCTGGAACGCAGTACAACACTTTGTAGAGCACGTCCTGCGAACGAAGAAATTTGACCTAGACGCAGCAGAATGAGAATAAAGTGGAGCCTGGACGCAGGCTGACGATGATGGAACAGGAACATATGCCAGAAAAGGGTTCCACCTCGAAGTAATACAACCGTGGATCCGAGGTCGAATGATTCCCCGGTGAGGAGACAAGGCGGGTTTTTAGTCGGTATACCCAGTGGGAGAGTCCGACATATCATGTCTGGTGACGACCATCATGAATGCATAAAGCAGTTTCACTCCTTACCGCAAAAAAAAAAATATTCTGCATGGGAGTGCTGTATGTAATTCACAATTGTAGTATTAAAGTAGAGAACCACAGTTACTTTGACCAGCGGAGTACATAACTCCAATTGCAGACCGAAATTGAGTTCAGTTGCTGCCCACATATATACGCTGATTCCTTTTTATGAGCTTATCTGGTGATTTAATTTTTTTTTGCACTCAAAATTCAATTCACTTCCTTTCCTTTGTAATTTTCTTAAAAATCTTTTAAAATTAAAAAAAAATAATAAACGACCACTTACCCATATGTTGTCTTCCGTATGAAACCAACACGATTACAAACGGTCTTAACCGTGCCAATATCCAGAGGAGAATTCTTTAACATGCTTACGCCTTCCACAGCCAACGTTTCCAGCCATTCCTTGAGAGCTGCAAAGAGAAAAAGAAATTTTATTTTAATTCCCGTTAATTTCTGAAAATTCCCCCCGCATACCCTCATCATTTTCCATGATATCCTTGTATTGGAATTTTTTCAAAATTTTCGGAAATTCTTCTTTACTCCAGGGCTTAGGTCTGGGCCTATACCACGTATCAATATATTCATTGTGACGTTCTTTGCAGAAACTATGCTCCTTTAACCACTCCAAAGTGAAGGTGGACTCGTGTTTATCGGACCAATTGATGTGTACCTGTTGGGCCTTATGGTCGACATTGATTTTTTCCACTTTAACATCACAATCGAAATTATTCCAACGCAATGGCATGCGACTTAACGAATCCCTGTGAAAGCATTGATCACACAAGCAATTGTCGCGTAACCATATGCCGGGAAATTTTAAATTTTTGTCGCCGACTGTATTCTCTTGTTCACTGATTACCACCAATTGTTCGTTTGGCTGTAGGGTGGCACTTAAAGATCTCTTTGCCTGCCATTGTTTATTTAAGCTGCGGGCAAATTGTTTTAAAGTTTGACGTGTTAGAATCATGGCTTTTCTGTTTTTTTTCAAGTTTTTCTTTTGGAGAGTGAATTAAGAACTGTGCCCGCTTAGATTTGTTTAATGAATGAATGTTTAATTCGTTTATTCTTGTATTTTTGTGAAATGGCCGGCCAACAAGCGAATGCGCTTATTATTAAATACACTCGAAAGCGTATTGTTTTTTTTGGCATTTTTTTGTATTGTTTTTCTAAAATAATCATCTCCCCCCTCATTATCAAGCTGCTGTAGATATTCTAAGAACAATCAAACCATCAATACCGGTACTAACAGGTTGCGTTTCCGCAGGCGATTAAAAATTAATCTCTGCGCCTTGCAAATATCACAACAAAATTTCAATTTAAAAAGTGATTTCATGTCGTCATTTTGTAATAAAAATTAAAATTAAAAATCAAATCTCCTGACTTTTATTAATTGATTTGAATTTGATTTGCTGATCGAAACTGAATTTGTCTGATAATTTGTTTGATTGATTTATTAGAAATTCGTAATTGAATGTATTTCACTTTACTTTGCCCCGGTATGTACGTACTCATCATCTCATTTTTAAAATTAATTTTTTTTTATCAGTTTCCAAGGCACGTGAATAGTTTTAAATTGAAAATAATCTATTCGCCTTTGTAGAAGTATAGCAAAGGCCATTGCGAACACATTTTATGGTCGCAGAAAAGTGCAAAAGCACTGCGAAATTTTGATTGACGATACAGCTTCTAATCTGCAAATTTCAGTGTGTTGTTAGGTGTCATTAAAACCACCAAAATACTTGATAGATGCCTAATTTCCCTGTTTTGACATGCATTCAGTTTCCTGACACGATTTCTTTAATCAAATGTTCATTAAGCTTGAAATATTTCATTTAAAAGTCTCAAACTATTCTTACACTCACCTATTCTAGCTGCCTAGGCCATCTTGCTTAAGAAGAATCTCTTTTTGTTAACGAGAATAAAGCATTTGAAAGCCTTCCACCCGTTAACATCACTTAGATGTCCGTTAGTAGGACAACTGATTAGGTATTATGTCAGAAGGGCCTCCAGAGTGTAGTGATGAAAAGTTAGATTCGTTACAGTTCAGTTATCGTCTTCCTGAAACATTCGCATTCGTTGTCAATGTAGCTGTAGTTCTATTATGTTCAGTTCTAGTAGTAGTAGTTCTAGTAGTTGTAGTTCTAATAATTGTAGTTCTAGTAGTTGTAGTTCTAGTAGTTGTGGTTCTAGTTGTTGTAGTTCTAGTTATTGTAGTTCTAGTGATTGTTGTTCTAGTGATTGGAGTTCTAGTAGTTATAGTTCTAGTAGTTGTAGTTCTAGTATTTGTGGTTCTAGTTGCTGTAATTCTAGTTGTTGTAGTTCTAGTGATTGTAGTTCTAGTAGTTGTAGTTCTACTAGTTGTAGTTCTAGAAATTGTAGTTCTAGTGGTTGTAGTTCTAGTAATTGTAGTTCTAGTAATTGTATTTCTAGTAGTTGTAGTTCTAATAATTTTGGTTCTAGCAGTTGTAGTTCTAGTATTTTTAGTTCTGGTAGTTGTAGTTCTAGTAGTTGTAGTTCTAGTAGTTGTAGTTCTAGTAGTTGTAGTTCTAGTAGTTGTAGTTCTAGTAGATGTCGTTCTGGTAGTTTTAGTTCTAGTTAATGTAGTTGCAGTTCTAGTATTTGCAGTTCTAGTAGCTTTAGTTCTAGTAGTTGTAGTTCTAGTGTTTGTAGTTCTAGTAGTTGTAGTTCTAGTAGTTGTAGTTCTCTGTATTTTCTCTCGATTACGGCGAGTTTGAGTAAAATTCATTTGGCAAATAGTTGTCTAGCATTCCACTTATCACACGATTGTCATATTTCGGTAATTAGATTTACAACGGTTGGTTTGTAGCCAAAAACCTCATCTAATACACGATGTCCTTCGGCGAATCTGCTGTATTAGAAAGTGATGTGTTTCGTTTGTTTAGCCATTAATCGCGGCAGATATTGTTCGAAGCGCCTATAACAGGATAAGGTCTGTCTGGTCTGTATAATAATCCAGTTTACCGTGCATCTTGTAATCCTCATTTGGACACAAAGTTTAAGATCATAGTTCATAGGCCGTTGTATTACGCCACCGGCTTTTTACTCTAACAGAGTGTGAGAGCTGCTATGAATTTTGTTCCTGGGATAGTGCTACATCTGGTGTTTTATAAAGCCAGCTCAGGTTCTTCTCAGGTGTTACAGCAATTGCCTCTTTGGACACTGTCGTGTATAGAAAGGAGACTGTAGGCTGTAGCCTAGCGGCTTATTAGATGCGAGTCCGTGGTTCAAATCCCAGTTCAGACAAAACGAAATACGAAAGAAAAAATATTTCTTTCGACCATTGCCTCTCAGCAGGCTTCTGCCAAAAACTGTCAGAATAAATAGAATTTGCCATGAAAAGTTTTTCAAAAAGTTGTCGTTCGAAATCGGAGGGCAGAGTTCCGAACTGTAGGTCCCGTGACTCAAGGGCACCGAATTAAAAGCATTTGGGTTATCCAGTGTGATTACCACATAGAATTTTATTGCTAAGTAATCTCTTTCTCTACTCATACCCTTTCAAACTCTTCTTTCTTTTTTTTGTTCATCTGTCTGTTAAAATCCACGATTTTTGCGCGTGACCAATGGTCTAGTGATCCAGAGACCATACGGTCACCTCATAATAATTTGAAATCAACCTCACAGAAGCTAAGTAATTGGATGAAAATACATTGCTTGCATCGCGAGCGTGTTTAAATAGCCTTGCCTTTTCGAATTCCTATTGTTTGATTTGAAATTTTTAGAAAAACGTCACATCTTTATTGTGGTATTAATTTGCCAGCCTTACTCTTAAAACAGGTCACAAAAATTCTGTTGACTGATAACCACCACCACCTTTGTTTTTGACAAATTTTTAATTTTAATTCAACGGAATTTTTTCATCATGTTTCTTGTCTTTCCATATCAGCAAGCAAGCAAGAGATTTCATTCACTAGGTTTGCGAATATTGCAATTCAGTCGGGTCAATAATTTATTAAAAAATGTTGTCAACCACAGATAAGAGTGACGTGGTCGCATCACTCTGCAATTATGGAAAAGACTTTTGGCGTGCTGCAAGCTTAAGTCGGCTTGCGCCATGGTATGAGGAAGTTGTTGGATTTAAAAACATTTTTTTGAAGACAAACAAAAACCTTGCTTAACTTATTGCGGCTCCGCTAATTTGAATTTGAAAAACAATGTCTCATTAATCATAAATTGTTTTGAATTTTCAATAACGATCTGCACTTCTTGGTATAACTTAAAGAACATTTAGTGATGTAATCTTCTTGATCTGTTCGGTTATTTCAAATCTCCAACTTTTATGAGCCTCTCTTTAGATTTGATAAGAATGGAAAGGCGGAGAGCGAAGATCAAATTTGGTAAATAAATATGCTTAGCCTTGTTCGTTGTGCTTATTTTTGCCAAAGCAGCGAGGAAAAAGCATTGCTGGGGCGCTAAAACCAGAAAGTGCTATTTCGCAATGCCTGTTCTCTATTTTTGGTTCCTTTCTTTTCTTCTATCCTTTGGTTCTCAGTGGAGAATAAGGCCTTAACAAAATTTCTCAATTTTTATCGTTGCTTCCTCATGTTTTAACGTCTTTGAAAGAAGACTCTTCCAGCAGCCTCCAATCATTCTGGTACGGAATCTTTTGCCTACCAAATCTTTATAGAGAACGATACAAGAGTGAGGAGGCTATTTTGAGGTAGGCTTTTAGCATCTCATCTTAGAAGCACTCCGGGGGATTCATTGTTCTTTTGAGCCTTAATAGCTTACAAAGTTCCATCAACCTGAGGAATCGAGGTAAGAAGTGTTATGTTCAGATATCCACATTGGACTTAATACTTCCGCCCTAACACAAGCTTAGATTGTATTAACTTTATTTGACTTGAGGAGAGTCTCCACTTCTCTTCTTCTTCTTTTGCTCTACACTCTACAGGAACGTTTTAGTCTTATGCAGAAGCTTCACTTCTCCCAAGCTCATCTGCCTGTTCATTGCCTTGAATTCCGTAAACTGCAAATCCTACTGCTCCTGTCTAACTTATTCTATTTGCTCAGAGATTACCTCATATGCCAGTGACCTGATATTTTTGATTTGTCAAGACCAGACATTGCTGCAATAGCTAGATTTATTTTGGATTCGAGTTGGTTTCCTCTAGGGAATGTTTGATCCCTGGGTTGAATATTAATTGTGGTATAACAATGGGCTTAAATGGTATTTCTTCCTTCAAGGGGGGCCCTGCATCTTACCTAAACTAACCTAACCCAATTTTGTATTGTTTTAAATAATTTAATTGAAAAATCCATGAAGATCACATATTTCCAAATTTTTTTATTCTTATTCGAACTGTTCTCGCACAGTAGAAGTGCTAATCAATGTTGTTTGTACAAATTATATACGTTTCCCATAAAAACAAAGCCTTTAATCAGTATTTTTTGTTCTTGTACTTTAGTAGACAGGCCCCCGTCGATTAAAAAAATCTGACGTGGTTAAAAAACCACACACAGAATATGATGTGAGAATAGTATTGCAATCAACAAAAAACAAAAAAAAGAAACTTAAGCAGTTTTTTCTACTTTTATTTTTGCAAAAAGATTGCGATTGCTTGTCTACTTAGAAGATCAGCTCATTTCGAAAGCAACCCATGATTAAAGAACACGTCCTCTTAATATTGCTCAACATCCATACAACAGACAGACCACAGAGCGCAGATATATTATAACGTTGTTGTGATAATAAGAAAAATAAAAAGTGTCTGGTGATTTATATAAAAACAACAACAACAACAGAATGAAATAATTTTTTTTTAAATCATGCTTGACAAAATAGCAAAAGGGTCTTAGGCCGTCTAATCTATTACTATTTAGCCGTTGAAATTCCAATTTTACGTCATGAGAGGTTTTAAGCTCTTCTAGCTCTTACAGCTTTGCTAAGTAAAATTAATATTTTTTGTTCGATTGATTGAAACACTCCCTCCTGCTATGTCTCTCTTCATGATGGCATTAAAAATTTCAATTTTTCCTCTTCTGTTGGGGATTTCATTACAAAATTTTTCTGCTGATTTAACGAAAAAAGGAAAAAATGAAAATAAAATTTCAAAATCGACAACAACAACAACAACAACAACAATTGAATTGTAATCGATTTTGCATAATTGTTTATGAATTTTTAATACTTGCAAGTACAATAAATTAAATGCCATGATATTTGAAAATATTCCACCCACCATTACCAGCCACCTTCATTCATGTCCTTCTTCTTCTTCTTCTCCTATGCAATCAGTCATTCATTCAGTTTTTTCTCTTCTTTTTTTAATCTATGCAAACTCATCCACCCTACTCATCCACCCTACTCATCGACATTACATCTTTGTACTGAGCTCTTGGCATCAATAGGCCTCTCTACGGAGGAGGTGGCGTATATTGGATGCCAGTAGTCATTTTGAGGTTCCCATCCTTTTAACAATAGATTCTTTCGATTGTATGTGTTTTATTTTTTATATGGAATGAGTATTACAATGCTCCTCTGTTCTCATTCCACATGTGCATACAATTAAAAACGATTTTATTGTTACAACTGAAATGATTTTCAATATGAAGGCCTACGCTTTAGCTTAAGAGCACCAACTGATATCGGATTTTTAACGCGTTTTTGTTCAGAAAGGTACTTCAAAACAATTTTTATTACGTTATTGTAACTTAAGGAATTTTTTTTTCATTCTGAACAATCGCTTGAGCGGAACTCTAATAACATCGGCAATGAACATCACGGGAAGGCCAAGTAGCGTCAGTTCTAGAGAAAGAATAGAAAGGCTTTTAACTATAATATGCAATATAGCAACTCAATATAGTTTCACTGCGAATATAGTGTTCAGGCAACGACAAATGGCAACCCTATCATTGCAGAACTGCAAAAACTAAAGAAATAGCATTGAAACAAGCCTAAGAAATAATAAGAAAATAGATGGAATTCTTTCTGTTGGGCTCTGTTTCAACCCAAGTTTGAATACCCTGTTCTGAATTGAAGGGTACTTCAGTTAAAGTAAAATAAAAACCTGAACCATAAAGTTTCCAAGCTCTATCTGATAAATAGTTTTTAATTAGTCCTTCAACAAGGATTTTTATAATTATTCCCACTATCTGCTGTAATGTGTATCCCCGTTATGGCTCTCCCAATTATATTTCTTTGACAATTTCTTGACAATTCCTTGATTGGTCCTCAAGTGATTTCTTCGATGATGCATTAATACTGCCCAGTGTCCATGTGTATGTATGTTCTTGTGATACGTTTGTCTCATCCCAGAGTCTACGTATTGGACTCGAATCGATCTCTATTGCAAACAAGTGCTCTATGAACCGGTCCGGTCAGAAGGCCGATTACCATTCTCAGACTATTTCTGGTTAGTTTCATACCACAAAACTCATTTCCATCGTTATTACCTAGAAAAAGTATAGTTTGCCTCAAACCCATTTGGTTTGAGAAAAGTTTTCGTCGGTTATATTCTTCCAAATTCTTTTTCTAACTGCCCACATAATAATGGCATGAAAGGCAATTGTAATGCCGTTATCTGGAATCCAGCAGTGGGTAATATTATTTTCCTTGCCTTGCTTATTAAGCTTGTACAGACAGTCTCGCATTATTCTCGGGTCAGCTTCTTAGAAACTCAGTGCTCGGATGGTTATGGATATTCATGAGCTTTCCAAAGAGTTCTTTATATTTCACCCTGGAGCATACATACAACATAACAGTCTTTTTGGAATCCGTGCACTACAGAAACGTCTTTCTCATACAAATTCGTAGACTTCAAATTGCTTCATTTACTTTTGTTGCAAAGCATTTCACAATATTATGGAGGTTGTGGTTCTGTCTAGTGGCCAGATAAGAAGGGAGATGTCAGCCATTTGATTTATCAGGTCTGGATGCCCTCTAATGACTCTCTTATTAGATTTTTCTGTCAAAGCACAGTCTCCTTGGCTTTGGTATTCACTCCAATATGCAACGGACTTAAATCTAACTGAGCTGCTTATAACGCCAAACAAGAATTATGTAGCTGATCCAAACATTTTTTTGACAGCCTTATATTGGCTTTGCCCACTGCAAGGATATCAACATTATTTCGTAGTAAAAAAACCTTGAATACTTCACATATATTTCACGAGCATTGTCTATAAAGGGTTAATGATTACAGTTATAATTTGGTTTTTGTTTTCCTTTCTTCTTTGTTTTTTCCATAAATATTTTGTATATATTTTCCATTTCAATTGGAATATTTTTTTATTTTTGATGCCAGCCAGCATTACTGCGTTACTACTGCATTAAAATACATGTGAAAAAACGTTGGAAAAAAAATTATTGTCCCCCATAAAAATTCTTCTTTTTTTTGTTCTTCATCATCACTTTACGATTTTCCAGCTCTGACAGCCTCGATAGTAGTGGTGGCGGTGAGGGTAGGTAGCAACGTTTTGTTAATTATTATTGATGGCAGTCATGCTATAAGTGTAACAAAACATATACTATAACAGATAGTAGTAGTAATAGCAGTAGTAGTATCAGTAGTAGTAATACTACTACTATACTCTCTCTCTCTCTACCCCCCTCTAACACATTTTATTGTTGTTATGCTGCTACTATTACTTGGTTTTGTGTTCAAATCAATATGATATTCGTATGTGGCGTCCTCCCTTGCTAACACTTCTCATTGTAAATTTCCTCTTTTTTTACACTCTCCTTAATCCCCTTACCCCTTTATATGTAATATAGTTTTACAGTTGATTTTGCTCTTTTTTTTTGGTGGAGAGTTTATTTGTTGTATTTCAACTGTGTTGTATTGTTTGAATTGCTTTTGTCATCGTGTTGTTCTGTTTTCTTTTGTTTTTTGATTTGAGTTTTTTGTTGTTGTTTTAATGTTTGTAGTGTTGTTTTTCTTATTGTTGTTGATATGAAATGTACAATATTTTTTTTCAGTATGATATTGTTTGTTGCTGTTGTTTTTTATTTTGTTTTGTTTTATTTCATCTTTCAAACGCGTCAATCATTATTTTGTTGTGTTGCCATTATTGCAAGCCGTCGTTACTGTATGTTTCTGTCTCTCTCCCTCTCTTTTTCTCTCTGTAGATGAGTATTTAAAAGTTGATTGCTACTCTTGTACAAATACAGGCATACAATATAAAATCATTGATTTTATAGTATATTCAAATACACACTCATACACTTACGCATTGGCATAGGCATACATCGTACAGCGGTCGCCTTGTGCTTATGCACCACTATATTCATGAATTTATTTTTTTCTTTTTATTTAAATCTATGCGTGTGTGTTTTCCTTTTTTTGTTATTGCAATTGTATGTAGTATTTGCTGTTATTGTTGTTGCATTCCACCGTTATTCATTGTTTTTCAAAATACTCACTGACTGTCAGTTTTTTTCACTTCCTTTAGGCTTTTGTTTTAATTTTTTTTCTCATTTCATTTCATTTTTATCTGTTAATGCTGAATATTTATTTTCGTTTTTCTAAAGCCAAGTTAGAGAATTTTTTTTCAAAGAAATCAAAAGAAAAAAAATTGTGGAAAATAATGCTGAATTGTTGCTCTGTTTTTAATTTTTTTAAATGACTATGTAAAGTTAAATAAAACATTCAAAAAGCTATGATTTCGTTGAAATATTTACTTCATTGCAGTACTGAGACCTTGTCATTATTTGGGAAATACAATGTCGTTTAAATCATTCTAAACAAAAGCCTTTGGATTGATTATTGCAATCGTATTTTTTTAAGATAATTTTCAATAACTTTTTTGGATATTTCAAACGGAATTTTGTTATTAAAATCCAACTTTATTACCGGCCGCTGACTTAGCCCAATAAAAAAGGTTTAACAAGATCAAATCGCATGATCTTGGTGACTAATAGCTGTCGTCAAAACGTAAACTTTTATAATCAGGTGCCCAAAAATATTATTTTTCGGTATTTTTAATTCGCGACAGTTACTCCGAAGTATTCTTATAAATTTAGGCGTTTTTGTATACAATGTTTTAAGTTGAATTAAAAATTATTAAGTTCGGCTTAAACTATGCTTATAAAACCCATCTTGAGCCAAGTTTCCAGCATTGAATAATAAGAAAATAATGTTGCATGTTTTAGGGGGCACTTAAATGTGTTTTAAGTCAGACTCAGAGAAGTTGCTGATAGATGGCTCTGAACTTTAATGTCTCCCGTAATATTAACGACATCTGGCAACACTAAAGGCAGTAATTGAATGTTTAAGGCGGCATTTTCAGCCTTTCTTTATTAGGAGACTTCATTAAAACCTTAGAATTCTCTGGAAAACATTAAAAATTCGGAATATTACTGTCATATTTTGCTTTTCTATCCTCGCATTGTTACTAAAGTTTTGGGGGGTACTGATGAGTATTTATGAACTATTCCAAGAGAATGCCATAACTAGAAAAACAGTAGCAAAATAGTTTTTTCATAAAAAATTCAATGAAATAATGAAAAAAATTAAGAAAGACAGGCTCATAGGCAGCATGTACTCATCAACATGTTCTCAATTCATTGATGAAAGATACAAAGAATACAAAGATGCTCATGCTTGCGTGCTATATGAGTTAGCAATGTATTGAACTGAAATTCAATTTGAGATTCATAATTGAAACAGAACGAAATCGTTTTATTCCTAAAGCGTATGCTAACGGGCGATTAAGAGTAGATCCCGTACGACAATATTGCGCGGCAAAGATCATGGGCGCAGCAAGCTGAACTTTTGCAGACGGTATTAAACTAGGGTGGTCACTAGGAAAGGTACTGCTGTGTAGTTGGTGCTATGGAAAGGGAGTTGCTCGTTATTATCTTCTGCATGCTGATCAAGCGACTGATTCTGATCTGTACTGGCAACCATTAATGCGATTGTAGCAAGCAATTCATTTAAAATAGCCAGAGTTTATTAACAGAAAAGGATATTTGATGATCCGATAGAATCTGGTACCTTCCATTTGCTGATTAGCGCCACTTTTCGAGAACCCGGACCCCTAAGTTGTTTTTTCCCAAGTTCTTGTCTTATCGTGCAGATTTTCTTAAGAGTACTGACTTCATTTTTAACGTTGTTTGATGTTTTGAAGCCATTAATCTTTGACATCCAGATTATATATTTACCAAACAGTCAGTTGTTTTACGTACGGAACGTAGTTGGCCATTACAATCCTTTAGTCAGGATTACAACCTAGCTTCTCACACCATTTACGTTGTGTGTGTTAATTTTATATATGAGTGGCAGGACCTACAGTTTAAAGTCGTCGCCGTATGACAGATTTTTGAAAAACTTTTCAAGGCAATTTTATTTGTTCTCAGAGTTTCTGATGAGAGGAAGTCGCCTAAAAAATATTTTTTCTTGTTTCGTTCTGTTGTCTGACTGGGTTTGAACAGTGGCCTCACGTCTAATAGGCCAATACACTACCTACTAGACTACAGCGATTTCAGTTATTTTACGTTTTCTTGCAGTTCACTTTACTTTTCATATTACTTTTGAGGCACTTCATGGTCCTAACAATTTTTCTTTCAGTTAATCCCTCTGCTTTTTCATATCTGGAGCCCTGTTTTTGAAATAGTTCCTGATCCTGTTTTAGAGTAGAAATCCAGAAATCCTTATGGTGTTATTAATTCTGCTATTTTCTACAAAAAAACAGTCTATAAATCCTTTAAGTAATCCTTAATGAACTTCAAGATTAAGTTGTTCATTTCATAATGTTAAGTTTCTTATGAATTTCCCTGTTATCGTTCTTAATTTCAATCATTAATTCGTGTCTTTATGAACCCGAAATTTAATATGAATACAGCGGCATACAAAAGATTTGTTTGCCGGAAAATCCTTATTATCCTTAAAGGTGGAATTAATGCACCCAACAAATGTGACAAAACAAATAACAATAAATATACCGTTAAACACAACAACAAATCCAAACAGAAATCCCATAGAAATCCCATAGAAAAATATTTTTTTAACGAGGAGTGTAGGATTATAAACGGGAGAGAGAGAAAGCCTGTGTTACAGAAATAGACGTTGCTGTGTTGCTTTTTACCCAATTGGCTACTTAAGGTTTTCAATTTGCTGCTGGTGGTGTTGTTGGTGTTGTTGTTATTGTAACAAAAGATCTAAGCCAGTCTAATTATGCGTTACACAAGCGTTTATTTATAAAGTTTACCAGCCGAAATCTTGATGGCCTTCTTTTTTCTTCTCTTTTAAACTCGGTGTTGTGTTGTGTTGGCAAAAGGCCATGCTGTAGCAGTGTGTGAGTCTCTTAAAAAAACATTTTTGTTGTTATTATTACTTCATCCATATAATAGGTCATGCCTTCTACACTCACCCATTGCTCTCTCTCTCTCTTATTTAAATTAAGACTCTTGTACTGGATTACTCCGCAAAATTTTTAACTGTAAACATTTGTTTGATAGAGAGCAGCATCACCTCCTCAGGCATATTATTTTTTCGGTTTCAAAATGTTTATTCGTTCTGTTCTCTGTGTGCATATGTTTGTGTGCAATGCTGTGTTCGCTTGCCCGTGAGGCTAATTAGCGCTAAACGTGTGGCTTTTATTCTCTCGTTTCTTTTTTTGTCGTCGTCGTTGTTGTCGCCGTTAATTTTTTTCCTTTCGTTTATTTCGTAGAATTTTTGTTTGTCAATCTGTTGCTGTAGGTTTGTTTTGAAATGTGTTTCCATTATAATTGGATTTGTGTTTGTGTTTGTGTGTGCGATGTGGTGTGGTGTGTACGAGAGCTTATTTAAATATTACCTCGTTTTCTATGGTTGACTTCCGCATAAGGTCTTCATTTGTCGTTTCTACCATACAAGCGAAAGGAAGTGCAATGATGGTAAGAGCAGCCATTAATTTTTTTATGCGATTAAGTGCGAAATAAAAAACGAAATATTTTGAATACAGGGTGCCATTTGCTTAATACTTTTAAGCGTTTAGTTGGCAATTAAAGATTAGTTTTATACGTTATTTTCTTTTGGAAGTGATTTATTTTATTTGTTGCTTATATTTGTTATTAAATTTAATTGACAATAAAATAAAGGACATTAAATTTAAAATTAAAAAAAGTATTCGTAATATTCTCCCTTAAAGAAGGATAAAAAAATATATTCAGTTAAGCTACTGGCTCAGCTTAACTGATAATGCTTACATGGCTATGGAGAAGTACCTGTTGTACAGTTTTTAAGGAGATAGGTGCACTTTAAAACTCGGCGATTCTGTATTGGCATGGATGGAAGATGGATAATTTTGTGCATAGGCCCACAGTGAATGAGGCTTTGGAGCTTCTTTCATAAGGTTTACTGTACGAAAACCTCGAAACCACATTCTTAAATATAAAATATCCGATCAAAAGCCTTTTGTGGAGTTATTATCATCACAATATAATCGAAATTCACACTTGAGTGTTGCTATAGCCCTTAGGGCTGTTAAAGAAAATCTCAAATTCGCTTAAAGCTCCAATCCAAGATCTTCAGAAAAGACTCAAGTTTTCGATCTTCAGTGAATGGGACTATCGTACTGGATGTTCCTCGCTCTTCCACAAAGCCCTATCTTAAATGATAATTTTGAATACAGACATAAGCCGAGTCCCAGTTACCATATAGTTGGTGGTTCTATGCATGGTGAAGAGACTTTCAGAATCTTGAAGTGACCGCTCATGCGCTGTTTTCAAGACACATGTGCCGTGCAGCGCTTGACTTATAGGGCGTGCGAAGTCAGAAAGCGAATGAGAGGCAAGAGCAGAATGAAAGGAACTCTTCCATCCTCCGGTAACACTCAATGAGGTTATTCACTGTATCTTTCCTTTAAACAACACCGTCATACGTATAAATTGGTGGAACAACATACATACATAATCGGTCATTACAACCCTTCAGTTAGGATTACGACCTAGTTTCTCACACCACTTATGGTGTGTGAATTAATTTTATATATGAGTGGTGGGTCCTACAGTTTAAAGTCAACTCCGAACGACCGATTTTTATAGGAACAAATGCCTAATAAATCCAATGAATTGTCTCAACTTCCATCAATAATGTTAAGAAACTTGAAAAAAAAAATTCTGAACCTTCTTCATCCTTTCCACGACATTTTCTTTCGAGATCAGCTTACTGCCTCGGAGAATGCCCAGATATTTTTCCTCAGAAAATAGTAAAAAACTAATCACCATTTATCAATCTTGTACGTTTGCGAAAGTCAAAAAACTTTCGAACCACCAGAGCGAAAGTTCAAACGTTTTCCAAACGTTCACAAAATTTTACTCGCCACCAGAATGACGGTCATAAACTGCAAACTTAACACCCTTCGAACTTAGTCAAGATGTCTTTAATCCCGAAGTGAATTTGCATCCGCGGAATATCAGTGATTAGTAGACTGTTTGGCAGTGGTTGGGCATCGCGAAATAAGCGTATTATGTGTACCAGTCTGTAGGTTAGGCTTTGTTATACAGTTGCTAGCCATCCATTATAGTCCACACTGTTTTATTCATAACAATGCAAGACAAAACACACAAAACAAAACCAAAAACTTTTCTAATAAAAGCTGAAGAATTCTTTGAACTTCTTAAAATTGCATGTCGCTGTACAATTACTTGAAATCGTTATACAACCTAGTAAAAAACAAAGACAACAACATAAAATTCGTAAATAAATTGCGTTGAACATATGCAAGATGTTTAATGAACTTCTAAGAGGATTTAATACGTTTAATAAACATGTTTATTACTGTCTGTATGCATGTATAAGTGTGTGCATGGGTGTGTGTAGTATTCTTTTGTTTTACTTTAAAAAAATAAGTGTCATGACTGGTTGTCATAAGTGACAAACTAAAAGTAGTAAATAAAAAACTAACGAACATGACATGTCAACACTAATACATCTACACTCTCTGTTGTACTCATATTAAAGCGCTGCACATGCAGCCATTGTTTAAACTCCGTTACTCATACCTAAACGCCATGATACTCTCCCGTAGTCATACACTTTTACTCGCACACATACTCATACATACATACGTATTTAGATGTCTTATTTAACAAAAGCATGTCTAATGTTGACGTTTATGATGGCAAAACGACAGCAACAACAACAACAACAACAACAACAATTTCTGACATTTTGAAAAGTTTTAAAAATTAAAAACAACAACAAAAACAAAACTTAAAACTAAAAAAACAAAAAAGAAAATTAAATGATAGAACAACAATAGCAACAAGAAAAAGTTATAAAAGCAAAGCAAATGTCATGTATAAGTTGACAAAAGTTGTGGAAAAAAATTACGTCTTAATTGCAATTCTTGGATGCGTTTTAATCGGCGGAAGACGGAATTTTAATGCGACTTTAAGTTTAGGAGGGAAAGAAGAGACTGTCAAGCTCTCAAATATATTTTGAAAGCATGGTAGGTTAGGTTAGAAGGGTTATCGGAAGTCCTACTTACGCCAAATGGAAACAGTGCTTACAGAGAGCCATCCCGAATCTAAAATAAAACTTGCTATTGCGTCAATCCTTACTTTGGAGAGTTTAAAGCTGACAGAGGTCAAGAACCTCTGCCTCTTTGTAGCAAGAGCAGGACGCTGTTACATGCGGTGAAATATAAAATCTTCCTCATTCTCAGATTCACATCTCCTGCAGAAGTCAGTTGAGGAAATGTTAATTTTGTTGGCATATCTTCCAAATGGACTGTGGCCTAAGAGAGGTTAAAAACGTCTGCCTCCTCATAGAAAGTACAGGCCGCTGCCACATGAGATTAAAAATAAAATCCTCCTTCTTTCCGATTCATATCTTTTGTAAAAGTCATTCGAGGGAATACCACTCTTGTCGGTATGTCTTCCAAATGGACTGAAAACTGAGAGATGCCCTAATGTGCGATGAATGGCTATGTGCCAGTCTTCTTCTTATCCGTTTCAATCTAGCAGAGGTTAGCAATATTTCAAATATTCTTGTAGTACTAACGAAGTTAACCTTCCCCGCAAAACGGAATACCCAGCTTAACTAAGGCATTCGTAACTTCTAGTCTAGTCGCCGTAGTCTATAGGCTTATTAGATGTGGGATCACGGTTCAAATCCCTGGTACGACGTCTCCAACTAAACGAAATATGAAAAATATTTCTTTGGCGACTTCCTCTCAGCAGATTTTTGGCAAAAAAAATCTGAGAATGAAATAAAATTGCCATGAAAAGTTTCTCAAAAGAAATCTGTCGTTCGGAGTCGACTTTAAACCGTAGGTGCCGCCACTCTTGTGTAAAATTAACACACGCACAATATAAGTGGTGTGAGAAACTATGTCGTAATCTTGACTAAAGGGTTGCAATCACCAATTATGCATGTGTGTAGAGGCCAACAATATTTCTCGTACCCTTGTGCACCTAATGAAGTTAAGAATCCCCGTTAAACAGCTTCAGAACACCCAGTTTAACTGAGGCAGTCGTAACTCCTATGCCCAGTAACATATCGGAGATTGTGAGCTCTATATGAGCTATAAATAGTTCAGCAGCACTGCAATATGCCAATATCCTACAACACATATGATGTTTTCCATTGGATGATCCGTAGTTTACCTAAGAAATTTCTGTCATATACGTTCGTTAGGAACTTGATTGCAGTCTAGCTTCTCTGCTTTCATTTATGACACTCCCATTTAAGTCTACCATTAATTCCATCATTTTTTAAGACTGTGCTACATGGCCACTCTCGCGTAATCTAGTTCGTCTAAGGCTATGACAAAAGTAGTTGAGATAGAACTAGGTTAGGTTAGGTTTGAGGACGTGTACTTGTAGTTGGAACAAGAACAATACCCGGACGTCAAAGTGACTCCTTGTAATACGTTCTAAAGAGAGAGGGAGAAGAATAATAAAGGAGTTAGGAAAAAGGAGAAAGGTAGGAAAGGGAGGATAGAGAGACGGAGAAAAAACACAGCCCACAAACACACAAGAGAGCTTGACCGCAACATTGAGGGAGAAAACTAAATCCTGTGCGCAACTATTGTTGCAACTAGTTACTGAATCAGGAGGAGGTAATTTGGAGACATAAGGGCATAAGTCCCCGTAGTCTAGTAGGTAGTGTTCATATCCCAGGTCAGACATCAAAACGAAATATAAAAAACAATATTTCTTCGGCGACCTCCTTTCAGCGGATTTCTGGCAAAAACTCTGAGGGTAAAATAAAATTGCCATCAAAAAGTACCTTAGAAAATCTGTCGTTCGGAGTCGACGTTAAACTGTAGGTCCCGCCACTCACGTATAAAATTAATGCACACAACATGAGTGGTGTGAGAAGCTAGGCCGTAATCCTCTCTGAAGAGTTGTAAATGCCAATTATGTATGTATGTATATAAGGACATAAGATCTTTCGATTCACTGATTAAGGCTTCAAAACTTTCAATCTGGCAAGGTTGTCAATCATTAAATGCCTTTCATCTGAAGAGTCCAATCCATCGTTGTTTGTAGCTGTAAGACATGGCACATAGCATTGACGCAGTTAAACTCACTGCAGATCTTCATAACAAGGTTTTCAGCGCAAAATCGTGTAGATTTACGAGTCTAAAGTAATACGAAATGCGGTGTTAAGGAGTGTAACTGTAGAGGAACAAGTAATCTATGAAATAAATGAACGTAATTGGAAATAAATGGGCCTTGGCCTCAGGTAATCAAGAGACGATTTAGTCAGAAAGGATGTGGGGAGTGGAATCTGAAACAAAGCCCACAAATATCTGAAAAGATCAGTGAAATCAGAAGCAGTAATGCTGGTTAGGAGCTCAAGTGAATTAAAATATTTGATCCGATTGAAATAGCTTCGAAAGAGTCTCCTTATAAATATAGAGGATGAATCAGTTAAGTGAGTGGCAGGAGAACATGCCTAGGAAAAGAGAAACAGAGAGTGGCAGCAAGAGAAGGACATAAATATCCTCCTCCACTGCTTATGCATTTATTTTTTATTATTTTTATTCCATGTTCAGTATTTATTTTCTAAATTAAAAACACCTTTCAAATCCAATGGCCATAAATAATAAAATGTCGTCTTCTTTTTCTTGTTCTTGTTCTTTTTTTTTCTAATGTTAAGGAATAAAAAGATGAAGAAGAAAAAGGAAGAAAAAAAAGAGAGAAAATTGAAAAATAATAAATTGTAACACCGATGATTGTCAGTATAAAGGGAAAAACTAAACAACAACAATAATAATAATGATAACAACAACAGCAACAACGACAACATATTTTTTACTTTAAAGTTCTAATGACGATGACACTGGCAGGACTGCTGATGGTGATGAACACTAAAGGCCCAGCGTTATAAAGAGAGTGAGAGAGAGATGACAGTGGAATAAAAAAAATTAAAGAATTTCTATACTAATGTGATGCCAGGGAAATATAAATATTTTGAAAAAAAAAAACAGATTTTGTGCATTATTTTGTGAAAAGGGAAAGAAAGGCAGCAAGAAGAAGAGAAATTAAAATCTTTTTTATGTTTTAAACCAGGCCTGTAGTTGTAGGAAAAGAAAAAAGAGGAAGAGAAACGCAAAGGTCAGGCAATAGTGATCTGTACATACTTCATTATCGAGACAAAGTTCACCAGATCATCTGAGTCAATCTAAAAAGGTTTATACACTCCTTTACAGAATCCGTTATTTCGAATGCGTGACTGTTCCATCGAAACGGCTTCACTATTCGATTTGGTTTATGGGAGCATATCTTTAGCCTTAAGAACCAATTAAAAAAAATAGATCCTGGTAACTTTTGCTATCATAATGGGCGATTGGGACCTCTTCCTTCGAGGCGCTCCGCTTCTTAACTTTACCATACTTTCCCCATTGGATGTTGACTCCAGAGTATACGTTCTGTTGCCTTTTTCTCCTCTTGAGTATAAAGAGTTTTATTTCAACTAAAAGGGTTCATATCGGCCGATTTACCTGCTTCATATTACAGCATTGAGCCTGAAACAATTGAAAGAGTTGTTGTCCTCAAATACATACCTACTTAATTGGTCCTTACAACCCTTTAGTTAGGATTACGATCTAGCTTCTCACATCACTTATGTTGTGTGTTTTAAATTTATACATGAGTGCTGGGACCTGCAGTTTAAAATCGACTGCGATCGAAAGATTTCCTTGAACAAGTTTTCGTGGCAATTTTATTAAACTCGCAGAGATTTTTCCAGAAATCTGTTGAGAGGAAGTCGCCGATGAAATACTTTTTCAGATTTTGTTTTGCTGTAGATATCTAACCTGGTGTTTAGACCGTGACCTCACGCCTAATAAGCCAAGACACTTCGTACTGGACTTTGTTCTCTACGCTTGTAATAAACTGTTGGGGAGAAAATAAAGTCTGGGAGCTAAGATGACTCATTAAATGTGTAACGCCGTAATTGAGACATATTTTGAATTAGAGCCTGCTATAGTACGTATCCCTACGTACTCATGATACTGTAGATACAGAGATTTGACCGCTTCTCTCCTCGTAGTACACTAACATCGGTGCAGAAGATAATTTTATGCCTCTTCTTGCTGAGCCCCTACTGTAACTGATACTACCCAGGATCTACGAGCGACTAGAAAATGTTACTAGTCAGTCTCTAAGAAATGTTACTTACTTTCATACTTACTTACTTAGTTGTCCACTAACAACCCGATTAATGTATTACGGCCTCCCTTAACATATCCTTCCAGGCACCTCCGCTTCTTGCGCGCCTACGCTAGTTGGCCACACCAATCGATGATAAGGATTCCCCGATCTGATCCTTCCAATGCAAACAAGGCCGTCCTCTTCGACCGCTTCCGCATATTTCCGCATCAAATACTCATCTCGCCGGTGCATTCCCTCCCATTCGAACGACATGGCTGAGCCAGCGCAGTTTCTGCATGTAAATACAGTGCGCAACGTCCATATCGTTGAGGAGCTCATACAGCTCACTGTTGGATCGGATGCGGATATCATCGCCAACTCGCACTGACAGGAAAATCTAACGTATAATTTTTCTCTCGAATACTCTCAAGGCTACTGAATCAGTGCTTAATAGTGTCCATGCCTCTGCGCCATAAAGAAGCACGGGGAAGATGAGCGTCTTATAAAGTGTTAGTTTCATTCAATCATGCTTCATTTAAATTCTTTACATACATACATATGTATATAGTGTGCTCCCACTGTCGTCACATACCTACTCCCTTATATAAAAATCTCCCTACAATACCAAGAATGATACGA
Source organism: Sarcophaga variegata (assembly GCA_932273835.1). Classification (NCBI taxonomy): domain Eukaryota; kingdom Metazoa; phylum Arthropoda; class Insecta; order Diptera; family Sarcophagidae; genus Sarcophaga; species Sarcophaga variegata. Next base: position 22,525,285 of record OW026360.1, read on the forward strand.
ATATGATACGAAATAAAAGAAAAAGAATCTTTTTTTGTTTAATTTTCTGTTTTTTTTGCAAAACTTTTCATCAAAAAATCGCCCACGGCTAAATTCACATTTAAACCAACAGTTGGAGAGTCAAGCTAAAAAAGAGAAGAGAGAAGAGAAGAGAGAAAAACGGTTTCTTCTTTTAAAAACGAGAAAAAATATGTTCAGAATGCAAATACAACAACAATAGTAACATGAACAGAGAAAAGAAATGAGACAAGAAGTATGGCCAACAAATATTATGGCCATTAAAATTACAAATACAACAACAACAACAACAATAACAAATAACAATTACAATATGCTGTAAAATTTCAAACCAAAAAAAAAACAAACGTGACAAATCAAAGACAAAATAATGCTACGGCTGCTGCTGCATTTATTTCCACTTGTTTTCCTTGTTTACCCTGTCTTTTGAGAAATATTTCCTTATGTTTGCCTTTAAACACGGATTAAACAACAAAAAGAAGAAACTAAAGTTTATAAAAATGGGGCATGCCACATAGCAGAGGAGGCGTAGATGCTTTAAAAGGTGTGGCATAATATCTGATTACGATGCCAACGTCGTTGAGGTATTGTGAACTGCTATGGCCGACCGATCTGTTGTACAACTGTTGGAATTGTATTGGAATTTGCCTCAACTTTGCTGCCCTGACCAGTATCACCAGTACATTACACTTTAACCATCCGGATAAAGCCTCTGATAAATCCTCTTAGACTTCCAATACCTATTCTTGATAGATTACTAAGTAGAGGTCTAGATATGTTCTCCTCCTACAACATAACTTTGGGCATTTGCTTGAAGGGTGAAGAATAATCTTCTCTTCCTCTGATTCGTCTCTTCAGCTCTTGCAAAAGTCATCTCGCCTGAGTATCTAGAATGTAATGTCCATTAAGGATTTTGAAAACATCGCTTAAATCAATTGGAGCTTGAATAGTGTTTCTGAGCCGCTAAAGTAGCTACAATCTTGCTTGTATCCGCAGCCACACATACACAGCGTTAAGGAAATCTATTACGAGCAGGTTTCTAAAACAGAGAACTCACCCGAAAGTTCAATGGTTGTAGAATGTCTGATCAAATTATTTGCTTTAAAAATTCCAGAAATGCGAGTAAGCCTCGGTACCCACCATTTGATATCTGGCATCACAGCAGAAGTAGTTCGTACTAGACTTCGTCATAGTAATGTCTTGTCCACTGGTGTTCACTTAATTGGTTATTACAACTCTTTAGTCAGGATTACAACCTAGTATCTCACAACACCCATGTTGTGTGCATTAATTTTATTCGTGAGTGGCGGACCCAATAGTTTAACCTCGACTCTCAGAGATGAGAATATTGTTTATTTATAGAGTTGTTGCCAGAAGAGAGTTGTTAGAGATGTCTGAGATGGGGTTTGAACCACGCGCTCTTATCTAATAAGGCAAAACACTGCCTACTAGACTACGGCGACTACTTCCAGAGGTGTTATCATGATTAATTATCATGACCGCTGTCCGACTACCAGATACTTCTGGCTGAATGACTTTGCATTGATACGATATCTTTAAAAATACCTTCAAAGATGCCTTCAACCACAGCTTTATTAAATTTCAAAACATCCATTTGAATATTTGTATGGAGTCGTTTACGAGAGGCATCATACAATTTTTACATTGCTCTCAATCTGGAATATTCTCTTTTAAATTTTCTCGAGTAGTCATAGAGCGATCACTGTTATAGAAGTTTTCCAATTCTGTAATATTTTAACAGTGAGCTGTATGAGGTCCTCAACGATATTTACGTTGTGTAGCATATTAACATCCAACGGCTACTCTGGCTCGGCCTTGTCATTCGAATTAATGCGGCTGCTCCGGCGATACGGGTATTTGATGCGGGAATTTGCTCAAGTCGGCGAAGAGGATGACCTTTTTTGAGTTGGAAGGACTAAATCGGGGAAGCCCTGTCATCGATTGATGTGACCAACAGACGAAGGCGTGCAAAAATCGGAGTTGACTGGAAGGATATGTTAAGGCAGGCTGAAATACATTAATCGGGTTGTTAGTGGCCAAGTAACTAATATTTCCTAGAGGCTGATATTACACTCGTATCACGTTTTAGTCGCTCGTAGATCCTGGCTAGTATCAGTTGCAGTAGGGGCTCAGCAAGAAGAGGCGTAAAATTATTTGCAGCACCGACGTAAGTGCACTACGAGGAGAGAAGTTGGCAGATTTTTGTATCCATCATATCCATCTCAGGCAGCGATACCCCCTACAGCAGGCTTTAATTCAAAATATGTCTTGTTTAGTGCTTCAGACGTTCAAGGAAACATCCTAGCTCCGGGACTATATTTTCTTCCCAACACTATTACAAACATAGAGAACAATGGTGTTAAACGCCGTAGTCTAGTAGGTAGTATGTTGGCTTATTAGACTTGAGGCCAGGGTTCAAAGCTCTGGTCAGACATCTCCAACAAAATGAAATTTAAAAAAAATATTTCTCCGACAACTGTCTTTCAGCAGATTTCTGGCCAGAACTCTGAGAGTAAATAAAGTTGTCACGAAAAAGTTTCTCAAGAAAATCTGTCGTTCGGAGTTGACTTTAAACTGTACATACATGCTCGCCACTCATGTATAAAAAATTTACACACACAACATAAGTGCTGTGAGAAGCTAGGTTGTAATCCAGACTGAAGGGTTGTAATGACCAATTACGTACGTTCATAGAGAACAATGGATGTTTTTTTCATCCTCAGTTGAGTATATGTGGCTCTCTGGACAACTTTCTATTTAAAATAAGGCCAAAGAAGTAAGTCGCTTTGCTGAGTATAAAATTCGCATCCTCAGTGGGCGGAATTTCTAATTAAAAGTGTTCACCCACTGTTTTAAAAATTAATGACACACTGTTTATTGCCTTCTATTAAAAATCGAAAAATCCCTAGAAATTTTATGAAATTTTTAAAGCTTCTGCATTTGCGATTGCTAGCGTATGATTAATATTCCAACTCATCAATTAATATCACTCATACGCCATATTGGGATTGTATTAAATCACTCGCCATAATGATTTTCAAACATTTGTAATTAAGCCAACCAACCAAATACGATACGAAAAATTAATTCCATTTTCTTTTTTGCTTTAGTTTCGATTTTAAATTTGAATTTTTCAAATTTTAATTACAGGATTTCGATTTTAAATCGTAACCATCCTCTCTGTCTCTCTCACTGGTGCATACTTTTTTTTGTTTGCGATGGCCAACATGAAAAGCACATTTGTAATGCGATGACAGCTTATGTTAGTTGTCATCACAACTACAACAACAACAACAGCAATTGCAACAAATAAAATAGTTACAACAATAATAACAACAACAAAAATAAGAGAAAAAGAGGAAAAATTTTTCACAATTTAAATTTAAAGGTTCTTGAAAAAATTTGTGTTATTTGTACGCAAGCAAATGTACTGAGTAGGGTTGTTATTCGGATTCCTAAACTAATCGGGAGATCAATCTATCGGCCTAAGTAGCTTAGGTTAGTTTAAAGGACATTTACTTGGCACTGAAACAAATACAATACCTAGAGGCCCACAGATCCTTTGTAAACGTAAAATCCGAAGAATAAAATTTAGAAGAAATAAGAAAGAGAGGAGAAACAGGAAAACAGAGAGAGAGAGAGAGATGGAAGACAGAGAGAAAAAGCAAAGAAAGACTTAATCATACCACACAAGAGAACACCAAATGAACTAACGCCAACCAGCTCTATTCCATTGCAAATCTCAGTAGTGTTTGAATGTCAGCTCTTGACAGAAAATCTACAACATGAAAGAAATCTGTACTACAGGTCTTCAGTCATATCCTTGAGTTATCCTAGGAGTTGCGCAGTTATAGAGAAAGAGTTCCAATTCCTGTACTAGAGGTTCTGAACCGTATCCTACTAGCAGTTGGGCAGTACAGAGGAAGTATTCCAACTCCTCTACTAGAGGTTCTCAACCTTATCCCACTAAGAGTTGGCTAGTTATAGAGGAAGTATTCTACACTCTCCAACTCCTCCTTATCGCAACACACCCTTGACAGGATCTTGATAGCGATCTTATCTTACATTGCCCCGAAGGAAACTTAGTAATCAGTCTGCATTCCATAGACACACAACAACCATAGATTCCTAGATTCATTTTTCTGCTCCTTCTTCCTGACCCACTTCACAACAAGTCCATAGAGGTAGCAGATTGTAGGCTTAGGAATTTGGAAAGTTTAATTTCTAGGGCATCAGACACTTACACTTCTCAATACAGGTTTTTTTTGTATTGCCTTCTATAGTTATCGGAGCAGATGCTCAGATACCCTTACTTCAAGCAAAGATTTCTAGAACGGGAACCAAGATCCTCCATAATATTCTCTAAGAAATGTACACCAAGACTCGAAATTGCATGACAAAACATGTTTTCGTGTGTATATCATAAGGTCAGACTTGAGGTCATTGCCAGGAGGAAGTCAATTAAATGGCTCCACAGTAACAGATTGTTTCCTAAGGCTCTACTAATAGAATTGGAAAAAATCCATGGCCAACGTATTTCTTGTCATGGAAAACTGCCTACAAACTCCCTGCCAGCATTTGATATAGACCAGGGCATTTCCACCTATGATGCAATAATACCGCCCTACAGGTTTCAACAATGTGTTCCGTTGATCCATTCCCATCGTCACAGACTTTACATGTATTACTTGAGACAACCCCCATTCTGAATAAGTGTATAAGAGTTAACAGAACCCTGTTATGCCAATACACGCTAGTTTCTGTATATTGATCAACTCCATTTCAGCTATTTATAGAATTATTCTTTTTGGCAGAGAATTGCCCCATAGGCTACTAATGGTCTGACCAATATGGTATACATCCTGTGCATAACACCTGGTATTTTCATCCCCAGAATTTTCCTGCAGGCTAACTACATATTATTGTGTCCATAAATTTGGTGGGGCTAATGAAGACATTGGTAATCGTATATAGAAAGAAGGACTGTCTTTCGATCGCTTAGGACCGCTTTTGAATACACAAAACGGGACATGAAAGTTTGTATATGTAGAAATACAGAAGACGTATGTAAATTAAAGATGTTTGCAGGATCTTGAGAATATTGTTACGTTTTTACCTTTTTAAAAACGTTTAGATATGAGTACGTTAATTGCAAACAAAGTAAAAACAAATATGTGTTTAATTTCAGTTAAACTCTCTTTATTCTTTACACTACTTTTGTGTGCCAACGTATACAACTTAACGATACAACAATAATAATCGGTTTATTCACTTTACTAGTTCACACAAGTATTCACTAGATCTTTACAACCAAGACTTATTTTATTCACACGCAGCTTCACACAAGGCTGACTGAATTCTTACTGACTGACTGCTGATCTTGTTGCCCTTTTATATACGCATGCACGTAATCAGTATGATGAACGTTCTCGATGTGGAAGGTTCTTGCTCTCGCCTTCTCGAGAATTCTATTGCTAGTACATTATTGTTTGTGTACTTTGCTTATTGCTTATTGCTATTACATATTTGTCGCAGCTGATTTACTTCATTTTATGTTGTTGTTGGTACCAGGTGCAACCAGGTTCGTTGTATATATGTGTGTGTGTAGCTTTAGATAATCAACACATTCATTGTGTTCTTAGTGTTAGTGTGTATTTGTATCTTGTGGCTTCTGTTTATCGTTTTTGTTGTTAAACGATATTAGGTCGTTTCGATTTATGTAACAGTATGTTAGCCTGGAATGGAAGTCTAATAGGCAATAGGCATTGAAAACAATCCAATTTAATAAAAAAATATGAACACAGGATTTTTCTTTCATGTCGAGATAGACTGGCCCTTTGGCTTTAAATTTAAGAAAGAAAAAAACACCATTGTTTGGCGCACCCTTCTTTGTATTAAACGACCACACTGATAATAACTGCCACACTATATTCAGTATAAATGGTGGAAAATTTAAACTGAAACCTTTTCTTTTGTATTTTTTTCGCTTTTTTTTTCTCTCTTCTACTTGCCATCATGTAACGAGTCCAGCTGCAATAAACTGCAAATTACTCGCAGGCATATGCAATACAGCAGAAACAGCAGTAGCAGGAGTAGCAGCAGTAGTAGGTAGCTGTAGTAACCACAATGGTAGTAAAAAATTACAAAAAAAAACAAATCGCCTGCCCGTGTGTATATCATCATAACAGAGCGAATACAACATACGCATCGCAGGCCTAAAACGAAAAGAAATAGAAGCAGGTTGCAAGTATTTTGTGGCAAATGCAATACGAAAACAATAGCAAATTGCTACGTACATATGATATTTTGTTGCATTGCATTGCTGCATGTAAATACAACAATGATACGCTACACTGGCTATATTCTGCTGTGTGTGTTCATAAGTGTTTTTTTTTATACGGTGCTCCCTTGCAATTTATGTTTGTGGGTGTAAAATAAAGAAGAAAAAAATAAATAAAAATAAAAAAAATTTATTATTCTTGCTATTGTTGTTGTTGTTATTATTTTTATTATTATTTTCTACCACCATTTTGTGATACAAAGAAAAAAATTAAGAAAAAAACTTGGCCGTTAGCCTGACTAGGCCTTAGTGCCTTAAATTATAGAACCTGGTGTTGGTTGTTGAATGGTAAGTGGTAAGAGTGTTTTAGCATCTCTTGATTTATTTTTTTGTTTTTTTTTTGTTTATAATTTAAAACAAAATCTCTGTGTTATTATTTGTATTTCTTTTTTTGTAATTTTTCAATTCTTTTGTTTTCAAACATTTTTTCCGTTTTTCTGTTTTTTTTTAATTCAACATGTGCATGATTTTTATACCCGTAGTTACTGCTTTCCTTTGCTTTACAATATTTTTCTTTTTATTTTTATTTTCTCTCCTTCTTTTTGCAATTTTTTTAGCCTTCATTTCATATTGTTGTAGTTATTATTGTTTAAAAAGTAACTTCTATTGTTTTTGTCGAGATTTGTGGTATTTCGTTGATTGTCTATCTGTATGTCCGTCTATCTGTCTGTCCGTCTGCCTGTCTGTCCATAGGTCTTTCTCTTGATTTCAAATATTCTTCTTGTGTGCGTGTTTCAATTGAATGGGGTTTTGTGTCATGTGACTCCCAGTGTTTGGCTGATTGTTTGGTTAGAATTTTGTGGCCACAGAAACACCAAAACCATAACAATGACATCCTTAAACTAAGAGATGCTAAAGAACAACAACACCAACAAACATAGGACAACAACTTTCATATGAATTATGTTCGAAAGGGTTTTAAAGACCATCTTTTTTAAAGCAAAAAATTTACAAACAACCACTAAAAATATATGCAAGAATAGGTCATTATTTTAGAAAATCCATCGTTTTATACTTATTAAATCAGGGTAGTTCGAAAGGCATTCTAAAGTTCTGTAATCCAGGTTCCTTTTGAATTGTTTCCTTTGGAATTCAACGCCTTCTTTTCAAGGTCCTGCAAACATTTTTAATTTACGAACATTTTCGATATTTCTACAGACAAAAACTTTAATGTCTCGTTTTGTGTATTCAAAAATAGTCTTAAGCGACCTTCTTTTCACACGGTTCCCAATGTCTTCACTTACCTCATCAGTTTTATTGGCACAATGGTATGCTTGCAGGCTTAACAGAATTAAAAAGGCTTCCATTGCCCTGTATGCTTGTAACAGAGTGTTGGGAAGAAAATGGTTCCTAGGACTTAGGATGACTCACTGGATCTACACAGCGGTAGTCAGACCTATCTTGACCTATGGATGCCTAGTTTGGTGGGAACCCCTTGATAGGAAGACTAATTCGAAACTAATACAGCGACTGCAGAGATCTGCCTGTATTAACATTAGTGGTGCCTTGCGCACTACAGCTACGTCGGCACTGGAGATAATTTTGGGCCTCTTTCCGCTTAACCGTTTCTGTAGGGGAGTGGCTGTTAAAATAAGTAAACGTCTCTGGGCGACTGGACAGTGGTATGACTCGGATATCGGCCACGCAAGCATCCTGAGGAAAGTTGGAGCTGTCGGGAGCAGTGACTACATGACACCGCGGTATGACTTCAAGAGGAGATTCAGGACATCGGTTCCGGACAACGGGACCTGGAAGGGTGGTGTGACCCATCTGTTAAGAGACTCCGTACAAATCTACACCAACGGTTCTAAGCTGAACGGAGCTGTTGGCAGTGGAATTTTTTCGGAATCGGTAGGAATAGCTCAGTCTATAAGACTGCCAGAACACTGCAGTGTCTTTCAGGCGGAGGTGGTATACATACAGGCTGCGGCGCACGTCACCATACTTTTTGATAGCCAGGCGGATATGAAGGCTCTGAGTTCTAATGTGATGAACTCCAAGGCGATGTACGGCTGTCGCAGATAGCTCGACGAGATAGCGGAACGATATAATATCCTTATCGTATGGGTACCGGGACACAGTGGTATTCCGGGTAACTGCAGAGCTGATGAACTTGCCAGGCGGGGCACGAACTCTCCGATGAGTTCTCGAATCTGGGCATACCTATGAGGACCTGCAAGCTCATAATTGATAATGCGATCGTCGATTCCGTCAACGACAGGTGGGCGGCCTCGGACACGGATAGAACGGCTCGTAAAATCTGGCCAAGGCTGGATGAGGGGCGCACAATGAGTCTACTTAAACTCCAAAGAGGCGCGCTCAATCTAGTTGTCGGTTTAATTACGGGGCATTGCGTTATGGGTAAGCATGCGCATTGGTCTTAGACACCTTGCTAAAGACTTCTGCAGAAGCTGCAGAGATGAGAAAGAAGAGGAGACTGTCCCTCACTTGGATACTTGGGTACTTACTAAATGGATGATCTGGAGGAACTGTCAAGGATTGACATTGGCAGCCTGAATGCGAATCGCAGGAGCTCCGAGTGGTTTCGAGACTAGGGGATAACGGATGACTGTATGTATGTATAGACATACCGTAGTCCAAAAGGTAGTGTGTTGACTTATTAAACGTGAGGCCACGATTCAAACTCCAGGTCACACATTTCCAACAAAACGAAGTATGAAAAAAACAATATCTCTGCGGCGATTTCCTCTCAGCAGAGTTGTGGCAAACGCAAATGAAATTGCCATGAAAAGATTCTTAAAGTTTCTCGGAGTCGACTTTAAACTGTAGGTGCCTTTACTGATAAATAAAATTAACACACACAACATTTGTGGTGTGAGAACCTAGATCGTAATGCTGGCTGAAGGGTTGTTATAACTAATTATATATGTATGTAAGGTTTTGTCAGGGAACTGTGTTTCCGTAGATAATCTTCCACAATCTTCGGCAATTGAAAACTAACATTTATGAAGCTATCATCGTTATACCGCTCCAAATGTACGAAAAAGTCTTTGAAAACTATATCAAAGTGATCGCAATCAATAGAGAAGAGATTTAAGCGCCATAATGTAAGTAAATTCTCACCCAAATCATTGCTTAACATGTGTTTTTGTGTTTTGTAAAACAAATTTCAATTTAAAATTCTGAAATTATTTCTCTTTAATCAACAGAAACACTTCGATAATGAAATGGTTGTCAATAATACAGCTACAACTACTATGGGTGTGTGTGTCTATTTGTAGCTGGGTGTGTCTGTGTATTCCTTAAATAGTTGACATTTATAATTTCCACTATGTTTTCCTTTTCAAGTCGACAAACTTTTCTTACTTTTGTTACAACAAAACTATTTAACAATCCAAAGAAAAAAAAAACGAAAGAGAGAAAAACAAAATTAAAAACATTTTTTTGAAGAAATTCGTTGAAAATACAAGTCAAACTTCATAGATAAAGCGAAGAAGTGTGTGTATGGGGGGAGGGAAAAGTTGTCGTTAATAGAGTTCCTGATTAAGTATTAATAGACAGGAAGTCGGTCTAAAGTGCTTAACGAAATACGATTTTACTTCTACAACAAGAACATTAACACTCATGCCTCTTACCACACTCCCAACCCAGATTACTTATAACACCATAAATTTATTATCAAGACAAAAACACTGTTCACTCGTTTAACGCACTTATCATATAATTTTAAAGAAGGAGGTTTTTGTCTTTTGTGTTTAGCACACTTACGATAGGCCTCTTATAGCAAATACTAATCCATAGAAGACTGAATAATGGCACGAATCGAATACCGATCAACGTAGAATCAGAAATTTTCAGCAATATAGAGACGATACCACATGACATCACACTATGATTTCTACAGGAAATGCGTAAAGTTCCATTCTAAATAGAAGGGAATAGGAAAATGGGATTAGAAAGCTTACTTATTTAATTGATCATTACAACCCTTTTAGTCAGGATTACAACCTAGCTTATCCATATAATTCAGTTGCTTTCAGAATGCTTTTTTTAAACTGATCTGCCTTTGATATAATGCTGTCCAGAATGAGTGAAAAAATAGTGGTAATGACAAGCAGCCTGTTCGCCACTATTTCTTACAGCAACTGTTACACGAATTGGCTGCCAGGGAGGACACATAGTTGCCATGACAGCAAAGGTTCTCTATAAGTATTGTGCGTGTTATTTATATTGAAACACCCTTAAATCTTAATGCCATTGACAGGGCTTCTTATGGAAGGGTATTAAAGGCCTTCTCAAAGTCCTGTAATGCTAAATGGTATTGAACACCGCTTAGTAGATACACATACATACATACATAATTGGTCATTACAACCCTTTTAGTCAAGCTTATAACCTAGTTTCTCACACCACTGGTGTTGTGTGCGTTAATTTTATACACGAGTGACGGGACCTATAGTTTAAAATCGACTTCAAACGGAAGATTTCTGGACAAATTTTTCATGGCAATTTCCATTTACTCTCAGAGTTTTTGCCAGAAATCTGCTGAGAGGAAGACACCGAAGAAATATTTTTTTTTCATATTTTCGTTTTGATGTGCGACCTGGGGTTTGAACAATGGTTTTACGTCTATAAATCGACACTTTGCCTACTAGACTACAGCGACTTGATTACCACGATACTTAAGTCAGGATTACAACCCAGTTTCTCACATCACCACATGTTGAGTGTGTTAGGTTTATCCATGAGTGGTGGGACCTATGGTTCCACCGCAACTACAAACGATAGATGTGGGAATATTATTTGCTCTTAGAGATTTTCCCAGAAGAGAGTTGTTACAGACCTCTGAGTTAGGCGTTGAAACACGGGTTCTTGTCTTTTAAGACAACACCTTGCCTACTAGGCTATGGCGACTGTAAACAAAATAAATAATTTGTTTAATATTTAATGAAATTTTATTAATAGTAGAATTCAGTTTACAACAATACGAACAGTCGAATATACTAGAAAGAACTGCGCCTGTATAAATGACAATCAGAGTTTGTTATATGTAACAGAGTAGTAACTAACAGTACAAATAGAAATAGTAGTAAAAGTGATATTGATAAAAATAGCAGTAACTGCAGATTTAAGCCCATCTTCTCATCCTTCTTCTTTTAATACGAATTAACTATACTGAAGACGTTGTGGTTGAGTTTTTATTCTGGAGGATCTTCTAAGGACGAGAGGTGGTTCCTTTTTGGAGCTTGGTGGTTGAAAGACATTGGATGGACTTGAAGAATCAGCAACAACATCGGTTGTAGGCGCAATTTTAGCTTGAGATAGTCTGATGTCTTGCGAATTTATACGATACAGATTTCCATTTGCATCTTCAATGACATAAGAACGAGGATGAATCTGTGCCTTAACTACTGCTGGATTCCAAGTACTTTGGTTTTGCGTTCTAGTGACCACTGTATCACCTTCAGTAAATTGGGGAGGACTGACTCTTGCACCACGATTTGCGTACTCACTTTGCTTATCTCTTTCATCTTTCAAATATTTTGATATTCTTTGGCTTTCTGATGAAAGAAGTGTGTCTTTTGATGTTGGTAGTATACTTCTCGTGGCATGGCCAAAGAGGCGTTGAGATGGTGAACCAAGATTGCCACGTGGCGTGTTCATGTAGTTTAGAAGTCCTAAATAGTAATCGCTGTTGTCATATGTTGATTTTTTGAGGATATTTTTTGCAATCTGGACTGCCTTTTCTGCCAATCCGTTTCCACTTGGGTGATACGGCGAACTGGTGCGATGATTGAATTTCCAAGTTGATGACAAAAGTTTAAATTCACTGCTTGAAAATTGAAGACCATTGTCAGTTTCTAAAGTAGGAGGGGGTCCAAACGTGGAGAAAATCTCTTTTAGGAATGAAATTACTTGCTTTGAAGTTGTTTCGCTAAGTTTTTTAAATTTGAGGTAGCCCGAGTAGCTGTCAATGAAAACAACATACTCGTCGTTGTTGAAGTGAAACAGGTCGGTTGCGCCTATTTCAAACCCATGGGATGGTATCTGTTTTTCACCGATTTTAATTTTCGTATTTTTCCGTTGGTAAACTTGGCACGCTGCACATTTTTGAATAAGATTATGAATGTCCTGACTCATACGAGGCCAAAATACTGATTCTCGTGCCATAGCTACACACTTAGCATAACTGAAATGACCAGTGTGAATATCTCTTAAAAATTTTTCTCTCAGTTTTTTAGGTACGAAAACTTTAGAGGCTTTAAAATTATACCGTCGTCATTTATTGATAGCTCATCTCTAAAATCCCAATATTGTTTCAACTCAATCGGCAGATTTTCTTTAGACTTTGGCCAACCCGTTCGTATCAGCTTTATCAACTTTTGGCAGATATTATCAGAAACTGTTTCTTGTTTTAACGTTTCTAATTCCTTGTCACAAATTGACAATATTGTCTGAATTTCCAGATTCTCCTCCTCTTCTTTGTTAACTTTATTAATGCAATCTCGACTCAGAGGATCTGCTAAGGACATTTTGATGCCAGGTTTGTATACTATTTTTGGGTTGTACGTTAACAAACTTAACCTGATCTTCAGCAGTCGCGATGGAGACGAATGTAGAGGTTTTTTGAAAATAGACTCCAACGGCTTATGATCAGATTCGATAACGATGTCTTTGCCCCAGACATATTGGTGAAATTTTTCGCATCCAAATTTTACGGCAAGTGCCTCTTTTTCGATTTGGGAATACCTCGACTGAGTGTCTGATAAGGATTTGGAAGCATAAGCTACAGGCTGATCGTTCTGTAGCAGTACTGCACCCATGGCGTAAGAGCTAGAGTCAACCTGTAGCTTGACATCTTTGTTGACATCGTACAATTTCAAAACTGTTGGTTTGCTAATAGCTTCTTTTAATTTGTCAAATGCTTGTTGTTGTGTTGTATCCCAGTAAAACGAGGTTGATTTTTCTAGTAATGCTCGTAATGGTGCAGTAATATGTGAAAAATGTTTAATGAATTTACTCAAATATGTAAACTTACCTAAGACCCTTTGCAACTCTTTCTTGTTATTTGGTGGCTTAAGTCGATTGACAGCGTCTATTTTTTCTGGGTCTGGAGACAAACCTGCTTCGCTTATTACATGGCCTAGGAATTTGATTTCTCTTTGCTCAAATTTGCATTTTTCTTTATTTAATTTTAATCCATTTGATTTAATTATATCAATAACCTTTTTTGTAGTTGCACGAAGTTCATCTAAGTTGTTAGCGTGTATTAAGATGTCATCTATAGCAACTTTCACGTTTGGTAAACGTGAGAAGAGTTGTTGCATAACACATTGAAAGATTTCGGGTGCTGATGAAATTCCAAATGGTAACCTTTTACAGGAATACCGACCCCAAGGAGTAGAGAACGTTAGTATTTTTTTCGTTCGGTCTGTAACCGGAATTTGCCAAAACCCCTTTTTACAGTCAAGAACTGAGAAAAATTTTGCACCTTTCAATTGAGCGGCAATTTCTTCTAGAGTGTTCATGGGGTAGTGGCGACGTTTAATATTTTTGTTAACGCTGGTAGGGTCTATACAAATCCTAATTTTGTTATTTTTGCGTACTACTACCATTGGAGATACTGCGGGTGTTGGTTCATTAGTAGGTTCTATTACTCCCATGCTTACCATTTTGTCAAGTTCGGCTTTTACCTGTTCTTGAATTTTAAATGCTATTCGCCTGGCGGGGGAAATTTCAAAACGTGGGTTTTCAACTAAGTCTATATCGTAAACAAAATTTTTGATACACCCAAGGCCTTCAAATAAGTTTTCGGCAATTTCCAGTTCTTGTATTCTTTTTACTAAGTGTAGTTTCTCACACGAGTTTGCTCCGAGTATTGGTTTTACGTTTTCGTTTACTATCTTGAAATAAATTTTGCATTTTTTCTGGCCTATTTTGCATGTCAACAAAACCTCACCTACAACATTCATTTTATGGTTTCCAAAGGACACCAGATTTTTTACGCGGCAAGGCTTAATGCTTATTTCTTTATTAAGTGTTTTAAGCTCATCGATCACACTTTTTGGCAGAACATTACACTGAGCACCAGTATCAAGTTTAATATCATAATTTTTCTCTCCGATAGTTAAAGTTTCTGTAAATTTCTCTTTTTCTTGTCTATTATTTTTCGTAACACAACCAATGAATAGCTCCACGTCGCTGTGAGCAGCGCTGTCGGCGTCACTGTCGCTACCTTTAAATTCTTTTTGTTCACAAAAATCAATATTTCTGTTTTTATCAAACTTATATTTTGCCTTTGTCTTACACATGCTTTCATAATGGTTTTTTCTTTTGCATTTCTTGCACTTATGACGAAAAGCTGGACAATTGCGAACTGTGTGATTTTTACCGCAATTGTGACAATCAAAGCTTTTGAATTTATTAAATTTTTGTACGATATTTACATTTTTATCGCTTTCGCTATGTATTTCTGCAGTTTGTTTTTGTGCTAATTCGGTGGCTTGACAGATTTGAAGGGCTTTTTCTAAGGATATGTCTTCTGACAGCAGCTTTGTACGGATGGTGTCACTTTTAATGCCAAGAATGAGTTGATCCCGTAAAATACTATCAGTTAATGCTTCGAAATTGCAATTTTTTACCTGTAGTCTTAATCTGGTGATATACTCATCAACGGTTTCTCCATCATTTTGCATAATTTTATGAAACTTATATCGTTCAAAGGTTGTGTTCAGCTTTGGTGTAAAATATTTCTCGAACTTTCCTTTAACGACGGCTAGCGTTTCGTTAGTTGTCGCCGGCAACGAATTGTAAATTTGTATTGCCGAGTAGCCAATGGATGACATAAATGTTGCAAATTGTATATTTTCGGGTTTTTTATCTAATCCTGTTGCAACCTCAAAATATTCTTACTGCTGCTTCCACAGTTTCCATTCTTTGGCCATATCTTTGTCGTGTTCTATCACTAATGACTTCGGCGGTCTTAAAAAATTGCAGGCGTCTGCCATTTTAAAATATAGGTCAAACAATGAGTTCTTAAATTATTCTTATTGCTGTATTTATTATTTTTTCCACTACGGGTTTCGGCACCATGTAAACAAAATAAATAATTTGTTTAATATTTAATGAAATTTTATTAATAGTAGAATTCAGTTTACAACAATACGAACAGTCGAATATACTAGAAAGAACTGCGCCTGTATAAATGACAATCAGAGTTTGTTATATGTAACAGAGTAGTAACTAACAGTACAAATAGAAATAGTAGTAAAAGTGATATTGATAAAAATAGCAGTAACTGCAGATTTAAGCCCATCTTCTCAGCGACTATTTAAAGTCGTCTCCAAACGACAGATTTTTAAGAGATTTCTCAGAGTTTTTGCCAGAAGTGTGCTGAGAGAAAGTCGCGAAATCGTCCTTCTTTAAAAACCTTTTTAATCTCACAATTTATTGAAATGTGTACCTCCTTGGGTCTTTGGCCGTTAAACGAGTTAAAGGTGTTTGAATCTTTATGCCACAGTTGTGGTGGTTTTTTGATATACGAGTATATGTATTACACATACAGTAAGTTCAACAAAAACAATTTTAAATGAGCCTGTTTCTCTCCTTCCTAACACACTCTTCTTTATTATTTAACACAACAACTCAATGACATCTATTTACACTGTAATACGAATAGGACTACTTTTAAAACAGTATAAGGGTGTGTGTGTATCTGTGAATAGTTTATGGCAATAGTTTAATACTTATACTGTTAACATATTGTTGTTGTTATTGTTGTTGCTATTATTATCATGAGAAAAAAATCCCCCGGCTTTTCACATGTGTGTGCATGCTTTACTCATCTATAAAAATAGATTTAAAAACGAAATAACAAGAGATGACACATTAAAACTAAGCCTTACTCTCTCTATCTCTCTTTCTCTCGTTCTCTCTATGCCTATGGACAGTAAATGTATGTATGCTTGTGCATATAACAGAGTAAAGAGAAGCCAAACAAACAATTCATTTATTAACGGGCATGAGTAGGAAAGAGTTGAGTGTGTTTGTGTGTGTGAAAGGGTTTTTATTATTGTAAATGAGAGTATTTGTGTGAGGTGTGAGGGTGTTTTGTATTATTACGGCTGTAGACTCAACGAAAGGATTGTCGGTAAAGCAAATGGTCATGAAGAAAGCCCCAAAAACCACATACAATTTTCATTCCAGCCGGGTTTTTCTCCATTTTTTTGTTGCTTTTTTTTGTTTTTTGCCACAATTCAATTGACTTTCTTTACGTTTTTTTATGGCCAACCATAAAATGTTGTATTTTATTTGAGAAAAAACAAAAAAACAAAAAAAGAGGCCCAACACAGCATAACACAGTAAAGGAGAGAAAAGAAGAACCGAAAAAATTTTTGATGCGTTTTGTTTGGTTTTCATAAAAAATTGAAAAGAAAAGCACAGAGAAAAAAGAATATGTTCCATTCAACAGTTAAGCCTCTAATAATGTCATCCATTTAATGAGATACAAAGAGAAGAAGAGAGCAAAAAAAGGGTTAGAAAAAGAGAAATCCTATGACATGACGTGACATGAGCTCAATAAAAAATATGTTCATACAGTTTAATGATGCCGTAAATGTTAACAGAGAGATCCACCACAGCTAAATAAGGGATATAATAATATACAGGATCAAATAACCGTTAAGTATAAACATTATGTATGTGTAAGTGTGTGTGTTAGGGGTTTTTTTTTTGTGTATAGAAAAGTAAGCTTAAATGGAAGGGAAAAAAGAGTTCTGGATATTCCATAACGACTTTAAAGTGACTAACATTTGGAGATTTCTATTGAATATGTTTTTCTTCTGACCATCATAGCTAATACACCGAATGCAAGATTGGATGCCAAAGTTCATAAGCCTATCATGCCCATAGTCTTAGTGAACAATAGTGGAACCATCTTCTAAGTGGAAGTCGCCGTTGTCTAGTAGGTAATGTGTTGGCTTATGAGACCTAAGGCCGCGATTTAAATCCCAGGTCAGAGCTCTCAAACAATATAAAATATGAACAAAAATTGGCGACTTCCTCAGTCTGTAGATTTCTGATAAAAACTCTGAGCATAAAATAAAACAGTCATGAAAAGTTTCTCAAAAATCTGTCGTTCGGAATCTACTTTAAACAGTAGGTCTTGTCACTCATGTATAAAACGAACACAACATCAGTGGTGTGAGAAACTAGGTTGTAATCCTGACTAAAGGGTTATAATGACCAATTATGTATGTATGTATGTGTATCTACTAAGTGGTGTTCAATACTAAAGGATCCGCCAAATAACTTTTTTTTTTGAAAATGCTTTAAGAAAAAAACTACTGTGAATATTTTCTCAAATTTCTTTTTTTATTTGAAAGTACAATCCTTCCGGTTAATAATGCAAAATAATTTCATTCAAATGGCTGCCTCGGCTACACGATCGGTCCAATTTTTAAGCATATTATCGATTGTGTGCAGCTGTATTTAACCAATGGCTTCACGAATATTTTCCTTTAAAGCGTCAATTGTCTCTGGCTTGTCGGCGTAACACTTATCTTTGACGGCACCCCACAAATAATAGTCCAACGGTGTCAAATAGTAGCTCCGAGGAGGCCAAACGACATCAGCTCTGCGGCTGATAATGCGATCTTCAAAAACAGGGCGCGAAACATCGAGTGTAGCTTCGGTTGTGTGGTACGTAGCGCCGTCCTGTTGAAACCAAATGTTGCCAATATCCTCCTCTTCAATTTCTGTGAACAAAAATTCGTTCAACATGGCCCGATAACGATCACCATTGACTGTAACGGCCACTCCTTGCTCATTTTCGAAGAAAAATGGCCCAATTATGCCTTTGGACCAAAATCCGCACTAAACAGTGACTCGTTTTGGGTGCGTCGGCTTTTCAATGTGTGCGTTCGGGTTTTCTGTGCCCCAAATGAGACAATTTTGCTTGTTTACATACCCGCCAAGATCAAAATGAGCTTCATCTGAAAAGATGATTTTTTTTGCCAAAATCGGCATCTTCTGTAAGTCGATCGCAGGCCCACTTAGCGAAGCGAAAACGCATTGGATGGTCAATTGGCTTCAACTCCTGAACCAATTGGACTTTGGATAGCGTCATACCAAGGTCTTTATGCAAAATTCGTCTCAACGATGTCACCGAAATGTTCAATTGTTGAGAACGACGGTGAATTGATGTTGATGGCGCTTCACGCAAACTTTCTGGCACAGCAGCAATATTATCGGGTGTACGCACTATTTTTGGCTTTTCACGCTTTGGTTTATCGATGAGGATGCCAGTTTCTTTCACTTTTTTCACAAGATAACGAACATACGGAGCTGACGGTGCTTCTCTTCTTCCAAAATCCGTACGCAATTTTCGCACACATTCTGCAACATTACCATGATTTTCAAAGTAATGCCGGAATATTTCCCAGCGTTGTTCAAGCGTATACACAACCATATTCGTTCAGCGGAAGGATAAAACTAATTATCTGTCAAATCAGACATGAGCTAAGTGTTGCCATTCACGAAATAAGCACAAGTTAAAAAAACGTTAGAGGCGGACCCGATATTTAGCATTATTGGACTTTGAGAAGGCCTTGAATACAGTTTTATAAGACGCCCTATCGATGGCATTAAGATTTAATGGTATTTCGGAATATATAGCACACACAATACTTATAAAGAACCTTTTCTGAAGTGGCAACCAATTCCTGAAATTGTGGACAATAGTGTGGACAGCTTTATATCAAAGGCAGATCAGTTTAAAAAAGGCCTTCAGAGGGATTCAAGTGAACAGCTTGAAAGAACTGAATTGAAGGGATAATATACGTTTACATCCCTACCTAGTTACTAAATTAGCCTGGATTACAACCTAGTTTCTTACGCCATATGTTTCCATGTAACTATTAGTGGCGGGACCTTCAGTTTAACGTCGGCTATGAACTTTAAAGTAGAGAAACTGGAGAAATCTTGTTGCTTTACAACGAAACCTTTTGTCAGCCATAGCATACTGACTTACTTAGTTTAGTACCTTAATTAGTCGTTACAATTTTCTTAGCCAGGATTGCAGCATAGCTTCTCGCAAAACCCATCTTGTGTGTGTTAATTTTATCCATAAGCGATGCAATCTAAAATTTAATGTCGACTCCAAAGGATAGATTTTTGAGAATGACAATTTTATTTCACGATATCTGAGCCGAGTGTTGAACCACGAACTCTCATCTAATAAGCCTACACACTATCCTACTAAAACGACGGCATTTTCAATGTGTCAACTTACTACTTGTACTTAATGTTACATTATCATTACGGAACTAATCACTATCACTGTTTTACAGTGTAGCGTATACCAAAAAACATTCTCGAAAATTGAAAAACCGTCGATGGTTTGTTGTTTTGGATTAAAAACGAGAAAAACATAAAAAAACGCATTTGCTTATGGGTTGTAAAATTTTACACTTAAAAACGTATGTATCTCTGATGTACCCCCTCAAAAAAAAAAAAAAAACTCTTCCCCCTTTCCAATTTGTCTTGTGGAATTTTACGACATTTAAACGCTTTGTTCACCTTTACCTTCATTTTAATTTTTATTTTTATTATGCCTGGTGTACTTATGTAATCATGTACTCATGTACTCATCTTCTTGTTCTTGTTCATGTTCACTTTTTATGGCAACAACCTAAAACGTGACCACCATAAACATTTATGATGTCCAATTATTTATTATTGAACTACTTTTTAACATCGTTGTTATTATTATATGACAAACTTTTTTCTTTATATATTGCCCAACAACAACAACAATCATAGGCACACATACACATACAGAAACATGTAGGCAGACAAAGTGATTATTTTTAAAACAAATTTTATGTGCAAATAAATATGAAAATCAACTAAAAAATCTAATCGTCATCCCTAACACCACCACCACCGACCACATAGTAACTCTCCAAGGAGATGAAAGAGAGAAAAACCCCAAAGTTATTTCAAAACCCATTTTGTTAATTGCATTTTAAAAATACTTCCTATGCTTGCTCTCCTTCATCCTCTTACTCATGCACACACACGCAAATTATATTTAATCTGTGGTATGTATTTACACTCTCGTCAAAATCATGTCAATAATTATGATTCTCGTTATTGAGAGCCAATTTCATACACATACACACGCCCACACAGAGTAATAAAAGAGTATAAATCAACGAAAACATTTTAAAATTTAAACGACGACGGAGACATTCCCAAAAAATTATTGTGGCCTCGTCAATGTTTTTAAAATTATTTTAACGTGAGAACCCGAAGTGTTTCGCTAAGCCTATGGTGAACTGTTTCAAGCATTAATTCAATTAATTTCATAAGCATTCGTAGTTATGTTAGTTTATGTCTTCGAGGCCTGTGGTAATGCTTCCGACTTTGGACGTTAAAAATGCGTTCAACAGTCTTAGATGGAGCGACGTATTAAATGCTTTAGAGTACAATTTCTCGGTGCCACACTACATCTTGGCCATGGTAAGTAGTTATCTGAGTAGCAGACAGCTGGTGTATAACACAAGCTTGGGCCCAAGGGTGAAACATATAACATCAGGAGCGGCACAGGGATCTATCCTCGGCCCCGACCTATGGAACGTCAACTACGATGGAATTCTGAGAGAGGATATGCCAGAGGGAACTTTTTTGGTTGGATACGCAGATGATATTGCAGCTGTTATCACGGCCAGGAACACGGAAGAGGCACAACAAAAACTGAGACGTGTCATGCTGAGAACGAAAACATGGCTGGATGCCACGGCTTAGATCTGGTCATGCATAAAACGGAATTACTGCTGATCACTGGTCGTCATATCCCCTTGGAGGTGGACATGAGTATAGGAGACGGGGTAATTAGGACCAAGAGCTCGGTGAAATACCTGGGAATAAGGCTGGATCCCAGACTAAAATTTTCACATCAGATTCAGTACTCGGCTAACAAGGCCCAGAAGATCGTTGGACAGCTCAGCAGATTAATGGCGAACATTGGAGGCCCGCTACCGTCGAGACGGAGACGGAGATGGAGGTTGGAAACAGCATTATGCTTTATGGGAGCGAAATTTGGGCCGAAACATTGGATGTTAAGAAGCGGACAAAAGCACTGGTATCGGTACAGAGAACGGCTGTATTGCGTATCGCGTCGGCATATCGGACGGTATCCGCTCCAGCCGTAGTGGTGATAGCGTGTATTATCCCTGTGGATCTGCTGGCAGCGGAGCGGATGGAGATATATAGGGTAAAAACGGCTGGAAGTCACATAACCGGTCATTTCAGGGAAAACACCATTTCAAAATGGCAACAACGATGGAACGAGGAAGATAGAGGAAGATGGACGGCGAGACTTATTCCGGACATAAGGCCATGGATTGGTCAGAAATTTGGAGAGGTAAATTACTACGTTACACAGATGCTATCGGGTCACGGATATTTTAGGAAATATTTGCACAGAATGGGCAAGACCGCCTCCCCTTACTGTCTTTACGAGAAAGGGGAGATAATTGATGACGCAGAGCACACCGTTTTCGAGTGTGCACGCTGGCAGAGCTATCGCTCTGCACTGACGTCGATAGTTGGGACGATCACGGCCGGTAACATTGTCGGGATTATGACCGCGAGTAGGGAAAATTGGACCTCAGTGGCGAATTACATGGAGAGCATTCTAAGACTGAAGAAGAGGGATCTTGAGGCTGCGGAACATGTGGGCACGCCGGAATAGATGAAACTGGCACACGTGCCAAGCGGAATTCGAGGCAGGGACCTCGACGAAAGGAATAGTGAAGACATTAGATGTCTCTTCATCTTTCGACACGCAGTCCGGACGCGGATATGAACACGCAGGGGCCAAAGGGCCAAAGGGCCAAAGGGCCAAAGGGACTCCACTCCGAAGTAATACCACCGTAGTCCGGAGTGGGCATAACAAGTCCACGAGACGAGGGAGGGATTTAGTGGGTGAGGGCCCCACACACGGGGGATGTGATGACTTCCTCTATGGTGCGGTTAATTACATTTGCCCCTCCTCAGCGTGAAAAAAAAACAACCAAGCTTCCCACAATACCCATGTTGTGTGTCTTAATTTCATCTCATGGGATGCCGTTGCCACACTTTAATGTCTACTCCTAACGACAATTTTCAGAAGCATTTCAGGGCAATTTTATTTACTTTCAGAGATGTGTGTGTGATATGTTCGAGATGTCAGTGCCGGGACCTGAACCACGAGCTTCACACACTAGTCCTGTTGTGTGAATTAATTTTATTTAATGAACTGCCGTTCCTACACTTTAATGTCTACTCGTAACGACAGTTTTGAGCAGCTTTTTCATGGCAATTTGATTTACTTGTAGAGTGGAAGGAATATTTTTCGAAATTTCGATTTGTTTCAGATCTTTAAGCCAGGTTTTGAACCACGGGCTGTCATCTAATAAGCTAAAACACTGCCTACTGCACGGCGGTGACTTCATAATACATTTAGGATTTTTAAAACATTCTGTAGGCTGTTAATTACACGTATATTTTATCTGAAGTATCATTTATTTTCGATTGGCAATCATAGAAATCGCTCATCTGCAAGGAATTGTTAAAATGGCAGAGAAATTGAAAGAGTCTAGAGGTGTTACAAGTGTAATCAGATCATTATCTCATCGCATTGTATGCCCTGAGGAAAATGTGGCGAATAAGTCGAATTTGTCGAGTCCATGGAGTTCTTTGCAATCCATCCATATAAAGAACTACACACGTAATTGTTAAATACGGCTGGTCATACACAATGCCGTGGATATGCCAGGATAAGCTGACCCTTAACGCTCGGGCTTAAAGTGGAGATTTGTCTAATAAAAGCATCTCTTTGAAAGATTAAAGCATTTCTCAGTACTTGACGATATCAACAAATAAAATCGTGGGCTATTGGGCTTGGAAAACCTTGAAGAAATTGTGCAAAAGCCATTGCATTCCAAAAAAGTGGTGGGCATTATGATTTGGACGTATAATTGGGCTGTAATTTTTTGCAAACGATCCATCAAATCAAAGTGATATGGCCGTTTGATAAACTTCTTTATCGGCCTGAGATTAAAGCTAATGCACTACATAATCTGTGTGGTTTCACAAAACGCTGTCAGGAACCATACAACAAGACCGATTTGGTCCCTCAACCTCTTGAAAGTAAATAAAACTTGCCATGAAAAGTATCTTAAAATCGATTGGTCCGAGTGGAGGTTAAACCGCAGGACCCGTCATTCATGAATAAAATTAACACACACAAAATGGGTGGTAAGAGATGTTAGGTTGTAATGCTGACTTAAGCGTTGCAAAGACCAATTCAGTGAGTAACAAACAGGCTGCCTTCCAAAATGTTAGTTGCTTTGTGTTTGAACAAAGTATCGTGTTTCATAATGCCGCTGTACAAAATATATACAATGTATTCTATTTCAAAACATCATCAATACGTATTTTTAACGCAGTCAAAAAGCAATCAGGCATCGGATTTATAGTTGATGCATTGTTTGGTTACTTTGCATATCAACGTAGTGTATATACAGTAGTAGAACTGTATACAAACTTTGTGTTGATACATTTTGGAAGGCAGCCACAATTATCTGCGCTGATGATCTTAATGATCTTAAATGCAAAAATGTTGGAGAAAAATTAGAAAATAAAATAATTCTAATAATTCAAAAGCTTAAGAACTTCCTCAACCCACCCACGTATAGTATACAACACCATAATTTGTAACATATTTGTGTCGAAATTATCAACACAATATTATTTTCAATTGTGATGAATTAAAAACGTTTTCAGGATCTCTGCTTTTCATACCACAAATGAAAAATATTTTTTTTTTGTGGCCAACACCCCCCAATTTCGCCCCGGACATAATGAAAAATAATTCGTAGTTTAAATAACTGAAAACAAATCAAAAAGCAAAAAAAACAGAAAAAAGGAGAGTAAAATTCTAAAACTGAAACCCACAATTTCATTTAAATCCCATACAATAGGCAAAAATGCTCATACATATGTTTACGTATGCATGTGTGTGAGTAAGTGAGAAATGATCATCAAAACAGCACACACATACAGTCTTGCACCTCACATTGAATTATTTTGCAAACACATGCCGAAAATAATGATGATGCCTGGGTAAACTACAACAATAACACACACACACACATAGTAAATAACAACAATAATAACAATGAAAGGGATAAATGAACACACAAATGCATGACCAGACAAATTAAACAACAACAGCAACAACAACAACAGCAACAGCAAAAGCAAATAAACATATAAATTGTTTGAAGGCATAGGACAAGAGGGAGAGAGGGAGAGTGGAAAAGAGTCAGAAATGAATGAATAGCTAGTGTATGTGTGTTAATTTTAATCTTTTTTTTTATTTACTTTGCTTTAATACTCCTATTGTAACCTGCAACATACACAGCCTGAGAGAGAGGAGTAGAGAGTTTGTGTGTGTGTGTGTGTGTTATAATGTATGTGTTTTGTATGTGTAATGTTTTTGATTTTGTTGTTGACAATGAGCGTAACAAAATTTATTGTCTCTCACAAATTGTATTGTTTTCCATGTTACTGTTCAGTTGACTACAAATTTTACAAAATAATGAAATACAGTGGGCACTAAAATTTAACTGCTTGTGCAGATGGTGAATGGAAAAAAATAAACTAAAGTTTTGTAATTAAAGGATTTCTGGTAATTAACAAACCGGGAACTTATACTGAAGCAAACCAAACACAGAAAATGTAATTGCATCGGGTATAGCATCAACAAGAAACCTAAGAGTACCGCAGGCTTAGCTCTATGAGCTCTGCTCAAGCTAAGCATATGTAGGGAATGTATTTTGCGTTTCTATAATCCCCAGATTAATTCAAATCAAGATGCATAGATGCACCAATCGATTGCATGCTTTGATGATCAATTGCGTGGCTTGGAGGGCATTGCTATGTCACGACCTTAGTACATGTCGTCCAAGTGAAATTGAGAACATCTTACGAAGGAGTAGGCTACCATTGAGATTTCCCATGGGTTTATAATACATCCTCCGTATATCACAGAATGGTCCCTTTTTTAAAATCAGAGTTTACTGATTCTACAAGACGCTCATACTTCCCGTGCCAACAGTGAGCTGTATGAGCTCCTCAACGACATGGACGTTAAGCAACGTATTAACGTCCAGCGGCTGCCCTAACTCGGCCATGTCGTTCGAATGGAGGAGGATGCTCCGGGTATTTGATGCGGGTATTTGCCGAAGTCGGTGAAGAGTACAATATTGTTTGCGTTAGAAGGACCAAATCGAGGAAGTCCTGTCATCGATTGGTGTGACCAACTGCCGTAGGCGCGCAAGAAGCAGAGACGCCTGGAAAAATGTGTTAAAGCAATTCGAAATCCGTCAATTGGGCTGCCAATGACCAATTAAGTAAGTAAAGTATGTAAGTATGTTTACTGGGTCTGTCTAAGAGACATTTAAGGAGAAAATTCTCAACGACTTGAGATACTCACTGATAAATAGCGTGTCAGGCTGCTCTTCCATTACCCTAATTCTAGTCTCCATAGCAGTGGTTCTCACTACCATGTGCTTACTTACTTACTTAATAGGTCATTACAACCCTTCAGTCAGGACTTCAACCTAGCTTCGCACACCACCCATTCTGTGTGCGTTAATTTCATTCCTGAGTGGGCAGTATCTACAGTTTAAAGTCGTCTCCGAATGACAGATTTTTGAGAAACTTTTCATTGCAATTTTATTTTACACCAGAAGTCTGCTGAGAGAAAATTGCTAAGAGAAGTTTTGTTTCCATATTTCATCTTGTTCGAGTTGCCTGAGCCGGGAGTTGAATCAAGGGCTCTCGTGTAATAAACTCACACACTTCCTACTAGGCTACGGCGACTTCTCTACTTTATTCAGCTGGTTTAAATTCAACGGATTCTTTAGCGTCGCTGCAGAAAAAGTTCTCATTGAGCCTGTTACATTAATGCATGGCAGTCTTTGTTTTTAATACACCCGATCAGAGCTGTTTTCCAAATGTTTCCTTTTGCCTATTAAACAATGGACCCAGATGTACATTCAAAGTACAATTCTAGGCTTGCATCCCCAATGCTGTGCCCTCTTTAAAATTCCCTCATAAACGATAACAAAAGTATGGTAAGTAGGATCCACAGATGCTTTAAATCTGCATGAGCATCAAGCGCTTTTCCTATGCTTTCAGTTATTCGTTGTCATCATTTTTCTTGCCTTCACTGTTAATCTTTACCAAGTAATTACAACCACAGTAACACACCGTATTCGAAATGCTGTAACTCTGGCTAAAACTCCTGGTAGTTGCTATTGAGTCTCCAGATAAAATTTTTTAAGTTGGCCGGTTTTAGTTTCAATTGCTAGCCTAGAACCTGAACCATGACAGCTTCTTCTTCTTCCCTTTTCCTCTTTCTCTCTCTCTCTATAGAATTTTAACTGGAAATACAAAAACAGTCTGTTGTCCCCCCGTAACATTTGCATGTTGATTTCTGTTCAACAATTTCATCAACGCTGGCCGTCATTGCATTTGTCACCGAACATTGTTTTGTTGGCTCAAATATTGTTGTTGTTGTTGTTGATGTATTAGTGGTTGCATGTGAAAGTGTTTTATGCTGCTGCTGTTGCAAGTATGAATGTATGCAAGTGTGTGTGTGTGTGTAAATAACATTCACTTTAGGCCTTTTTGCAGTGAATGTAAGGTAAAGGCGTGGCAATGACATTAACACTCAACAACAATGCCGACAACAAAATACTGCCACTAGTCCTACGACAATCCATTGTTTGTTGATGCAACATCACAGTCAAAATGCTGAACAAATTTTTAAAGCCAAAATTAGAATTTTTTTTGAAGGTTTGAAGGCAAAAAAAAAAAAATAAAAGCAGAAGACAGAAAATTTTGAAAATTTTTGTTGAAAACGTTGAACGATTTTGATGTTCTTTTACTTTACACT
Source organism: Sarcophaga variegata (assembly GCA_932273835.1). Lineage (NCBI taxonomy): Eukaryota > Metazoa > Arthropoda > Insecta > Diptera > Sarcophagidae > Sarcophaga > Sarcophaga variegata. Next base: position 22,552,638 of record OW026360.1, read on the forward strand.
TTTAAGAAGCTCAGTATGTTTAGCGAAGGTTATCCATTTAGTGGCTTCAAAACCGCTGGAGGTGGTTAAATATCTTTCATTTGAAGTGCCATTTAATTGTTGAAAGGTGAGCAATTTACGAATATGGAACGTGGCCACTTTTCTAGAGTGTTTAACCGTAGATCGAGCCTTAAAAAAACTTCATAATTCTAGCTTATGCATCACTTTTGATACATACTTGTAGTAAGTATTGATAGTTTTTGTTAAAAAATGTTAATATTTTAATTCATTTTAATAAAACTATTTATTTATTATTCTAACATTTTATTATCACTTTTATGAAATTTGCGCCAAAATTTTTGACATGATGTACATTGGCATGGTTTTTTACATAAAAATCAAGCACTTCATGTCAGCTTGGTTTTATTTCTTTCTAAATGGTAATAATTTGACGTCTAGCACCCATGCTTTGTGCCGATTTATAAGTTTCCAATTGCTCAAATAGGACAGCTTATTGTCACTCGCATCAGTAACACTCTCAGTTGAGGGCTGGCTGAAACCTGATGGTACAAATCATTCTCTTGATTCGTTAGAAATATTTGTTGTCAACGTCATGTGTGGTAAAAAAATTTCCCGTTGCAATAGAACATCGTTTATCTCAATAAGAATGCTCTCTCCCTGATTCCTCTCTGGTTTCCCGGATACGGATTTCCCCAAATACTGTAAGTAGTTGCTGTGCACGTAGCATGTACTTGAGTCTAAAACTGCCAATTCGACTTCGGCGGACCACGAAATTTATAACGACCATCAAATTCAATTAGTTACTAATCTACAGCGACAAAATTAAATACATATGAGTTGAAAAATCTCTTTATGAAGCTTGATTTATATAAATATCCTTAAATTAATTTCCCTAAACAATCACTGTAAGTATTCGATCATTAAGTATCAAATTTCAATTAAAATCGCTGGAGGTAATTTTCATTTTCCACAATAAAACTAAAAAGTTTTTGAATTCTATTGCTAAAAACTTTAATTTAAGAAGAAAATATACCAAAAAGGAACATAAAAACATAGGCATCATTATTTAAATAAATTTTCTTTAATTTTCTTATCTTTTAGGCGAACAAAAAATTAAATTTTTAAAAATCTTAAAAAAAGGATATATGGGCTGATCTGAAAGTATGTTAGCTAATCCCAAAATATTTATACAGTATTATTTCTTACATAAAACTACAAGTTGTATGATAAAAGTTTTATGAAAATGGTTAAAATTTTCTAACAAAAAATTAAGATAAATATATATTTTTTTTTTGGAAAAAAATCCTTTTCATTCGAATTTCAAAAAAAAAAATACTTTTAGCATGATTACTAAAGGCTGGAAGACTTTCAGCTCATTTTATGAAAATTCGTAATAGGTGTAAATATATCATTATCAAAGCGAATGATGAATGACCGAAATATTATTATCTGTAATAAAACATGGGACGAAACATATTTTTCTAATGTTTGTCTGTCATGTGAGATAAATATGAGAAGAGCAGTAAGAAAGACTGTACAACATTTCAGGAAACAGCTGCTAGCAATCTGCGTGAAAATTGGTAATATTTTTTCATCCCAAACTACTAAAGGCAGTTTGTTCTATTCCAAGTGGCACCATCTTTGGCGATAAACATGCTGTCGTATGTATCAAAAATGATACATAAGCCCGAATTATGAAGTTATTGAATTTTTTAATTCCTGTTTGAAATTTTCTTTTTTTGATTTGGTTTAAAATAATGGCAATAACAATACTAACGAATTATAATAATATCAGGCATCTAACTTTTTCTGAATTAAAGTTATATCGTCTCAAAAATTCAAATTTGAAATAATTTTTGATACAAAGCTCGATCTACGGTTAAGGCCTTTATAAAGAAATTTTTGGAGTCTTAAAGCCTTACAGATCGGTGCAACATCGCAATGTATGCCTTGTTACAGAACATTTGGTGGATAGTCTGTGTTTGGCGATTCCACATCATTCTTGGCTCATAAAGGTGCACTTTGCATTTGTATTCGCATATCCACCCGTATGAAGTTTAACTCATGCAACGATTAATGCTGGCTGACCATTCGCAAAACTGTAGATATGCTAATAGTACGCTAAGCATCCTAACTTTCACTGCAGATTTTGTCCAGCAAAGTTTTCTTCAGCAGCGAAGCTTATTTTTCACTCGGTGGTTACGTAAACAATCAAAATTGGAGAATCCAAAAGTGATTTCGAAAATACAATTGCATGCGAAATAAGAAAATCATTTGGCACACACTGTGGCTTAGAGCCATCAACGTGCCATATTTATTCCAAATCGAATCCGGGATACCCGTTTCTATCAATTCAAGATGCTATAGACGTATGATGACGCACTTTTATGAACTGAAACTGGGCATTGGTATATTTTTTCAGTAAAACGGTGCAACCTGCCGCATAAAAGAAACTTTTTTGATTTTTCTTTTATAAAAAATGTTGGTAGAAATATTGTCATTCTGGATACTTCACACTCATTTGATGGAGTATGATACAGTGAGCTGTTATCGGAATTTATTGCTTATACTGACGGCAGCTTCTTCTACTTTACACTGGACTCCACGGGTCAGATAAGTCTCTGCATTATTACTCATAGTCGCCGTAGTCTAGGAGGTAGTATATTGGCTTATTAAACGAGAGTCCATGGTTCAAAACTCAGCTCAAAGATCTCGAACACAACCAAATATGAAAAAATATTTCTTTCATCTCTTCTGGAAAAAAATTCAACTTGCTCTCACACTCATGAAGTGGGTGGTGTGAAATGCTAGGTTGTAATACCTAAATAAAGGGTGGTAACGAGTTGTAATGTGGCAAATACTTCTGTATAGCTTTTAACACAAGTATGCATGTATCAACAGGCTACGACCCGAGGTAATAGTCAAATATAGTTTCCTCTAAAAATCAATCAGTTTCTGAAGGGTCCGCCTTTTTAAGCACATTATCGATTGTGTGCAGCTGTATTTCACCAATGGCTTCACGAATATTGTCCATTAAAGTGTCAATTGTCTCTGGCTTGTCGGCGTAACACTTATCTTTGACGGCACCCCACAAATAATAGTCCAACGGTGTCAAATCGCAACTCCGAGGTGGACAAACGACATCAGATCTGTGGCTGATAATGCGATCTTAAAAAACAGGGCGCAAAACATCGAGTGTATCTTCGGCTGTGTGGCACGTAGCACCGTCCTGTTGAAACCAAATGTTGCCAATATCCTCCTCTTCAATTTTTTTGAACAAAAATTCGTTCAACATGGCCCGATATCGATCGCCATTGACTATAATGGCCACTCCTTGCTCATTTTCAAAGAAAAATGGCCCAATTATGCCTCTGGACCAAAATCCGCACCAAAAAGTGACTCGTTTTGCGTCGTCTTTTCAATGTATGCGTGTGGGTTTTCTGTGCCCCAAATGCGACAATTTTGCTTGTTTACATGCCCGCCAAGATCAAAATGAGCTTCATCTGAAAAGATGATTTTTTTTTGCCAAAATCGGCATCTTCTGTTGTAGGCTACTCTGCATGGCCAGCCGAGGCTGCCATTTGAATGAAATTATTTTCCATTATTAACCGGAAGGATTGTACTTTCAAATAAAAAAAGAAATTTGAGAAAATATTCAGTAGATTTTTTTAAAGCATTTAAAAAAAAAAGTTATTTGGCAGACCCTTTAGTAGGATTCGAACCCACTACCCTCACTTTAATAGTCTAGCACACTACACACTAGGCTACCAGGGCACCGATTTAGTAGCATTATTGTCGTATTCTCTTGAAATTTTATTGATAACCAATTACGGGCCCCTATTGACAGGGCTTTGACTTCTTCTTTCTTTGATTTTTTGCAATTGTTCATGCAAAGAGTAAACATTAGCAGGACAGCAAAATTAGCCGAGTCCTAAACCACTACAAGATCAAGGTGGGTTTGTTTTGTTTTACTAGCAGGGTAAGAATTTTATGGAATATGGCTTACAAATGAACGAATTGCAGCTAAGATTCACTAAATACACTCTGGGGATCCGCTCAATGATTAAGACTTTTTCTTGAACAGATGTTTGAGTTAAAATTATCACAGTATGTTAGGTTAGGTTAGGTTAGCGTGGTAGCTTTAATTTGCCAAAAAGCTCACTTGAGCACACATAGCGGCCCGTTGTGATGCCACAGGTGCACGCAGCCTCTGTACTGACCAAGTTCCTCCGATCCAAGGAGGGGAAGTTGGTCAGCGCGAGGGCTGCACAGAAGACAGAAAATTTTGAAAATTTTTGTTGAAAACGTTGAACGATTTTGATGTTCTTTTACTTTACACTTTTAAGAAGCTCAGTATGTTTAGCGAAGGTTATCCATTTAGTGGCTTCAAAACCGCTGGAGGTGGTTAAATATCTTTCATTTGAAGTGCCATTTAATTGTTGAAAGGTGAGCAATTTACGAATATGGAACGTGGCCACTTTTCTAGAGTGTTTAACCGTAGATCGAGCCTTAAAAAAACTTCATAATTCTAGCTTATGCATCACTTTTGATACATACTTGTAGTAAGTATTGATAGTTTTTGTTAAAAAATGTTAATATTTTAATTCATTTTAATAAAACTATTTATTTATTATTCTAACATTTTATTATCACTTTTATGAAATTTGCGCCAAAATTTTTGACATGATGTACATTGGCATGGTTTTTTACATAAAAATCAAGTACTTCATGTCAGCTTGGTTTTATTTCTTTCTAAATGGTAATAATTTGACGTCTAGCACCCATGCTTTGTGCCGATTTATAAGTTTCCAATTGCTCAAATAGGACAGCTTATTGTCACTCGCATCAGTAACACTCTCAGTTGAGGGCTGGCTGAAACCTGATGGTACAAATCATTCTCTTGATTCGTTAGAAATATTTGTTGTCAACGTCATGTGTGGTAAAAAAATTTCCCGTTGCAATAGAACATCGTTTATCTCAATAAGAATGCTCTCTCCCTGATTCCTCTCTGGTTTCCCGGATACGGATTTCCCCAAATACTGTAAGTAGTTGCTGTGCACGTAGCATGTACTTGAGTCTAAAACTGCCAATTCGACTTCGGCGGACCACGAAATTTATAACGACCATCAAATTCAATTAGTTACTAATCTACAGCGACAAAATTAAATACATATGAGTTGAAAAATCTCTTTATGAAGCTTGATTTATATAAATATCCTTAAATTAATTTCCCTAAACAATCACTGTAAGTATTCGATCATTAAGTATCAAATTTCAATTAAAATCGCTGGAGGTAATTTTCATTTTCCACAATAAAACTAAAAAGTTTTTGAATTCTATTGCTAAAAACTTTAATTTAAGAAGAAAATATACCAAAAAGGAACATAAAAACATAGGCATCATTATTTAAATAAATTTTCTTTAATTTTCTTATCTTTTAGGCGAACAAAAAATTAAATTTTTAAAAATCTTAAAAAAAGGATATATGGGCTGATCTGAAAGTATGTTAGCTAATCCCAAAATATTTATACAGTATTATTTCTTACATAAAACTACAAGTTGTATGATAAAAGTTTTATGAAAATGGTTAAAATTTTCTAACAAAAAATTAAGATAAATATATATTTTTTTTTTGGAAAAAAATCCTTTTCATTCGAATTTCAAAAAAAAAAATACTTTTAGCATGATTACTAAAGGCTGGAAGACTTTCAGCTCATTTTATGAAAATTCGTAATAGGTGTAAATATATCATTATCAAAGCGAATGATGAATGACCGAAATATTATTATCTGTAATAAAACATGGGACGAAACATATTTTTCTAATGTTTGTCTGTCATGTGAGATAAATATGAGAAGAGCAGTAAGAAAGACTGTACAACATTTCAGGAAACAGCTGCTAGCAATCTGCGTGAAAATTGGTAATATTTTTTCATCCCAAACTACTAAAGGCAGTTTGTTCTATTCCAAGTGGCACCATCTTTGGCGATAAACATGCTGTCGTATGTATCAAAAATGATACATAAGCCCGAATTATGAAGTTATTGAATTTTTTAATTCCTGTTTGAAATTTTCTTTTTTTGATTTGGTTTAAAATAATGGCAATAACAATACTAACGAATTATAATAATATCAGGCATCTAACTTTTTCTGAATTAAAGTTATATCGTCTCAAAAATTCAAATTTGAAATAATTTTTGATACAAAGCTCGATCTACGGTTAAGGCCTTTATAAAGAAATTTTTGGAGTCTTAAAGCCTTACAGATCGGTGCAACATCGCAATGTATGCCTTGTTACAGAACATTTGGTGGATAGTCTGTGTTTGGCGATTCCACATCATTCTTGGCTCATAAAGGTGCACTTTGCATTTGTATTCGCATATCCACCCGTATGAAGTTTAACTCATGCAACGATTAATGCTGGCTGACCATTCGCAAAACTGTAGATATGCTAATAGTACGCTAAGCATCCTAACTTTCACTGCAGATTTTGTCCAGCAAAGTTTTCTTCAGCAGCGAAGCTTATTTTTCACTCGGTGGTTACGTAAACAATCAAAATTGGAGAATCCAAAAGTGATTTCGAAAATACAATTGCATGCGAAATAAGAAAATCATTTGGCACACACTGTGGCTTAGAGCCATCAACGTGCCATATTTATTCCAAATCGAATCCGGGATACCCGTTTCTATCAATTCAAGATGCTATAGACGTATGATGACGCACTTTTATGAACTGAAACTGGGCATTGGTATATTTTTTCAGTAAAACGGTGCAACCTGCCGCATAAAAGAAACTTTTTTGATTTTTCTTTTATAAAAAATGTTGGTAGAAATATTGTCATTCTGGATACTTCACACTCATTTGATGGAGTATGATACAGTGAGCTGTTATCGGAATTTATTGCTTATACTGACGGCAGCTTCTTCTACTTTACACTGGACTCCACGGGTCAGATAAGTCTCTGCATTATTACTCATAGTCGCCGTAGTCTAGGAGGTAGTATATTGGCTTATTAAACGAGAGTCCATGGTTCAAAACTCAGCTCAAAGATCTCGAACACAACCAAATATGAAAAAATATTTCTTTCATCTCTTCTGGAAAAAAATTCAACTTGCTCTCACACTCATGAAGTGGGTGGTGTGAAATGCTAGGTTGTAATACCTAAATAAAGGGTGGTAACGAGTTGTAATGTGGCAAATACTTCTGTATAGCTTTTAACACAAGTATGCATGTATCAACAGGCTACGACCCGAGGTAATAGTCAAATATAGTTTCCTCTAAAAATCAATCAGTTTCTGAAGGGTCCGCCTTTTTAAGCACATTATCGATTGTGTGCAGCTGTATTTCACCAATGGCTTCACGAATATTGTCCATTAAAGTGTCAATTGTCTCTGGCTTGTCGGCGTAACACTTATCTTTGACGGCACCCCACAAATAATAGTCCAACGGTGTCAAATCGCAACTCCGAGGTGGACAAACGACATCAGATCTGTGGCTGATAATGCGATCTTAAAAAACAGGGCGCAAAACATCGAGTGTATCTTCGGCTGTGTGGCACGTAGCACCGTCCTGTTGAAACCAAATGTTGCCAATATCCTCCTCTTCAATTTTTTTGAACAAAAATTCGTTCAACATGGCCCGATATCGATCGCCATTGACTATAATGGCCACTCCTTGCTCATTTTCAAAGAAAAATGGCCCAATTATGCCTCTGGACCAAAATCCGCACCAAAAAGTGACTCGTTTTGCGTCGTCTTTTCAATGTATGCGTGTGGGTTTTCTGTGCCCCAAATGCGACAATTTTGCTTGTTTACATGCCCGCCAAGATCAAAATGAGCTTCATCTGAAAAGATGATTTTTTTTTGCCAAAATCGGCATCTTCTGTTGTAGGCTACTCTGCATGGCCAGCCGAGGCTGCCATTTGAATGAAATTATTTTCCATTATTAACCGGAAGGATTGTACTTTCAAATAAAAAAAGAAATTTGAGAAAATATTCAGTAGATTTTTTTAAAGCATTTAAAAAAAAAAGTTATTTGGCAGACCCTTTAGTAGGATTCGAACCCACTACCCTCACTTTAATAGTCTAGCACACTACACACTAGGCTACCAGGGCACCGATTTAGTAGCATTATTGTCGTATTCTCTTGAAATTTTATTGATAACCAATTACGGGCCCCTATTGACAGGGCTTTGACTTCTTCTTTCTTTGATTTTTTGCAATTGTTCATGCAAAGAGTAAACATTAGCAGGACAGCAAAATTAGCCGAGTCCTAAACCACTACAAGATCAAGGTGGGTTTGTTTTGTTTTACTAGCAGGGTAAGAATTTTATGGAATATGGCTTACAAATGAACGAATTGCAGCTAAGATTCACTAAATACACTCTGGGGATCCGCTCAATGATTAAGACTTTTTCTTGAACAGATGTTTGAGTTAAAATTATCACAGTATGTTAGGTTAGGTTAGGTTAGCGTGGTAGCTTTAATTTGCCAAAAAGCTCACTTGAGCACACATAGCGGCCCGTTGTGATGCCACAGGTGCACGCAGCCTCTGTACTGACCAAGTTCCTCCGATCCAAGGAGGGGAAGTTGGTCAGCGCGAGGGCTGCACATTTTCAAAAAGCACGACTACTCCACGCTGGTAAACCAGCCAGAAAGTTTTATAAATGAGGCTATGTCCTTGATATCAATGGACGATAGCTCCGTCAAGCTAACAAGGGTTGGAGAGCTAAATAACCTATATCTGCACCCCGCAAGGGCATGATATTACAGCCAAGTCCAAGTAGCTGGTTGGTACGCCTTCTATGCATTGTGGGCCAAGTGAGACTAGCGATGGAGCAGGACTCTTCATTGATCCAGGACCGGTTGGCATCCCGGGAGAATTTCGGCGCAAGTTGATTGAGGAAGATTCCGGAATTAGTGCGCCAGCTCATCTGCCCTGCAGTTTCCCGGAGTGTCGCAGTGTCCGGGAACCCAGACATGTGTGACGCCGAAGCGCAGAGAGAGGAGATTGAGGTAGCGGCGACATTCTCTGACGATCCTAAAATTATCCGCAACGCTCAACAGAGACTTTATCGCAGCCTGGCTATCGGAGTAGATCGAGATACGGGTGAAATTAATAGGAACACCATAGGATCCACTGTGCGGCTTGGTAGATGACCATTATTTCCGCCTGGAACACGTATGTATGTACGCTCAGGAGTTTCTATAGAGTTTCCGATACGAACGCGGAGAGAGATATTAATAGATTTGAAAGCCTTTTCAGCATATTATAAGCATTCTGTAGGTCGCCGTAGTCTAGTAGGTAGTGTGTTGGCTTATTAGACATGCGGCCACGGTTTAAAACCCATGTCAGACATTTCCAATAAAAACGAAATACAAAAAAAATTTCTTCAGCGACTTCCTCTCAGTAGATTGCTGGCAAAAACTCTGAGAGTAAATAAAATTGCCATGAGAAGTTTCTAAAGCAATTTGTCGTTCAGAGTTGACTTTTAAACCATACTCATACTCATGTATAAAATTAAAACACACACAACATAAGTGGTGTGAGAAACTAGGCTGACTAAAGGGTTGTATGCCAAGGAGTTTCTTCCGGGTTTCTAACACAAACGAGGAGAGAGAGGCTCTTTAGCATATTTTAAGCATTTAAATATTAAATATGCCTTCAAACCTTTAAGCATAACGTTGTGACGTTAATGCAAATGCCATGACCCAATTTTCCATTGAGTTCCTAATTTTATTCTTCTATTCAATTCCAATACTGGGAATCTATGAATTTAAGGAATTTTGTTTTTATCTATGTTCCTTAAAAAAGATGGCAAAAAAGTTTCTACTCACCTACACATGTTAAATTTCACACACATATGTATACCGTAACATACACTCCACCCAACCCATTAAAATAAATGAAAAAAGCCATGAACAATGAATAGTTTTTCTAACAGCAGCGAAATTGTCCATCATATGCACACGCTTTTCAAATCCTGCTCACATGAACAATCGTTCCAATTCAGTGCCACGCTTGCAATAAATCAAAAATATTCTCAACACCCCCCTCCCCACCACACTTTTTTTTCATTTCATTTCGTATGTTTTGCTTCATTTTTTTTGTTGCGTCATTCGGGAATATTTGCATAACCAGAGCATATTTCACCTTTTTCTTGCTAGAGAGAGAGAGAAAGAGGTAGAGGTTAGCAATGAATTGTATATCTTAGGCTCGTTTTTTTTCGTAAGGATCGTCATGCTACTGCCTTAAAACATAAATTCTTGAAAAAAAATACTTTTTTTTTGAGTTTTTAAAACTTTTTAATGCTTTATGAACCAAGCAATGGAAAATATGTTGCCGGGAAATACGTTTTTTTTGCGGGAAAATGTCCATGAAAAGTTTCTTAAAAAATCTATCATTCGGACACGACTTTAAACAATAGGTCATGCCACTTTTATATGAAATTAACCTACAGAATATAAGAGTAATAAAAGGCTGCAATGTCCTTCAGTGATTGATTATTAGTTTGTGGCATCACAAAAGGCTTAACCTTTGGCCTTGGTGAACCCTTCACGTAGGTTAAGCCACCTTAAACGAAGAATTGGAAAGTATTTTCAGAACAGAGGAATTAAACACAATATTTATTTATTTTATTTATTTATTTATTTATTTAAGTCAATGGACAAATTCCTTACTGACTAATAACACAAATCGAATAAAATTAAACAGGATTACAATCAGTTTCTTCAAAAATATAAGTAATAGTTACAATAAAAATATGAAAAGTTACGAATTGAGAAAAACAATAATGTTCCGTTTTATAACGCAAGAATTTAAAGAAAAATCAACAAAGTCTGACAAATAATTAAATTGACGGCAAAATCTAGTTAACGGATAAGAACAGCATAATTAGTTCTACAGAATTGAATATAAATAAGATTATAACAGCGGAAGTTACGACGAGGAACATTGAATTTAAAAGATCTTAACAGAAATTCACAGCAAATATTACCATTGATCAGGTTAACCATGAAGGATATATTTAACATTGTTCGACGACTTTTAAGGGTAGGCAGTTTTATTAAAGCCAGTCTGCTAGTATATGAAGGCATATCCAAGTAATTCAATCCAAGCAGAAGAGTAGAAATTGTTTCTGAACAGATTCGATGTGTTCGCTGTAAACATTATAGTGAGGATCCCATACGATGGATCCATACTCTAAAATTGGTCTGAGCGATACGTATAACTGTTTAGTAATAAATGGATCAGTAAATTCCTTTGCCCAACGTTTTATGAAGCCAAGAGTGCTTCTTGCCTTATTTCAGTCAAAGTGATGTGATCATTAAAATCTAATTTTGTGTCTAATAGGATCCCAAGATCAATAAAAGAGTCCACTATTTCCAGTTGATGACCTCCAAGCAAGTAATTAACCGCAATAAAATTATTTCTTGAGAACCGCATACATTTGCATTTTTTAATATTCAGCTCCATAAAAAAATTATTGAGATCACTTTGAAGATAAATATGCTCGATGAAATTATTAAAAGAGAGAAAAACTTTTACATCGTCAGCATACATCAATTTATTGGCAAAATTAATCATGTTGGGAAGATCGTTTATAAACAGCGAAGAAAGAAGTGGACCAAGATGGCTGCCTTGAGGAACACCAGATAGCACATAAATATACTTAGATAAGGTATTGTTCACACATACAGTCTGCTTTCTACCAGTCAAATACGACTCTAGCCATCTTAAACTCCTATAATTTATACCCATTAAATCCAATTTAGTTAACAGGAGTTTGTGATTCACTTTATAGAACGCCTTACTGAAATCCGTAAAAATTACATCAGTTTGCTTTCGTTGAGAAAAAGCCGCATTTATCATGGATGTTAACTGAAGCACGTTAGTTGTTGTTGAACAGCCCTTTCGGAAACCATGTTGATAAGGTGACAATAACGATGAAGGATGATGAACCAAAAAATCGGCAATCAGTTTCTCGAACATTTTTGGAATAGCACTCAGTTTTGCAATGCCCCTATAATTTGTAACATCAGATTTATTGCCAGATTTAAAAAGCGGTAATATACGAGTTCTTCCAAAACACAGGAAAATATCCATAATTAATTGCGGTATTAAACAATATGATTAATGGTGTGATGAATGACTCTGCACATCGATTTAAAATACAACTTGGAACCCCATCGCGACCAGGACGAAAAGACATCTTTAAACTTTTCATTCATCAAAATATCACTTATGTTGTCGTCATAGTCTAGTAGGTAGAGGGTTGGGTTATTAGACGTGAGGCCACGCGATTCAAACCCCAGTTCATCCATTTCCAACAAAACAAGAAATAAAAATAAATATTGCTTTGGCGGCTTCTTCTCAGCAAATTGCTGGCAAATACTCGGAGAGTAAATAAAAAAGTCGATTCTAAGTTGTAGGTTCCGCCACTCATAGAAAAAATTAACACACACAACGAGAGTGGTGAGAGAGGCTGTGTTGTATTCCTAGCTAGTACTACGGCGCTAAGAAATAGAAAACTGCAAGGATTACTGAGTTGTAGGTATTTTGGTTTCATAGGCCATGATCGCCGTAGTCTAGTCGGTAGTATGTTGGCTTATTAGACGTGAGGCCATGGTTCAAACTCAGGGTCAGACATCTCTAACAAAACGAAACACGAAAAATTATTTCCTTGACAGCTTCAGCTCAGCAGATAGCTGGTAAAAACGCGGAGAATAAATAAAATTGTCCTGAAAAGTTTCTCGAAAATCTATCGTTCGGACACGACTTCAAACAATAGGTCCCGCCACTCATGTATACAAAATTAATACACACAACATAAGTGGTGTCTGAAGCTAGGTTGTAATCCTGACTGTAGGATTGTAATGATCAATTATGTATGTATGTGTGTATGTTTGTATGTCTTTGGAACATGGAACCTGAAATTTCAATCAAATTTGTTTCATTACAACCCTGTAGTCACAATAACAAATATTTTACGAATTTGTTCTTGGAAAATATCTGCTCGTCTTATAAGCATTTATTTGCGTTGATTTAGTACATGAAATAAAACAGACACTAAAGATGGCAACGTAGGAAGGAAAGGAAAGGAAAGTAAAGGAAACGCATCTTGAAATTTGTTGTAAAGCCAAAAACATGTGTATTTTTTTTAATACTTAAAGCAGGCATAAGTACGCTGTTGCAGGAAGGATAAGCAGGCTTTCGCAGAAAAATCTTATCATTTCTAGGCTGAACACTCAAAGAGTTTTATGCGTTTCCTTAAGCGCATAACTGCAAGGACCAGCATCTATAACTATGTGAGACTATTTGCGAAAGGATTTAACTGTAAAATTTATATTTTCACCCCCCTCCAAAAGCAGCATTCTCTGTCTATTGCTTGGTTTTCGATGTATTTTTTCTTTTCTTTGTAGCAATAATCTGTGGAAAAGTGAATCCTTTGCCAAATAGACAAATGCAACCGTAACTGTAAATAGCACAAGTTTACGAGATGTCCTTCTACATAAGTGTGAGTGTAAGTGCGAGTACACTATCATTGTAATGAAAAGTATTGCGGTTTACTGTGTAGGTGCAGGAGGTGGAATGTGAATGAAATTATGTTTTTCTTGCTTTTGTTGCAGGTTGGTGTTGTTGCAGCGACGGCCTTATGCGCTTGTCAATTCCAATCTTGGTCTGTGATTACAATTTTTTTTATGGGCCAGGTGTGTGATTTTATGGAATTTCGTAAGCATTTCTCAAACAAAACAACAGAAAGGTTTTGAAATGGATTCACACACACATTATTAGGAGGATATCAGGGCTGGGTAATTGACTGTCTAAACCCAGTAGTCATTATGAGTTGATAACATAAGGTCAGAGGAATGGAATTGGTTAGTAAGGCGAAGAGTACTTACACTTACGTGTGGCTTTCTCGAATATATTAATGACCTACAGGTTCCCAGACTCATTCCTAACGTTACAGAATCTACATGTTGAGCTCCGAACTAAACCCATTCTGAACAAGTGTACCCTGAGTCTATGGTGCCTTGTCGAGAGATTAGTTGCCAACCTCTGGTTATTCCTGAATAGTACGAAGCATGATTCAAGTCTAATCTAAGTCTCATTCTAATTTCCTAATAAAGGTTTTGATTTTAAATTCTTATCTGCTCTTATTTAATTGTCCTTTACTGTTTAGGTAGTTATTGTAACAAGGATATCATCTCAAGGATTCTCAATAATTTCTGTGCCTGTTTCATATGTTTTCTTGTAAGAAAAAAAAAAGAAAAAAAAAGGAATACAAAATGGTAACCGAAGATGGCAATCATCATTTCAATTGCAATGTACAAGTAAACCTGAAATCACAAGTCATTTAACCTCAAAAAAGACCTCTTATATATGAAATACATTGGCACTACACTTAAAGAAATTCATTTGCGAATATGAAAGCATAACAAAAAATATTCACACAGTTTTTGGTTTATACAGTACTGGACTTAGTAATCAAGACTGTTGTCTTCGTCAAAAATATGTTCTGAGGTTTGAGTTCCAATGTATTTCTGGTATAGCCTCGATCTACTCCGATAGCCAGGCTGCGATAAAGTCTCTGTCGAACGTTGCGGATAATTCAAGGATCGTCAGAGAATGTCGCCGCTGCCTCAATCTCCTTTCTGGGCGTTTCGGCGTCACACTTGTCTGGGTTCCCGGACACTGCGACATTCCGGGAAACTGCAGGGCCGATGAGCTGAACAGATCTGGCGCACTACTTCCGGAATCTTCCTCAATCAACTTGGGAATGCCACTTACCTCGTGCAAACTGGCAATTGCGCGGAAATTCTCCCGGGATGCCAACCGGTCCTGGATCAATGAAGAGTCCTGCTCCAGCGTTAGTCTCACTTGGCCCACAATAGATAGAAGGCGTACCAACCAGCTACTTGGACTTGGCCGTAATATCATCTCGATCACAGTGGCCACGCTTACAGGCCACTGTGTTATGGGTAGACACGCGGAAAGAATACGACTCCCATTTAACGACTTCTGCCGTGGATGCAGATCCGCCGAGTAGGAGGAGGAGACTGTCATCCACTTCCTCTGCCAATGCCCAACCCTAGCGGGGTGCAGATATACGTTATTTCGCTCTCCAACCTTTGTCAGCTCGACGGAGCTATCGTCCATTGATATCAAGGACATAGCCTCGTTTATCAAATTTTCTGGCTGGTTTTCCAGCGTGTGGTTGTTGTACTTTTTGAAAATGTGCAGCCCTTGCGCTGACCAACTTCCCCCTCCTTGGATCGGAGGAACTTGGTCAGTACAGAGGCTGCGTACACCTGTGGCAACACAACGGGCCGCTATGCGTGCTCAAGTAAGCTTTTTGGTAAATTAAAGCTACCACGCTAACCTAACCTAACCTGGTATAGCCATGCTTAAATACTGGGAAGCCATAAAAACATTCGGGTTTCGACTATGGACTTGAAGTCTGACGATTCAAAATTCTCCGGTAGGGCAGTTAAGGTTAATAACGTGGGATATCAGGATTTCATAGGATATTAGGCTTTCGTATAAGCTTCCTGATCACTGCTGTATTTTATAGGCTGTATTTCAAAGCTGTGCAATGTCTGTAAATTGATGGGATTTTCTTTGAATTTCCCACTTTACCCGTGTAACTAGGTTGTGTCTAAGATTTTACGAAAGTCTCCTCAGTGCCTTTCCTCGTACGTAAGTGCTGAGATTTACTCAAGGAAAATTTCGACCCATTTAAACGTATGTGTTATATGGGTTCCAGAACATTGAGATATCGTCTGGACTGGCACAGAGCTCACAATTTCCGAACTAATACTGGGCATGTTGGTTCCAATTATTAGAATATCCATCCATCCACTTTTTGATGAGGGTTGTTTAGTAATGCGGCTTATATTGCACAACAATCTCCTACACTTTTTTGCCAAATTGTTAAGCCATCACCTTTTCTTATTCTTGAACCTCTTCTTGACATGCGTAATATTCCGATTGAAGGCTAACCTAAACTACGCAGGTTCTGATCATATTTAAGTACTGTTTGGGATTTTTCCTACGGCTTTTAAGATCCAATGTTCCGTTAGCTTTCTAGATTTCAGCTTTCATGAAACAATTCCTTATCATCTTCTATCTGGATAATTGGAAACAAGTCTGAATCCCAGAGAGAGAGAGGCACTCAAAACATGCATCCTGAACGCATCAACCGCTTCTTCAGGTGTCGAAAAACGTTGACCTCTCATTTTATTTTTTACGTACGGGAACAAAAATAAGTCATTCGATGCCAAGTCAGGACTATACGGCGGATGACTCATCAAATCGATTTTTTGAGTGCTCAAAAATGCAATTGTTTGAGCCGATGTGTGAGAGCATGCATTGTCGTGGTGAAGAGTCTTCCCAATCCGTCTTCGGCGGTTGGTTTTCCTGATTTCTTGGAAGACAACTGGCAAACAAATGGTTGTGTATCACTCAGAATTGACTGTTCTGCCTTGTTCTAGTGGTACGATTGCGACATGTCCAGTTTTTCCGAAAAAACAGGCGATCATTTGCTTGGAAGTGCTTCGTGCCCAAGCAACTTTTGTTGGATTTGGCTCATCTTGAAACACCCATACAGTCGACTGCTGTTTACTTTCGGGCTCATACGCGAAAATCCACGATTCATCACCTGTCACGATGTCATAGACGTTTCGAAGCATCGTGATCGTATTTTTGGAGCATGTCTCGAGCATGTTCACGATTTAATTCCATTTTTTGGGCGAGATGAATCTTTTAAGTTACTGTAAACAACACAAATAGCGCTCGTATGTCAAAACGTTCTGAGTACGTATAACCTCAAAAATGTCAAGCTTTACGATAGAGCTGTCAGTTGGCAGATTACAACACTAGGGTTGCCAAATCCCGAAATATAAAAAGCAACCCTCGTATTGGAAAACGCTTCGCAACAAGACAACATAATAAGTCTGGCTGGAGGAATTTGGAGGCTATATACTTTTTTATGGGAGGGACAATTCTCGGATGGGACGAGGAGAAATAGGGGAACTTGTGGTAGGTATAAGATCCCAAAATGGCATATATGGTACCCATGGGGATACTCTTGAGCATCTTCTTAGAGGAAATTAGTCTACGCTGTCAGAAGTTGCGCTCAGTTCAGCTAAGATAGGAATTTCACTGAAGGGAACATAGATTGCTATGATAGATTGATGTGCTGAGATCACACGGCTCTTTTGAGGTTAATCCGGGAACATTAAGGGTCTATCTGGATTAAGTGCATCAGTTGTTGTTATACGAGATCACCCTCTGTTGGACTCGCGATCATATAAGAGTACACGGCAATGATTAGGGAAATTAGGTTAAAAGGAGAGGAGTTGACACACTGCTGACAGTGCCAGAACTTTTCTGAGGAGTTCGAAGAAAAGATGAGGAGCAGTGGAGACTGTTCTCGAGCCAACTGGATTAGAGACACTTTGCGGTTTTGTTATGAAATTAAAATCAGAACGCCTTTAAATACTGGATTACAATGAAGCGACATTAAAACGAAAAGGAGACTGGATGCGTATCAAGGCAGAAAATTATCCTTACTGGCACGGAACAATATACCAAAGGTTTTCAGGGCATAGAGAGAAATTGTCGAGATATCCTGGCTGCCTTCCAAAATGTCTCAATACAAATTTGTATGCAGTTCTCCTACTGTATATAAACAACGTTGATATGCAAAGTAACAAAACAATACATCAACTATAAATCCGATGCCTGATTGCTTTTTGACTGCGTTAGAAATGCACATTCACGACGTTTTGAAATAGAATACATTGTATATATTTTGTACAGCGGCATTATGAAACACGATACTTTGTTCAAACACAAAGAAACTAACATTTTGGAAGGCAGGCCCTGTACAGCTTACAGATTCCATTTGCAAATGGAATGAAATTCCATTTCAATTTTTCCCGATTATTTGGTGTCCCATAAAAAGTATTGGCTTTAAATGAATGAATTTCTCCCGGTGCATGGCTTAAGAGAGAAGATTTTCCATCATCTTCCTTTATATCTTGTACACTGCATTTCATATGAAAATGCAATAATTTTATCTTCTTCTTCCTCTTCGGCCTCCGACTCTACCTCTACTCACTACCTTTACTATTGTATTATTGGGTTTGGCCCATGGAAAAGAAATCATCTTTAAGTAGAGAATTAAACTATGGAATGCACTTCTGAAATCCTCAATCAGACTAAACAAATACAGAAGATTTCTTTCGTATAAAATTCTTCATTTTTTTCGTTTCCGTTTCCCATTTTTGGATTGGGAAAACAAATATAAGGGATTAGCAGCGAAATGAATGTCACAAGCAAACAGCAGCGGTTAAAAGCAGTGGGGGAGGATGATGAACATGACTTTTAATATCTAAATATGCAGTTTGATTTGCAAAAAAATGATGGGCGGCTTAAAAGCTATTGTTGTGTGGAGCAAAAAAAAGAGATGAACATCCCTTTTAGCCAAAAAAGAAAAGTTGAAACAGGAAAGGTTGTTTCATTGTTGCCTGCACCACCACCACTATCTTCATTTTATATTTTTTTTTGGCTAATAAGCTGTCTTTAGGCATTATTATATGCTCGTATTACATTCACAACAACAACCCATTCCATTCCATTCGATTCCATCATTACCATCACCATCATTGCATTGCACTGCACAGCACAGCAATATTTGCTGCATCAGCATTTAAATAAGCTTTTAGTGACATTTGAATTAATAACTCAGGGGCCTATTACCCCTTACCTCCCACACAACATGCAATGACAATCTCTACAGTTGTCTGTCTATTCTTATCTTCTATTTATGTGTGTGTGTGTCTGTGTATGAGTGCTGCTTGATGTCTGTTTGTATATGAGACTTGTTTGTGTCTAAGGGTGGCCACTTGTCGTCGTTCTTTTATATTCTTGCCAGCCACTTGAAAGATTAGCATAAGTAAGCAACTATTATGGCTTGTAAACGAGAGAGAGAGAGAGAGAGAGCACAACACACAGGAATGAACACACACATATTGTGATAATCGTCAAGACCTTGGCGGTTTGTATAGCAGCCACTTTGTATTGCATATCCTAAGGGGATGAGCATTTAAAGGATAATTTAACGAAAATAGCAGGCAATCCATTCGATAATCTTACGAATTTATTTAATTTGATGGATAGGCCGAGAGTCAACACAACTAGGATATGATCACAGGGTGGTGTCCTTTCATCCTTAATGTGTAATGTGATTATAGATGAACTCCTGACAAAACTGGACAGAACCAGAAGACTTTATGATTTTGAAAAGGGTTTCGCAATGAGACTTAGTATTAAGAGGGACTATCGTTTATTAAACGAGGGAATATCTTGAAACGCGGGCAACAATTTTTGGTTCCAGAGAGAAATTTTTCAAGCCTTTGAAGAAATCCGCGGGTATTTTTTGAGCAAAAGTCTATGCCATTGACATCTGTGCTCAATTCAACTTGGATACGAGAAAAGGTACAAAAAACAGTGCGTCACAATATTACGCCGCAATATTAATATAAAGGCCGCCCTTTCCCGAACTTGACTCTTATAAGGATGAATCGAAGACTAGACCTATCGACTAGATATGGGAATAAGATTACCCTCTTGCTGGGCAGGCAGACGAACTTAGAGAGAAGGGTAGCTTCTACGCCACTGATGGTACCAGAACCCGTCGGTGGAGTTGGAGTGGTTCTTTAAATACAGTGAGCGTCAAAAGTGAGTAAACACCACTGAAATAATTCATTTTCTTAGGATAGCGAGAGAAACAAATGTCGAATAAATTTCCAAAAATAAAAACGTTTATTTATTACTTATAAAATGTTAAAACAACAACAACAATTTAGGATAATGGAACTTTTTTATACTTAAGAACAAAACTGTTTTATACTTAAGTACAAAAGTGTTGACTCACTTATGGCGTTTAGTGTAGGTATACTCCACGAAAAGGATAATTGATAGAGGCGAGCAGGGCAGCTTTTATGCCATTGATTATACGGGAATCCTTTGGTGGAGTCGAAGCGGATGTGTATGAAAGTATTCTCCGTATAAAGCATGATTGATAGAAGCAAAGGCTCTTCTCCAACTTATTGTTGGAAAATTATAATAAGAGGAGATCTCAGACATGACTCCAGGAATAACCTGAGGTAGATAAACGGTCTTTTGATAAGGTACTATTGAGCCTGATTACACTTATTCAGTAGGGGGTTGTTTCAAGCCCAACTTGTAGATTCTGTGACTATGCGAACAACTTATTACAATACATTCTTGGAACCTGTGTGGCATTAATGCATTCCAGGAAGAGACATCTGGTTGCATACATACTGGCGACATGTAGGCTTGGGGATTTGTAGGCTTGGTGAAGACTTTATTTGAATACGATATATTGTATGGTCACAGTACCAAGGAAGGTACCTCTTTACCACAATAATTATAATAATTGTGTGTTATAAATGCATCGTACGAAGAGGCATCTGAGTGCATACTAAGTGTTGCTGTTGTTGACACTGAGCATCATGCTGAAGTTTGTGAAGGCAATAGGCTTGAAGAAGACTTTATTTTGCTACAATAGATCGTATTGTAGCAGTACTAAAGCGGGTACATCTTCACCTCGATAATCATAATAATGTATGGACGTGTGTAAAGTAATGGAATTTTGTCAGACTTGTACGTATTATGTGCAGCACTTGCACTGATCAACTGTTTCCCTAGTGGAATTCGGTCAGTACAGGGACTGTGCTTACCTTACAACGGGCCGCTTTGCGTGCTCAAGTGAGCTTTTAGGTATCGAAGCTATCACTTCGACCTAACCTAACCAAACCTGTATGTATCATAGTGTGGTAGTGTATTGCCTTATTAGATGAAAACATGAAAACTTCCTCTCAATAGTCTTCTGGCTAAAACTCTGAGATTAAAAAAAAATCCATGAAGAAGTTTCTCAAACAAATATGTCGTTCGGAGTCGACTTTAAACTGTACGTCCTGACACTCATGAAGAATGTTCCAGAGTCGAATAGCATGCAAATAAAACTGCCATTCGGAAAATAAGTAGCGATGCCGAGGAACTATAATATACCTACTACGGGGTGACTGGACAAAATGTAGCCTGTCAAATAAATAACTCGGTATCCGCTTGTTTACAATTTGATGCAAAAATAAAAATACACGAATATTGAGAAGATTACCAAAGGTCACACCGTAAAGACTCTTAGCTGCCACAGAGATATGAGCATATCTTCTCAATTTATAGACATATCTAGCAATATTATTGAACAGAACGTTCAGCTTACGTTTGCTGTCAGAATCGCAATTACCAAACAACTTGCATCCATACAGTAAGCAGGGAATCAAATAAGTTTTCGCAATTAAAATCCTAGTTTTCAAAGGTATATAAAGTGCGCGTAACTTAATATACGTCTGCCCTACTAGTGAATTTATGTGATCATCCCACGTCAAATTGGAGTTAAAAATTATTCATAAATTCCTCGTCGCATGAACTATCTCAATTTTCTCACCATACATCACAACATCCCTAGAAATTGTGGGTACAACACTTCTTCTATGCAATAAAATACACTTAGATTTCCCGGGGTTCAAACAGAGACCATTAGCAGTTGCCAATAAGAAGATCCGTGCAAGTTCTCCATTCAAACAATCAACGGCGTGTGAAATATCGTCCATCGGGCTGTTTAAGCAAAGTTACACGTCATCTACATACGAGTGCAATTGGATTTTGCAATTCAAAAGATATCCAGTTAAATCATTGACATACAGGGAGAAAAAAGTGGTCCAAGGATAGAGCCCTGAGGTACATCTAGGTACCAAAGGTAGAGAATCAGACCATTTGCCCTTCAAAAAAAAAACAGATTGTGCGCGTTGGGAAAGATACGAATGTATAAGTCTGGCAGATGCATTAGAAAATCTGAAGAAGAATTTAAGTTTCCGAATAAGCATACTGTGATCGACCGTATCGAAAGCTGTCGAATGATCCAGGAGAACTAAAAAGATCACAATGCCATTCTCCAAGGCCTGTCTGACATTCTCACTAACATCCACTAGAGCAGTAATAGAACTATGACCTGATCGAAAGCCAGATTGCATTCTAGAAAGCAGATTGTTCAAATCGATGCAATTCATCATTTGCATATAAAGTATCTTTTCAAGAACCTTCGAGAGAAAGCATAAGATGGCAATTGGTCTTGCGCACCCGAACTATTTTTGCATGCTTACACTTTTGTGTGACGTAAGAAACGAGGTTGTAATCCTGACTAAAGCGTTGTAATGACCGCAAACTTTTCTTTCTATCTTTGCCATTTTGAAATGAATCATGAAATAATGAAAAAGAAAATTGAATTATTTTTGTTTAAATTATTAAATCCTTAAAACCGATTTATAATTGTAAAAAAACAAGAATTAACATAAGAAAGGTTGTTGAATTTTAACCTTTTAAGCTCTTATCATTATTATTATTATTATTACTGCCACTCTTTTTTTTTGCTTATTTTTTTAATGTTAAACTTTTGTAGGAAATGAAAACAAAATTAAACCAACGAATTCATTCATTCATTCATTCATTCATTTATTTATTCATTCACTATCCAGTCAAATGACAACACAATAACTTTAATTTAAAAAAAATAAATTTTTTATGCAAATAAATGAAATGAAAATGAAAAAACTAAAAATAAAACAAGACAAGACAAAAAAATTATAAACTTACCAGCATAAGTAAATATTGTGAATATTAAAAGCACAAAAAAACAACAAAAAATTGGTAGAAAATGTTACCTGTACTTCAATATTTTAATATTTATAAAATCCAACAACAATAAGAAAAAAAGCAAAAATTACACATAAAACTGCCAGTCTGGCAGAATAAAAATTCCCAAAAAATATCACAAAATTTTTTTCGTATTATTTTTTGCCAAAATCAGACAAAATAAATGAAATGGTTACCGTTAATGTTTCAAAATCTGTCTCTCTCTCCCATTCTCTATCTTTCACTCTTACACATATACACACTCTGACACACAGTTAAGAAGGAATACAAAGGAAATTTTATTCCACAATAGAAGACTGAGAACATTAATGCAAGAGTAGGAGTGTAGGCGAGCTGGAGAGCAGAAGAGAGAGTGTATTTAATAACAGAAGCAACAAAGAGTAAAATAATCAAAATAATGTAAATAACAAAGGAAAAAAAGAAGCCTCTGCACACACACACACACACACACTTACTACATAAATAATAACAATAATAATAATAATAAGGGGGGAGTAGAAAAAATAAAAACAACAACAGCAAAAAAAAGTACCTCAGAAAAAAATCGTTAAGATTTCATTACAAAAAGAAATATTTCCTACAACAGCCAACAGAAATTTAAAATTTTTTCTTTTTTCTCTTTCTAGCACTCTCTTCTACACACACACATACATACTTACACACACATAGAGACATATTTTTGTATTAAAGTTTAAATTTAAATAAAAAACCATCAAGACTTTTTTGATTGTAGAAAAACTTAGATTGTCCCACTACATAAATTCTTATCCGTTCATAAATAACTAAAGGGTCCGCAAAATAACTTTTTTTTTTTGAAAATGCTTTAAGAAAAAACTACTGAATATTTTCTCAAATTTCTTTTTTTATTTGAAAGTACAATCCTTCCGTTTAATAATGGAAAATAATTTCATTCAAATGGCTGCCCCGGCTGGCCATACAGTGGCCTACACGATCGGTCCAATTTTTAAGTACATTATCGATTGTGTGCAGCTGTATTTCACCAATGGCTTCACGAATATTGTCCTTTAAAGCGTCAATTGTCTCTGGCTTGTCGGCGTAACACTTATCTTTGACGGCACCCCACAAATAATAGTCCAACGGTGTCAAATCACAGCTCCGAGGTGGCCAAATGACATCAGCTCTGCGGCTGATAATGCAATCTCCAAAAACAGGGCGCAAAATATCGCGTGTAGCTTCGGCTGTGTGTCACGTAGCGCCGTCCTGTTGAAACCAAATGTTGCCAATATCCTCCTTTTCAATTTTTTTTTGAACAAAAATTCGTTCAACATGGCCCGATAACGATCGCCATTGACTGTAACGGCCACTTTTTGCTTATTTTCGAAGAAAAATGGCCCAATTATGCCTCTGGAACAAAATCTGCACCAAACAGTGACTCGTTTTGGGTTCGTCGGTCAATGTATGCGTGCGGGTTTTCTGTGCCCCAAATGCGACAATTTTGCTTGTTTACATACCCGCCAAGATAAAAATGATCTTCATCTGAAAAGATGATTTTTTTTTGCAAAAATCGTCATCTTCTGTAAGTCGATCGCAGGCCCACTTAGCGAAGCGAAAACGCATTGGATGGTCAATTGGCTTCAACTCCTGAACCAATTGGACTTTGTATGGCGTCATACCAAGGTCTTTATGCAAAATTCGTCTCAATAATGTCTCCGAAATGTTCAATTGTTAAAAACGACGGTGAATTGATGGCACACTTTCTGCCACAGCAGCAATATTCTCGGGTGTACGCACTGTTTTTGGCTTTTCACGCTTTGGTTTATCGATGAGGCTGCCAGTTTCTTTCACTTTTATCACAAAATAACGAACATACGGAGCTGAGGGTGCTTCTCTTCTTCCAAAATCCGTACTCAATTTTCACACACGTTCTGCAACATTACCATGATTTTCAAAGTAATGGCGCAATAGTTCCCAGCGTTGTCCAAGCGTATACACAACCATATTCGTTCATCGGAAGGATAAAACTAATTATCTGTCAAATCAGACATGAGCTAAGTGTTACCATTCACGAAATAAAATTCATTCATTGAAAAAAAAAAAAACGTTAGATGGCGAACCCATTACCATTTACTGGCATGAACACATACCTTAATACTGCGCTCATACGATCTACTGTGCTCCCCTTAAACTTTACAAGGTGTTCCTACAATGTCTCCTTCAAGCCTAGTGCCCAAACAAATTTCAGGCTGCTGCTCATTGTACTTCCCTCAAACTTTATAAGGTAGGGATACCTTCTCCTTCAATCCTATTGCCGTGACAAATTTCAGGCTGCTGTTCCGTGTCAATATTAATAATCCCTGCCTAGAACTTGATATGTACTCAAGGGTTTCTGCCTAAGCTGCATTAATGCCACACAGGTTCCGTTGATCCGTGCTCATTATCACAGCATCCACATGTTGGGTTCGAGACAAACCCCATTCTAAATAAATGTACCCTGAGTTCCTCGTGCCCTGCCAAAAGACCAATTACCAAGCTCTGGTTATTCCTGCATAGTCTGATGCATGGCTCAGATCTCCTTTCAGTGTAATGTTCCAACAAAAGTTTTGATTGCCTTAAGTCCACTTGGTTTTGGAGAAGAGCGTTTGCCTCTCTTTATCTTTTTTTCCAATTTTTTGTTTATTCTGTAGAAAGTTTAAGGGATGAAATAGGAACTACCTTGTCCACTGAGAGGAATCCTTCTTTTGTTAAGCATTCCGTTCTAAAATATCGCTCTCACTGCACAAAAGGGAAGCTCCCTTTCTCGTAAGCTCGTCTGCTTGCTCACTGCCAAGTATTCTCACATGATCTAGGACCTAGGACAGAGTAAACATGATCTGTCTATCGAACTGATTCTGTTTTCCCAGACAGTCTCCTACTACCTGCGATTAAAACTCATAAGAGCCAAGTGCTCGAATGGCTGCTTGATTGTTCGATAGTCTTGTTTTGTTCCGGTTTTTGTACCTCCTATCCAAGTTGAATTTGAGAACACGTTTCGATGGCATAGACTTTCGCTTGGTAGATACACGCGAATTACCCGTTGACTCGAAATATTTCTTTGTGGAACCAACACTATAGCTGCTGTCCCTATATCCGTTCTTTACACGTTCTGTACCAGAAAATAGTCGCTCTTTTAGGAGGGTATGCAGCTTCTAGATTACTCCATTTATTTTTGTTACTAAGTCTAGTTCTGTCCGGCGGATAGTTAAAGAGGGAGATGTCAGCCAATCGGTTCCTTATGTCACGAAGAACCCTAATGAATTCCATGTTTGGTTGGTCTCATACATAACATAACATAATTGATCATTACAACCTTTCAGTCAGGATTACGACCTAGTTTCTCACACAACTTATGCTGTGTTTGTTAATTTTATACATGAGTGGCAGGACCTACAGTTTGAAGTCGACCCCGAACGACAGATTTTTGATGCGGTTATTCCTCTTCTGATGAGAGTAGAAAAAAAAAGAGTATCACAAACAGTGTATTAGGAGAATATCTTTGGAGAATATCATGAATTCCTTAGGAGTACAAACTAATGCGACGTACCCACCTTGTATTAAGACAGCTTGATGGTCGTACCTTCTAAATCTTTATGTACTCGAAGAAACAATATTCTTAACTGCAAACTAATTAGCACAGCATATCACACAATCTCATATCTCAAAACGGCAAAGTGTGAAAGAGGAGAATGCCTGTACATTCAAGAAAACATTAAAACAACACAATAAAGTTGTTGTAAACATCTTAGCCTTTGCAGGGGAAAAACTTTAACGATAGGATATCAGATTCTCTTAAGCTATTTGCATAACAAATCAAACACACAGCCTCAGATGCTTTTGTTTTGGTGCGATTGATTCCTATTCAGCCTGCATTTATTGCTTAACATCATAACCCATAACAAAACACATCATATGGGTTATTCCATTCAAACTGACTTATACAATATGGGACATTGCATACAATAAATGGAATGCTTTTTAAATTACTTCTCCATTTAGGTGTTGAAAATAATTTCCAAACCAATAAGTATTTCAACATTGCTAATATTTGTGTGGAACAACCCATATGGTGGTAAACCCTTTTGTGTAATCTCCTGGCATGTTCTAATAAGCCTTCTTCTATAAATGATTAGCTCGATACATACAATATCTACCATAACTATGTGAAGGAGCTCTTGTGCATGTCTGTATACGTTGTAGTATTTGTATATGAGCATTACATCCTTAAAATTCCTTGTTTTATTATGTTTGCAATCATGAAAGCAAATACAAAGCTGCCACATACTCAGAAGGGGAAAGAGGGAAAGGGAGAGACAGTTCGCAATTGAAATCTTAAAACAGAAAGGTGAAATGGTCTCGTTTATCTTTGGAAATCACTCTCGATTCTAAAAAAGGCCATGAAAAATTACCATAAATTGGTTGCCGATTCATATTCATTTGCAAATTGGCTGTAAAGGGTTCAGAAATATAACAACTCTTGACTGGAAGGCTCATATAGAGAGCATCTCAGGAAAGTCGGGGCATGCCATATTGGTCTACAGAAGGCTTGCCAAGAAATCCTGGGAATGTAACACAAGAATTATCGACTGGATGTGTACTACGATGGTCATGGATGACTTACGAGGCAATTATTTGGACAGATCGAACGAATTTAAAAAGAGCTCAAATGGAGTTGAAGAATATAGAGAGACTCGGCATAATAGAGACACATTGAGGATTTGCGGCGCTGAAAGCTCTGTTAGACTTAAGTCGGCTGCACATATTTGTGAAGACCTCAGCTTTAGAGATTGTGATTAAGTGGATGGGAGACCAGTCAAGTCGCCGTAGTCTAGTAAGTAGCGTTTTGGCTTATTAGACGTAAAGCCAGGTTTCGAGTTCAAGGCCAGACATCAAAACAAAATACAGAAAGTATTTCTTCGGCAGATTTCTGGCAAAAACTCTGAGAGTAAATAAAATTGCCATGAAAAGTTTCTCAAAGATCGGTCGTTCGCAGTCGACTTTAAACTGTAGATCCCGCCGCTCATGTATAAAATTAACACACACAACATGAGTGATGTGATTATGTATGCACGAGTATGAATCAAGGTTTAGGTTGACTCGCCATCTAACCTGACCTAACCGTTGACAAAGTCCTTCAGTTTGGCATGTCCATGCTTTTTGGTTGGGGAGGTTTAAGTTGGGGATTGAGTTCTGCATCGTCTATTCGATGTTGTTTTTATTGTTGTTTATTTGATATTGCTGTTGTTGCTATTATTGCTGTTATTGTTGTTGTTGTTATTTCATTTCAGTTGTTATTTGTTAACAAGTTGTTAAACAGTTTGTAAATTTCCAAATTTTCCAATTCAATTGACCTTTTCTTAACAATCGACGAACGACAATTTGAAAAACACGGCCATTATTTCTTTCATTCCCTTCGTGTTGCTCTGTTGCTCAGTTTCAGTTTTCTTTTCTTCACTTATTTTCACATCTTTTGTTGGAAAACAAAAACAAAACTAAAAAAAGAAAAATGGAAAGAAAAATTGTTTGATTTCTTTTACAATGTCGTTGTCGCTGTCGATACAAATTTTTTTTCTTCTTCATCTGTATTTGAGTTTCCACAGCTCGAAATGCATTTTATTTTGCCTTTCTTTCTGTTCTTATTTATAAATGTTCAACAATTTTTAGGTTGTTGTTGTTATTGTCCAAATCCAAATCCTTATTTTCATAAGGAAGTGGTAAGAGGGACGACTGAAGATGTGGAATATGGAAGTAAAATAGCCAAACTTTGATTTTATCGTTATTGACGACGTCATCATCAACTTCATTGTGTTGACATGGTTGGTCAATTGAATGCAATCAGCCAACCAAACTGCCAAACTCGGCTCACCACACCAATTGCAATGCATTGCTTCGTACTCCTTCCTTACTACAGCGCTTGACAGTGTTTAAGGCCCCAAAAACGATTTGCTGTTTGTATGCGGTTGCATATGTTTGTCTGTGTGTGAGTGTGTGTGTGTTAGTAAGTGTATACCTTTTGGATTTTGGCTCTTTTTATAAAAATTATTTTTGTTATCGATACAATCGATCTTCGCAGGCCAAAAACGGTGAATGTTGTTGACATTTACAAAATTAGCCAGAAATTGTGCCTCTGCTGCTGGGTATGCAACCACCACCAAAAGAGAGAGAGAGAGAGCGTTAGGGAAACGGAAGAGAAGCTAAGAAAAGTAAATAAAGCATAAGGAAATGTTAAAGCTGGTCATAGTCGTTGATATGATGCCCCTGTATTACTTTGGCTAAAAGTTCTCTTGATGGCTTCAGCTGATTTGTATATTTGCCAAAAATCATTGCTAAAGCGAAAGGTCCAGGAGTAGCTATTTAACAATGACTACACATTGATGATGTTCCAAGCGGATCATATTACTACAGATGCCTCTCAATCTTCTGTTTTTGTGTTCTAGATGTTCTTACCTACCGAATTGGTAATATTGTTTCAGATCCCTACCTTTCAATGGGGCGAAATTGCCTCTAATACTGACACGTTGAATATCTGCCGACATATACATCATGAGATAGCCATTAAAGCAATAACAAAAGCTTTCTTTTGCTTTCAAGAATAATTATGAAAGAGAATGAATTAGTAATTTATGTTCTCAAGTCATTCTTAAGCTTTTCAAGCCATTTGAAGTTTTCACTGAAAACGGAGAGCCTATTAACGACCATAGAAACCTTGACAGCAATGCTGTACAGAGAACAGAACAGAACAATCTTATACTGCTTCATGTCATTGGACATGTCTCCTTTAATTTTCGTGGTGCGTAAAGCCTACTCTTATTACATGAGTACATTACATGAGGCAGCGACCTGTGATTACTTTCATCACGATACTCGTATCGTATTTACGAATGCTGGCTTAAGCATATGATCTCTTATGACTACAGAGCGGGCAGCATAGTTTTCTGTCCCATCTAAACTATGCCATCCTCCAGTTGCACATATTTTATCGCAGGTTTAAGTCCGTCAGTTTGTTTCGAGTACAGAAATTCCCGAACAAGCAAATTAACTTTGCACACTTCCGGAACTGTCTGTGATTTGTCATCAACTATGTTGTCCAGAAGATGCCGATTTTGGCAAAAAAAAATTATCTTTTCAGATGAAGCTCATTTTGATCTTGGCGGGTATGTAAACAAGCAAAATTGTCGCATTTGGGGTACAGAAAACCCGTACGCATACATTGAAAAGCCGACGCACCCAAAACGAGTCACTGTTTGGTGCGGATTTTGGTCCAGAGGGATAATTGGGCCATCTTTCTTCGAAAATAAGCAAGTAGTGACCGTTGCAGTCAATGGCGATCGTTATCGGGCCATGTTGAACGAATTTTTGCTCACAAAACTTGAAGAGGAGGATATTGGCAGCATTTGGTTTCAACAGGACGGCGCTAGGTGCCACACAGCCGAAGCTACACTCGATGTTTTGCGCCCTGTTTTTGAGATCGCATTATCAGCCGTAGAGCTGATGTCGTTTGGCCACCTCGGAGCTGTGATTTGACACCGTTGGACTATTATTTGTGGGGTGCCGTCAAAGATAAGTGATACGCCGACAAGCCAGAGACAATTGACGCTTTAAAGGACAATATTCGTGAAACCATTGGTGAAATACAGCTTCACACAATCGATAATGTGCTTAAAAATTGGACCGATCGTGTAGGCTACTGCATGGCCAGCCGAGGCAGCCATTTGAATGAAATTATTTTCCATTATAAACCGGAACGATTGTACTTTCAAATAAAAAAAGAAATTTGAGAAAATATTCAGTAGGTTTTTTTAAAACATTTTCAAAAAAAATTATTTGGCGGACCCTTTAGTAGTCAAGCCTTTCTTACTTACTAAACTGGTCATTACAACCCTGTAGTCGAGACAACAACCTAGTTTCACACACCACCCATGTTGTGCGTGTTCATTTTATCCAAGAGTGGCGGTAACTACAGTTTAATGCCGAAATCCGATCGAAAGATTTTTGAGAAACTTTTCATGGTAATTTTATTTTACGCTCAGAGTTTTTGGGAGACTTTTGGAAGTCAGTCGCCGAAAGAAATACTCTTTTCATTTTTCGTTTTGTTCGAGGCGTTTGAGCTGGGATATGAACCACGGTCTTTTGTCTAATAAGCCAACATGCTACCTACTAGACTACGATGACTAAGCTGATTCCATAATAATGCGAGATGCATGGGTGAACATGCAATTTATTTTCCTTATTTTGTTACAAATATTTCCCTCTAGTCTACCATGTCTACCATGGGTTGTAGGGCATGAAATTAAACAGATTTTCAATGTTTTTTTTTTGATTTTCGTTTCATTGTTGCATTCCAAAAAAATATTCCTTGAATTGGTTTATTAAGCTGTGAACAATTTCTAGAACAACAACAATAATGTTAACGAAATTAATACATTTAACAAGTTCTCATTTCTTTTTTCTTTTTCCTTCTTTTTTGTTGTTGTAACATTAAATTTTCAATTTACGTTTGGCAATTCCAGGCGAGATAACAAATCTTGGCTTAAAGAAATTAAAATGAAAAAAAAATACCGTTTTTTTTATTGTGTGATACGTTGTTTTTTTCTCAATGTATACAGGATATTCGGTAGCATAAAGTAGTTTTTATTTAAACCTGTCATGTAGTAATGCAAGATAAGGGAAATTGTTTTTAATTTAAAATAATAAATCGATAATTATAAACCGATAACTTGCCTTTTACATTCTTGATCATAAGCCAGACTACGGGTCACAACGTAAGACTTCTTATTCTAGGCAGTAGTTGCTGGTTGAAGTCGCCGTAGTCTAGTCGGTAGTGTGTGGACTTATTAGACATGAGGCCAAGGTTTAAACCCCAAATCAGACATCTCAAATATAGCGAAATATGGAAAAATATTTCTCCGACGAACTCTGAGCGTAAAATAAAATTGCCATTAAAAGTTTCCCAAGAAAAATCTGTCGTTCGGAGTTGATTTTAAACTCTAGGTCCTCAGCCACTCATGTATAAGGCATCACAAGTGTTTTCAAATTGCCGGCTTGAGAGACACCACAAGGAGGCTAACTCTCGCCTTTGCTATTTATCCTTAACCTTAAAATTATACACAAAGCCTTGGAAATAATGTGATGCATAATTAGTGGCAAAGTGGCCGTAGCAACTACAGGCAAATATCCAAACCAAGACTGCGTACTATTCACAAGGAGAATAGCTCGACTATATCCAATAAGCATTCACATATCCACAGCTAAGTCAATTGGAAATGAATACTGAATACAGAACCACTAAATTAGCGAATGGTTCTGTATTTGTTGCGAAAACAGCAATGGGGCTAAGGCCTAAGGCCCTAATAACGCTTACAGGCTGTTTGACTTTACTATCAACCCCACGCTGTCGATTTTTTTTGGCGATTGCTGTTGGAGAAGAGCCAGCTTGAGCGTATTAGCAGGATGGCGTTGCAAGTACAACATTAAAGGCATGTTGTAGTAATGCGCCATGAGGCTAAGTGCTACAAGACTATTAAAATAAAGGAGATATGGCCCTGCTCGCTAAAATCTTGGGTATAGTTGATCTATATGGTATTATCGACTAGGCGACCCTACCTAGACCCACTCTCAATCATAGTTTTAAAACGAAAATTCATTATAATACAGAATGCCAGAAAATGTAATCCAAATATTCACCCCCAGATCAAGATACCGCGATAATGTCGATTGTGAAGTCTTGTCGGAAGAAAGATCCCAATTACTGTAGTACTATTCAGGCACAAATATTGGCAATAAAGGCTGCTGCGATGCGAATTCTGTATCGGAGAAAACCGAGTATAGATTTGCGCATAATTTACTGACAGCAAAGTGGCCATTAGATGTCTTGCGATAATGAACAGAGCGTCTAAGCTTATCGAAGTATGCTGTGACGCTCAGGAAAAGTTAGCGAAACATCGGTTATCAGTTAATCGTATATGGATTTCCGAACACGGTTGCATTGAAGTTAACAACAAAGCTGACGTATTTGCAAATGCTGAAACAACATAAAATTGGAAAGAATTCATACGATTTTATATATAAATGATTTTTTTTGACGCCGAGGAGGGGTAAATGTATGTACCTAACCGCACTATAGAGGAAGTCGTCACATCCTCCGTGTGTGGGGCCCTCACCCACTAAATCCCCCCCTCGTCTCGTGGGCTTGTTGTGCCCACTCCGGAACTACGGTGGTTTTACTTCGGAGTGGAGTCCCCTTGGCCCTTTGGCCCCTGCGTGTTCATATGCGCGCCCGTATTGCGTGTCGAAAGTTGAAGAGACATCTATGTGTCTCCACTATTCCTTTCGTCCAGGTCCCTGATTCGAATTTCGCTTGACACGTGTGCCAGTTTCACTTATACCGGCGCGCCCACATGTTCCGCAGCCTCAAGATCCCTCTTCTGCAGTCTTAGAATGCTCTCCACGTAATTCGCCACTGAGGTCCAATTTTCTCTACTCGCGATCATAACCCCGACAATGTTAGCGGCCGTGATCGTCCCGACTATCGACGTCAGTGCAGAGCGATAGCTCTGCCAGCGTGCACATTCAAAAACAGTGTGCTCTGCGTCATCAATTACCTCCCCTTCCTCGTAAAGACAGTAAGGGGAGGCGGCCTTGCCCATTCTGTGCATATATTTCCTAAAATATCCGTGATCCGATAGCTTCTGTGTAACGTAGTAATTTACCTCTCCAAATTTCCGACCAATCCATAGCCTTATGTCCGGAATAAATCTCGCCGTCCATCTTCCTCTATCTTCCTCGTTCCATCGTCGTTGCCACTCTGAAATGGTGTTTTCCCTGAAGTGACCGGTTATGTGATTCCCAGCCGATTTAGCCCTATAAATCTCCATCCATTCTGCCGCCAGCAGATCCACAGGGATTATACCTGCAATCACAATTACGGCTGGGGCGGAGACTGTACGATATGCCGACGTGATTCGCAATGCAGCCATTCTCTGTACCGATACAAGTGAGTTTGCCCGCTTTTTAACATCTAGCGTTGCGGCCCAAATTTCGCTCCCATAAAGCATAATGCTGTTCCCAATCTCCATCAGGAGTCTCCGTTTCGCCGGTAGCGGGCCTCCAATATTCGCCATTAATCTGTTGAGCTGTCCAAGGATCTTCTGGGCTTTGTTAGCCGAGTACTGAATCTGATACGAAAAAGTCAGTCGGGGATCCAGCCTTATTCCCAGGTATTTCACCGAGTGACGACCAGTGATCAGCAGTAATTCCGTTTTATGCATGGCCAGGTCTAGGCCATGGGAGTCCAGCCATGTTTTCGTTCTTATCATGACACGTCTCAGTTTTCGCTGTGCTTCTTCCGTGTTCCTGGCCGTGATAACAGCTGCAATATCATCTGCGTATCCAACCAAAAAAATTCCCTCTGGCATATCCTCTCTCAGAATTCCATCGTAGTTGACGTTCCATAGGTCGGGGCCTATAGATCCTTGTGCCGCTCCTGATGTTATATGTTTCACCCTTGGTCCCAAGCTTGTGTTATACACCAGCTGTCTGTTACTGTCTGTTATATATAAATGATGATGGGATTATGATGGTATGGATATAAGCAGAACAAGATCGGCATTAAACTGAACTAGAGTTTGTCTTAACAACTTATGCAGATGGGAAGAAAAGTAAGTAAAGACCGCAGAACAGAATAACCATTCAGAATAAAGGACTGCATACACAAGTAAGTTATGCTTGGGAGCATTCTCGTATAAATCGAAAAGCTTAGGCCCTATTACTAGTGACACTCCCACGATATACAAGTTGTCGCCAACAATCAATTTTCATATAATATGCGATGCAATCCAAAATCTTGTGAGTCGTTTACACCAACGTGGTCAGACTGGGTCAGAGTTACGAATCGCTTTCGAAAAGAGGAAATTTATCCAAATCCTTAAACAACCACCGATTTTGAAGGAAAAAAAAAACAAAGAATCGCTTTAAAATTGAAAAAAGTGTCCACAGCTCTAATACGAATCAAATAAAATCTAAAAAGAATTTCTACTTCCACAACTCATCTCAGTGTACCTCACCTAGAGCGTATTCTTTGGTAGATTAACATGCTTTTGTCGCATTTTTCATACACTCTCCCCTCCACCACTTGGCTGCCGTTATCGCAATTGCCAAATAAGTTTTTGGAATGCCTCTCAGCTAATTTCCGATACTTATCGCTCCTCTGGCTGTTCTCGATGTTTGGTTACGATTATTTGGCTGTTGACACGCCATTGCGTTAAGTATTTAACAACGGAGGCATACACACACATACATACACCTAAACATTGTTACTATTTTTTTTTTGTTTACCCCTGGCCTCTCTGAGATTGTCGTGACAGGATTTTTTTCTGGGATTTTTTTTTGTTCCCCAAGAAATCAATTCTATTCGTATGCAAAACCGTGACTTGGCTCAATATGTTCCTTTTATTCCTGTTGCAGCATGAGGGCCAGTACGACTGTGTGTAGGTGTGTGTGTGTTGGGTAAGTGAATTAAAGTGTACAAGAGTGTCTCGAGCAATTTGTATGTAAAGTATGCGTGTGTGTCGTATCAGAGTGTGTTTACAAAAACCGCAACAGCATTTGTAGTTTTTTTTGCCTTGGTTTTGATTTCTGATTTCTTTTTTGGTTTTCCCTTCTCCCTCCCTCTCTTTGCGACTTCTTCTAGGTATATATGTGTGTGTGTGTGTGTTTGTGTTTTTCTTTCTTCCTTGATGGTCGTTAAAATGTTGTTCGTGTTTAAAAATGCGTTGGGCTGGCACGTTACTTGCCAATGCTTTAAAGGTGTTGAGAAGAATGGCTCTCCGTTTAAACGGTTTGTTTATTTATTTACCGTGTTACTTAAGACGCTAACGGTAAGAGTATAAACAATATTTTTGCGTGTATGCATGTGTATGTGTGTGCTTGTAATTTAATGCAAATAACAAATTTATGCATTTCCTTTTCCGGTTTTATTGCCATCATCTCATCACATTTCACATCTCAACGACAACGCTTTCATCTCCGTCATCGTCGTAATCGTCAATGATTATCATCATCATCATTTACTTGCTGTTTGCTCTCTCAATAATCGTACGTGTTTGTATTATAAACGCGAAAAATATGAACGAAAAAAAACGCCAAAAAATTTTGTCATTCAATCGTTGGCTCTGTTGCTTGTAAGATTTTTCTTTGTGATTATTTTCGTTGTTATTCCGCTGACAATTATTTGATTGTTATCGTTAAAAGTCATCGGTTTCACCGATACATTTACTCTGTTCGCCAATAAAACGAATTTTGTTACAAAACACGAGCATAATTTGTAATTCGTTAATGGATTTTAAGTGTATTAGAAAATGATTTGAAAAAGGAACGCAAACAACTTCCTCTTGAAATATTGGGTAGGGGCAGTAATTTCTTTATAACATCTAGAAATCCTTGATGCTTCCAATTGGTGCCAAAATGATACATTTTCGCGGGTATCGTTCTAGCGACAGTCTATGCCATTGAAAGATGTGCTGAATTCAGCTTGGTTAGGAAGTTCAAATGACAGGACATAGCAATACTATCTGACAGTAAGGCCGCCATATGAGCCCTTGGCTCTTATGAGGTTAAATCGATGATAATACAGGACTGTTTGGAGAAGGTGAATCAGGTTGGTACACAAAATATGGTTACCTTCAGTTCATATGAAAATTCTTGGCAATTGTACAAGCACATGAAATTGCAATTGTTGTTGATGGGACCAGATTCCTTCTATGAAAGGGTGAAAAGCGTACGAAAAGCAATGCTCAACGAAAGAAAAGATGAAGGAGGCAAAGACTCTTCTCAAACCAAGTGGGTTAAAAGCAATCAAAACCTTTGTATGGAGAATTACAACAAAAGGAGGTCAGACTATTCAGGAATAACCAGGGGTTGATAACCGCTCTTTTCACAGGGCATTGGAGACTCAGGGTATACTTACTTAGATTAGGAAATGTCTCGAGCCTAACATATGGAATAGAAGCATATTTATTGGAACTTGTGATGCGTTAATGCATAGCAGAAGGAAATATTTGCGAGCATATCGGGTACTGGGCAGGAAATTGTTATTATTTGCACCGAGCAACAGCCTGAAATTTTTCAGGACTGTAGGTTTGGAGTAGATGCTGTATTGATACCCTTTTAAATATGAAGGCATTGCATATGATCATAGTACTAAAACACCGTTTCACTATAACAAGGAGGGTAAGGTCTTGTAAGGTCGTGTTGTAATCGGGTATTGTCGGCCGTTCTGTCTTTTAACTGTAATTTCTGGCTTGCATTTATACAAAGGTATGGATTTCATATAAATCAACTTTGGCTAGAAAAGTCCTGTCAAAGAGTACTGGGTTGTCAAGAATTCTTTGTTCCCAAATGCCGGGCAATGACAGAAATATGGTCTGTGGTCTCCTCTTTTTTGTCATCAATACGGTATGTTCATAGGTTTTAAAAATGGTGTCTGGGTGGGTTAATCGCCGTATGTAGGTAATATGTTGGATTATTGGACCTGATGTCTAAATTCAAACCCCAGGCCAGACATCTCCAACAAAATAAACTAAAAAATATTTCTTCGACGACTTCCTCTCAGCAGATATCTGGCAAAAACTCTGAGAATGAAACAAAATTTGCCATGAAAATTTTCTCAAAAATCTGTCATTCAGAATCGACTTTAAACTGTCGGTCCCACCACTCATGTATAAAATTAACACAAGTAAGATAAGTGGTATTGAAAACTAGGTCGTAAACCAGACTGAAGTAGACAGCAGTTTCTCAATGGGTTCTTAAAATGGCGTCTGCTTAGTTTTAACAAGAATCTTGCTCTGTATGTATACACAACGAGCCTGATTTATCTGGTCTTGCAGATAGGGTTTGTAGGGAAACATTTGAGTGGCCCCTTTACACATGAATGCCAGTCTCACGTACAAGTTCAATACGTTTTATCAGCCTTGAGAAAGCCTAAGAGACCAATATGAGGGTTAATGCTGACTGTTTCGCTATTTACTGTAGACAATTTACGAATTTCCAAAGCATATGGGTACTGAGGAATTTAATTTTCAAATAAGTTGTGGACCTAGATTAATCCCCAAAAGCAAATATTTGGTGGGTTATCTATCGGTTCAAATTTGAATCATCGTTTATTTTATATATTCAGTATATTATCTCCACTGAACGTAATTAATCGATTTACGCTTGAGCAGCGTTGGGATTTATTGGAAATATATTTCCAAAACAAATGCAAATTGGTCGGATATTTTTTGGGCTTAGAAAACCCAAGGGTGGTCTTACAGAAGCTAATGTACCCATTACGAGTGACTGTTTGGTACGACTTGTGGAGCGGAGGCATCATTGGCTCATATTTGTCTGAAAATTAGAACGGCGCAACCATTACGGTCAAATAAGATACCTATGGCACCATGATAACCGATTTTTTTGTTCCCGCTCGTCATGGTATTGATGTGAACGATGTTTGGTTTCCGCAGAATGGTGACACTTACTGCCGAACTCATGCCACAATCGATGTATTGCATCAAACGATTGATGGCCGTTTAATTAGGCGAAATGGTGATGTCAATTGGCCACCAAAAAGCTGGTATTGATTTAAAACCATGTTCGGTTTCAACAGAATTGTGAAACTTGCCACACATTTTATGCCACAATCGATTTATTGCGTCAAACGTTTAATGGTGATGTAAATTGGCCCCTACGAAGCAGCGATTTGACACGTTGGAGTATTTGCTGTGAGGTATTGATATGAACAATATTTGGTTTCAACAGGATGGTGCAACTTCCCCTCCAACTCATGCCACAATCAATTTATTGCGTCAAACGTTTGATGGCTGTTTAATTAGGCGAATGCTGATGTCAATTGGCCGCCAATAAGTTACGAATTGATACCGTTGGACTATTTTCTGTGGTGCGCCGTTAAAGAAATGTGTTATGCCGTCAAACTAGAGACAACTGAGCATTTAAAGTCCAACATTCGTGATGACTTTTGCCGAGATACGACACCATACACTCGAAAATGTGCACGAAAATTGTTCTGATCGAATGAGGTACTGCGAGGCCAGTCGCGGCAGCCATATGAATGAAATAATATTTCATTTCTAATCGGAACAATGGTATTTCACAACAAAACAAATAAATTTTGCAAAATTTCAAATCGTTAATTTTAAACTTTTAAATCACCCACCCTATATAATGAAAGCCGTTTTTGCAACTACAATTTCAATAATTTCGTATTAAAAGCCACAATCAGGATAAAGATCTGTGCTTACGTACGTATTTGTTTCAACTTTAAAAACACTTTCGAAATGAGTTTCGAAAATCACAACCAAAAATCTTAAAAACCAAGTGAAATAGAAAGAAAACAACAACGAATGCAATTTAATTTTCGAAATTAATTTTAATCACTTAGCCAAGTTAACATTTCATGTTATTTCTCTTTCTCTAACTCTCTTCTCCTTTACCCCACCACTGGCCTTCTCTTTCAATGTTTTGCATGAAAATTCTGCCAAAATAAAAAAGAAAAGAAAAAAAAGTACACGAGAAACAAGTGAACGGAAATTAACAAAGATTTTCAACTAAACAATGGACTTGGATTTCTTAATAACGAAAAATTTTTCATACAAAAAAGCAACAACAGCAACTACAACACGAGGAAAAAAAATGTTATAAACTGATGAACTTTTCATACCCTCCTGGTTGTAATTGTAGTTGTTGTCGTTGTTGTTTTTGTTGCTGTTGTTGTATCAGCTCATCATTTTAGGCAAAAATACGAGAAGAAAAAAAATTGAAAGAATGGAAAACGAAACGAAACGAAACGTAATGAACAAATACAAAAGCAGGGGAAATTTTTTGTTAACAACTATTACAGCAACAACAATAAAATTTTACTACAAAATGAACATCCCTCGTGACATCGGAAATACGATGACCGTATACGAATAAAAACGAGCATATGCTAGGAAAAACGAGTTCTTACGAGGGAAAAATGCAAATTCAAGTGGGAAAGCTTTCATTGGCAGCCTATAAGTTTTAGGACAGCTTTTTGGGACACACACAGAGACTGATTTAACAAAAGCATTCACACACGGAGAGAGAGAGAGAGAGTGAGAGAGAAAGTTTTTAAAAGAGAGAGTAAAAGGACCACGCAAAAGCAAACAGTAAAAGCTTTCTTTTTTTAAACACAGAGAGCCAGAGATTGCGAGAGAGAAAATGAATTCCAAGTGAATGAATGAATGAATTAATAATGAACGCGAGAGAGGGATAGAGAGAGAGCGCCAATGATGCTGTAAAATAAAATGAATGTAAAAATGTAAAGAAAATGAACATTAGAGAGGCTGCAAGAGAGCACAATAGTGAGA
This sequence comes from Sarcophaga variegata, assembly GCA_932273835.1. NCBI lineage: Eukaryota > Metazoa > Arthropoda > Insecta > Diptera > Sarcophagidae > Sarcophaga > Sarcophaga variegata. Next base: position 22,592,822 of record OW026360.1, read on the forward strand.
GAGAGGGAGAGAGTGAGAGACTAAGCGGGGTTCTTTTATACTCTGAAAATATTCTGTGTACGTAAGTGTAAGTGGATGCTGCTGCAACCCTTAAAAGTGCATTTTTTCCCTCTTGTAATGCCGTCCTAATGTAAGCAACTACACATGGAAGTGTGTGAGTGTATGAGTGTGCGAGATAGAGTATGTATGAGCGCTTTTTCATCTTTTAACGAGTTCCAGTTCATTTTTGCAAATCTAATGTATGTAAGTGAAGTTTTACACCTTTTTTTCTGTTGTTGTTCTTGTTGTTGCTGTAATTGTACTCCGTGTTTTTTGCATTCATTTTTTGTTCCTTTCTCTGCTTATTTTTCTTGTACGTTTGTTTTTTTGTGATTTTTTTTTGTTTTTTTTTTGCATATCCCCACCCGGAAAATTCATCGCTTGCGCTTGTGGACCGGTATAAAAACCCCTCGCACAACTAAACCATTCTCATAAGTTTATCAAACGACCACACGTTCAGTTCAGTTCAGTTAGAGTTTACAGTTGTGCGTTAATTTTCTTTCCATTTTCAAAAAAACACAGACGCCAAATCATTTTTCTGCTGTTGTAAAGGCAGAAAATCTTACTTTTTTCTCCAAAACGTCTAAACTTTTCGTAGATTTAAAGAAAAAAGAAAGAAAGAAAAACAAGAAAAACAACGACAACGAGAACGATAACAAAATTACTCAAGTATAAGTTTGTAAAAATACCGCCAGTGTTAAACAGTGTTGACAACTTTAAAAAGAATTCGTTTTGAAATATCTTAAAACAAGTGTACGATATTAAATAAATTTTCCGTTTTTATAATTACATTTTAATTAAAATTTATTTACGCGTGTTTGTTAATTTAAAATAAAAAAATAAAAAAATTTTTTTTCGCAATTAAAAAATTTCATTGAATTGATGAAAATTTTAATCATAAACAAAGTGCATAATTTTTGAAACGGTTGCCCATCAAAGTGGTACAAACGAAATGGTAATTAATGAACTAATTTTAATTGAATATAAAAATTATTTTTATCTGCTTTATTTATACAAAAAGATCTTAAATCCCAACTTAGCGCCAAACTCTAAATAAAAATGGTGGTACGTACAAATGAACTGTTTTTTTACAAACATTTTATGAATTGGAAATAAAAACCATAATAATTAACAATACTTAGGGAATTGCTGCTATTCATGCAGTTGTAGAAATACGAAAAGAAAGGAGATGGAGGGTGCGATAATTTTAACTTTAAGAACTTAATTGATTTTGATTAAAAGTTTAATCGTTTCAGTTGCTAAAACAAATGAACTAAATTTAAATAATCTTGGCGAAGAAAAATATTAATAAATAAATTTGTATTGAATTTAAATAAAATTTGTAATTTAATTAAAGTTGTAATCTATTTTAATTACAATTTTAATTAAAATTTTTATCAATTTTAATTAAGAATTTTATTAAAAATTTAATTAAAATTGTAATTAAAATCGATTACAACTTTAATTAAATTACAATTTTATTTAAATTCAATTCAAATTTAATTCAAATTTTAATTAAAATTTTAATTAAATTCTTAATAAAATTTTTAATTAAAATTGTAATTAAAATTGTAATTAAAATTGCATTTTAAAGATTAAATTTAATTTTAATTTAAAAATTAAAGTTTAAATTTAATTTGAAATTTAATTTCAATTTAAAATTTTAATTACAAATTTAATTTCAATGAAATATGTTTTAATTTTAATTAAAATAAAATTTCATTGAAATTTGTTCAATTTTAAATTAATATCTTAATTAAATTTAATTTAAATGTTTATAAAAATATTAAATTTTTATTAATATTTTGTTCAAAATTTGAAGGCATTTTAATTGAATTTAATTAAAAATATAATTTTCGAGAATTAACGTAACTAAACTAAATTTTTATTGATTTAAATACAATTTGAGTTATTATTGAGTTGATATTCACTTGATTGATTTTGATTAAAATTTTGATTACACGCAGTTAAAAAAACTGAATTACATTCAATGAACTTTTTAATTGACTTTTAATAGAAATGCAATTATATATATACATATATATATATATATATATATATATATATATATATGTATATATATATATTATATATAATAATATATATTCTTATTTAATTGGGCATTACAATCCTTTAGTTAGAATTACAGCTTAGCTTCGAACACCAGTCATGTTATGTGTATTAATTTTAAAACTGAGTAACTGAGTAACTTATTGAAACTCAGAGTTTTTGCCAGAAGACTGCTGGCAGGAAGACTCCGAAGAAAATATTTTTTTCTCATATGTATTTCATTTTGTTCGAGATATTTCCGATAGGGTTTGAATCGCTGCCTCGCCTTTAATAAGGCAACACACTACCTATTAGACTTCATTGACTTTAAAGAAATCTCGTATTTAAAAATTAAATTTAAAAGACTTTAAATCAAAAACCTTAAATTAATTGAAACGATTTTGGCTTTTGATTAATTAAATTAAATTTATTGATGAACTGTTAATTGCAAACGTAATGGATTCTGAATAAAAAACCTTTTAATTTAGATTTTAATTACATAATTGGTCATAACAATCCTTCGGTCAAGATTACGACCTAGCTTCTCATATAACTTATGTGTGTTTTAATTTTTATACATGAGTGGCAGGACCTTCAGTTTAAAGTCGATTCCGAACGAAAGGTTTTTGAAAAACTTTTCGTGGCAATTCTTATTTACTCTCTGAGTTTTTGCTAGAAATCTTCATATCTTGTTTTGTTGGAGATGTCTGATCTGGGGTTTGAACTGACTTCTCACATCTAATAAGTCAACACACTTCGTGCTAGACTACGGCGACTTCATTTAATTAAGAAATTGAATATTTTCTTGATATTAAATAGAACATATGTATTGGATTTATTCCAAATAACATTCAAAATGTTTAAGGTTTCAATTAATTTTTAATTGAATTTAATTAAAATTTTTATTAAATAAATTAATTGTTGAGGAAATTGTTTTAGAACTTTTAGTGAAAGTTTGATAAAATGTTGAATTTTTATATTTTATTCAGATTCTTTTTTTGATTAAGGCTTTAATTAATTTAATTAAAAATTAATTCTTGACTATTTTGTTTATTAATTAAATTGATTCGGTTCTGAGACTTGTGTAATTTTTTATGCACCTTAACCAAGATATTTGTTTTCATCTCACGTTTCGTTTTCCTTGCATTGTACCTTTTATTTGTTATTAATTAAGGAAGTTTACAGTTTACAACACGTTCAGAATGAAAAATTTTTTCTTTTCCCATTTATCACAGCCGTGTTTCTTCATACCATTTTATAGAAAATTGGAAAAAAGTTTTTTTCCTTACAAATTGTAAAAAACAGTTTCCGATCACAATTTCTTCTTCTTAAAATTTAATGATTTCATATGTGGTAAACACCCCATGGAATTTTGAGTAATCTTGGGTCAGATCACACTTCAAATGCTTCAAATTAAGTCATGGTATTGTTTTTAAGTGTCAATGCTTCTGCTACATAAGTAAGGAGTGACCACATCATAGCTTTTCGTATATCCTACTCCTCTTGCTCAAAAATTAACAGCAACATCTTAATATTCAAGAATCGTTTACTTTTCAGTGTAGACGGTGTTCCAGCCTTTTCAATGTAACATTTTGTTGCAACATCAGAGTCCACTACTTTTTAGTCGGAGCTCGTACGAGATACATAAATTTTCAAATTCTTTGTAGGTTAGGTTAGGTTAGAGGACTTGTACTTATCAATTAAGACAAGTACAGTACCTGGAGGCCGAATTGGCCCATTGTATAACGTCCTTAAAAAGGCAAGGATAATAGAGGGAATAGGATATAAAGGAGAAGATGTAGGAAAGGGCATAATGGGAAGCAGAGGAATTGCACCGAATATATCTTTATAAATAATTGGAATTTTGAACGAGTTTGATTACAACATTAATTAATCAAACCATACTTTCTGTACGTCAAATATCAATCAAACTTTCTCTATTTGAACAGAAATTTCTTTAACTTCTTGCAGTCTACACTTCTGAGACGAGTAAAGTCTGGTATAGCATGATCTTTAAAATATTGTGATCTCGATGTGTCTTCATCACATGCCTTGTATTCATTATTATCCACCACGCCAATACAGTTCAGGTATTCATGTAATACTCTGCATTACAGAGTATCAGTGAGTAATTTCAATAGAGTACTCAAGGCGCATTTGTTCAGCCTTAAAATACTTAAGTTTTTAACGCTTTCTCATCTTGGTCTTCAATATAATGAAAAGCATTGGGTTGTCCTCGCTTTGAATTATTATTTGTGTGTGAAGCGGTGACTTAGTACAGCGACCATAAGATCTTTTGTACTCCCCTTCAACTATATACGGTGTGGCTATAACGTCCCCTTTCAGGCTTGTTGCCGTGAGAAAACTCAGAACACTACTCGGTGTCAACGAAGACAATTTTCTGCTTAGCGGCTTATATGTAACCAAAAGGTATTTTTTGGGATGCCTGGTTGTTATTACTCTATTTATTATTTATAAAAAAAACTTGAGTTTTAACGTAAACGCATGTTGGCGTGCCTAGACGCATGTTGACGTGCCCTGACGCATGGTGTTCGCTGAATAAATTCTAGAGTGTTTGGAAGCTGACTCTAATTTTAAACGAAAAATCTATTTCAGCGATAAGGCCCAAGATACGTGAAAAAAATTGAAACGAATGAATGAATGAATGAATTTGAAACGATACCAATTCAAGTCACTGAAATTTGGCGGAGTCATTGGTCCATATTTCCTTGAAGACAACGTTGGGCTAGACATCACTGTTAATGGCGAGCTTTATATGTGAGATGGTTACTAATTTTTTTGGTTGGAATTGCATTATCTGGATATGCCCGAGCGATTTGAAGACATGGTAATTTCTTTGTGGGGTTTTCTTAACTTGTCGGTATATGCAAATAAGCCACAAACCACAATGGTTCTCAAAGCAAAATATAACTCCTGTCCTCAGTTAAATTCAGTCTGATTTAGACACTAGAGTCATGGGAAATTGGTAATGTGCTCCACTCAGAGAAGCTGTGGTAGATATTTAAATGATATTGTATGCCTCAAGTAGCCGTAGTCTAGTAGGCAGTGTGTTGACTTATTAGACGTGAGGCCGTCTTTGAAACCTCAGCTTAAAAACGAAATAAATAATATTTCTCTGGTGACTTCCTTTGCTGAAAGGACGATGGTGAAACTTTGCTCCGATGGTAAATCTGCTAGATCTGAAACCACACTGTCTAGCAGATAATCCACCATTATAATCAATTCCACCATCAAGCCATGACTTTAAAAGCCTCTCAAAGAGTTTTCTCGCCTTATTTGGCACGCACTTATATTCAAAGACAAATCTCTACCAAAAACTTTGAGAATAAATAAAAATTGCCATGAAAAGTTTCTCAAGAAAGTGTCGACTTTAAACTGTAGCTCCCGTATGAATGAAATTAACACACACAACATGGTGTGAGAACGTACGTCGTAATCCTTATTAAAGGGTTGTTATGATCAATTGAAGCCGCCGTAGTCTAGTAGGTAGTGTGTTGGCTTATTAGACGTAAAGCCAGGGTTTGAGCCCCAGGCCAGACATCAAAACAAAATACAAAAAGTATTTCTTCGGCGACTTCCTCCCAGCAGATTTCTGGCAAAAACTCTGCCAGTAGAATAAAATTCCCATGAAAAGTTTCTCAAAAATCTGTCGTTCGGAGTCGACTTTAAACTGTAGGTCCTGCCACTCATGTATAAAATTAACACACGCAACATAAGTGGTGTGAGAAGCTAGGTCGTAATCCTGACTGAAGGGTTGTAATGACCAATTATGTACGTATGTATGTATGATCAATGAAGTATGTATGTATGTATGTATTAAATCCACTGATACATATGAGATCTCACAATCTCTCGTGCTTTTAACCCCATTATCATATCATGATATCAATTTTGTTCGATTGTAAATCGTTCAACTGGACTCCCAGAACGTTCGGCATCTGCCGTCCTTGTGCGTCCAAAACGAATTTTGTAAATGCCACTGTTACCATTAAGATTACTGGTACCAACATCGCATAATAATTATCAATCCAAGCCTTAGGCTCTGATTAGCCAAACGTCCACGGAACGTAACGGAATGTACGTTTGTTTTGAGCTTATGAAAAGCAATACAAATGCTTATCGAAATGGTATTACGGATCGGTAATCGCTCTCATTACGTTTTAGTATTCAAAAAACGAACTTACGTTCCCCGTTATGCTCCGTGGATGTTTGGCTAATCAGGGCTTTAGCCTGAGATGCAATTTTTTTCTCTTAGAAACTAATGGGTGATTTTTGAAGAGCTATAGGAAAAATTTTCAAAAAAAAAACGCATAAAATTCAGAAAAATGCATGAAATCTTTGATTTGATATTTGAATCGATAGTATGGTCCATATAATTTAATGTTTGAAGATTATTTCATGCAAATGTTGAGCGCGACTACGCCTCAAATGGTCCATCCGCTTAGTACAATTTTGGCATACTCTTTCCAACATTTCGGCCGGTATCTCACGAATAAATGTTTCAATGTTGTCTTCCAATGAGTCAATTGAAGCGGGCTTGTCTGTATAGACATGAGCTTTAACAAAGCCCCATAAAAAATAGTCTAAAGGCGTTAAATCGCACGATCTAGGTGGACAATTGATCGGTACCGAACGTAAAATAAAATGTTCACCGAACTCGCCTCTCAATAAGTCAATTGTTACGCGTGCTGTGTGGCATGTGGCACCGTCTTGTTGAAACCACATGTCATGCAAGTCAAGCTCTTGCATTTTGGGCAAAAAAAGTTGGATATCATCTCACGGTAGCGCTCACCATTCACAGTTACGTTACGATTCGCAGCATCTTTGAAGAAATACAGTCCAATGATGCCACCAGCCCATAAACCGCACCAAACTGTGACTTTTCTGGATGCATTGGTAGCTTTTACAATGCTTCTGGCTGATCTTCACTCCAAAATCGACAATTCTGCTTATTTACTTATCCATTGAGCCAAAAATGAGCTTCGTCGATGAACACAATTTTTTGATAAAGAAGTGGATCTTCGGCCAACTTTCCAAGAGCCCATTCACCAAAAATTCTGCGTTGCGGTAGGTCGTTCGGCTTCAATTCTTGCACCAGCTGTATTTTGAAAGGCTTCACACCTAAATCCTTCCGCAAAATTTTCCACGTTGTTGAGTAACAGAGGCCCAATTGCTGCGAACGGCGACGAATCGATAATTAACGGTCATCATTAACACTGGCCGATACAGCTGCGATATTTTCTTCAGTTCGCACTCTATGTAAGCGTGTTAGTGGTTTAATGACCAACAATGTAAATTTAGTCACAATAGTCCGAATAGCCGCTTCATTGGGTCGATTAAACTGACCATAAAATGGAAGAAGCGTGCGATGAACTTTCTTAACAGAGCACGCATTTTGGGTAATAAAATTCAATGATTTGCAAGCGTTGTTCGTTTGTAAGACGATTCATGGTTAAATTATAGACCAAACTGAAGATGTTTGACAATGAAACAAAACACGTAACGTGCGTGAGCTGTTTAAACCAGTGTTGCCAAAAAGATAATTGCTAAAAAATCACCCTTTAGTACTTAATGGTCACAGGAAATACGTTTTTTTCCAGTGTGTCACATAGCAAATTGCTATCAACGGCTGTCATCATTGTTCCAATTTTAATAGGAATCAACTAACAGATGCCTATTGATATTGATCTATGTTGTCCTTTCAAAAGGCCACGGATTTACTGGCCAGCACAGAAAATTATTGTACACCCTTGGAATACAATGAAAAATTTGTTCGTTTTCTGTTCAACTTCCTTGCTTTTCGAGGGCTTAGTTTTATTTCCATGCCATCATTTTAAATTCTTTTATTAACGTCCGATAGGTTATCAACATGCACTCATTTTATTTAATTTTATTCATACGGAAATGCATTATCAAAGCAAAACAAAATTTTCCATTTTAGCCATTGAAACAGAAACAGTAACAGTAACAGTTGTTGGTTGGTTGGTTGAGTTGATGGGTCTTAAACTAATCAAGCGTTTTGTTTTTATTGTTAAATCCGCTGTATTTAATACAAATTAATTAATTTTTGATGGGCGCAAATTGAACTTTTCAATGTAGCTGATAGTGTTGTGTTTTTGTTTTTGTTTATTTTTAATTGTGGACAAAGGTCAACTGCATATGCTGCCACATTTTATTTTCAATTTTCAACCAACAAAACAAAACAATACCTTCCGTACGATGTATGTTTATATATGTACGTGTACAGATAAGTACATGTAAGCAAGTGTATATAGGTGTGTGTATTTGTGTGTTTTTTGTATTTATTTAACTGTAAACAAATGCTTACACATACACCTGCATGCATTCACAACTGCATAAATATTGTAGCTGTTGAGAGAATATTGTACGCGGCACAAATATGGCTGCTTACTTAATTTCATTGGGCTGCCATTGTTTGTTTATTTTTCGTTTAACTGTGAATGTGGTGGGTGTGAGCGTATGTGTAAGTGCATTCAGCAACATGTTTAAACATGTTTATATGCGGCCAGGGTATTAAATTAATATCGGCGACGATGACATTGTTGTTGTCGTCACCGCTGTTGTTGTCTCCACCATGCAAATATTGTTTTTATTTCGTATGTATGTGTTGAGAGAGAAAGAGAGAGAGAGAGAGAGAAATAGTGTGAGTGTTGTTTTTAAACTGCATTATTTAATTCGGTTTATTTAATGTTGCAAATGCCGATGCTGTTTGTCGATGTTTATAGTCATTAAATTTAACTCCCTCTCTCTCTCTCTCTCTCTCTCTCTACTTCTCACTCTCTCTGTCTGTTTGTCTTTCCTTATTGTATTGCTACGCACCCTTATGTCGTGTGCGGTTGTTTTTTTATTTAGAGGACAATTATAACACACATACACAAGCACACTCACACATATATACGAATATTTCAAATTTTTGCGTGTTTAAAAGAATTTTCATGTTGATTTTATTATTTGCTTTGTTGTTGTTGTTGTTGTTGTGGTATTGACAGCAAGTATGAAAGTGCGTTTTGGGGTGTCTGCGTTTAACTTCATTTAATTTTGCATGAAAATGTTGTCTGTGTCTAGTCCATGTCCATGTTGTTGTTGTGCTGTTTTGCTATTTTACTGTTGTTGTTGTCGGTATTTCTCATTGTCTATATTGGTGTTTTGTTTTTTTATTTGGAGTATATTTTCAATATTATTTTGTTGAGCTGCCTCAACACAATTCATATTACCACCAGTTTTCTCTTATGCACAATGGGTTGAACAGAATATTTTGCAAAAAAAAACATTTTTTATTTGTATTCATTTTGAAAGACAACGTAAAACTAAAAATTTTTAATAATTTTTTCCACTTGATTTTTCATTGTAAACTTTTCTAAAGTAAAGCTGAGATTCGTAATAAGTGACGCCGCCAAAAATCCTTAGTAAAGTTCGTTATTTAACCATGGCTAGCCTAAGAATCGAACAAGGCTTGAAAAGCATTGAATTTAATATTTTTAAATCCTTCTGCACCAGAAATGTATTCCTATTTGAAAAAAAAAGAATATATATTCACAAAAGAAGTTAATTTTTGGGTGACTTGGCTAAAGCAAACAGAATTGACGAATTTCTGTGACGGAGAACGATGTGCAGTTCAAACATACATACATAATTGAACATTAGAACCCTTCAGTCAGGATTACGATCAACCTTCTCATACTGCTCATACTCATATGTTGTGTGTGTTTATTTTATTTATGAGTGGCGGAACCTACAGTTTAAAGCCGATTCCGAGCGATGAATTTTTGAGAGACTTTTCACGGCAATTTTATTTTACTCTCAGGTCAGGGCCAAGAATTGTTCCTTGAGCTGCACCAGACGTAACCTTTTTTCTCTTTCGTCCTTGGTTCGTATCATAAATAAGCTCACGATCTCGTAAGTAGCTTTGCATAATCTTCAGCAGGTAACCGGGAACAGCGAGCTTTGTTCTCAGTGCATCAAGTACGTCAACCCAACGGAGGCTGTTGAACGCATTTCAGACATCCAAGGTTGCCAACAGAACTATCTGCCACGAAAAATGGTTCCCGTTTTGGACAGCCTTCACGCTAGTCAGTACCTCGTTAATAGCTTCCATTGTCGATCTGCCCGCTCTAAAACCGTACTGTCTTTCTGAGAGACCACCTTCATTTTCCACCGCCGCACTCAGTCGAAATTTCAGTAGTTTCTCCAGCAATTTTCCAGCACTATCCAACATGCACAAGGGCCGGTATGCCGACGCTTACTTACGCTCCTTTGCCCTTGTTAATCAGCGCTAGTTTCTGTCTCTAACATCTAATTGGGAAGACGCCTCGAATCAGACATGCGTTGTACATATCCAAGAGCAACACGGGACGTTCCTTAGCTATGAGCTTTAGTACTTTCGGAGGTATACCATCAGGTCCTGACGCCTTATTGCTCTTTAAACCTTGTGCCGCTTTTTGAAGCTCCTCAATGGTGAAAAGAGGTGGGGGGTTTTAACCATGGCCTCATGTCTAATAAGCCTACACACTACCTACTAGACTAAGGCGGTGCAGTTCAAACACTGAAATAAAACACTGACAGTGAAAAATGCACCATTTGGAGCTGATGCTTGGGTGACTGCATATTAAAACGTTTCACGTCAAAGTGAAGACAGAAAGATATTGTGCGCCTTAGGTTGATATGTTGTCTCATCAAGACGGTTGCCATATGCCACACATCTAGCGATATCATGCACATATTGAGGAGAACATTTGGTAAACAATTAATCTCACGTTTTAAAACAACCCATTGAGCGCATTGAGTCGCCGCGGTCTGGTAGGTAGTGTGTTGGGTTATTAGACGTAAAGCCAGGGTTCGAGTCCCAGGCCAGACATCAAGACAAAATACAAAAAGTATTTCTTCGGCGACTTTCTCTCAGCAGATTTATGGCAAAAACTCTGAGAGTAAATAAAATTGCCTCGAAAAGTCTCTCAAAATCTGTCGCTCGGAGTCGACTTTAAACTGTAGGCCCCACCACTCATGATAAAATTAACACACACAACATAAGTGGTGTGAGAAACTAGGTCGAAATCCTGACTGAGGGGTTGTAATGACCAGTTATGTTTGTGTGTATTGAGCGTACAGCTAATTTTATTTGTCTTCTTAAGACTATTTTTTAAAGGGAGACGTTTCTGTACAGGAGAGACTGTACAGAAATATTTCAGTTCGAATGTAAGTCCTGTAGGATACTATTTCAGTTGCCATTGTTGGGATATTAGCTGGAATGCTTGAAAAGATATGCTAAAATTGCAGCTCAGGATTGAATCCCCTACGGTTTTGTTGAGGTTTTGTTTCATTTACATGAAATTGTCTTTAAAAAGTCAATGCCAGGCATTTATCTATCGCGGCAAATAGAAAAAACATGCAAATATTCTAGAATTTTTCAACTTTCAAGACATCAAGAAGAATTGAAATGGTGTGCGCTGCTAGAAGCCGCTATAGTCTAGTGGGTAGTGTGTTGGCGACTTCCTTTCAACAGATTTCTGGCAAAAACTTGGAGAGTAAATAAGAATTGCCATGAAAAGTTTCTCAGAAATCTGTTGTACAGAGTTTGCTTTAAACTGTAGTTACCGCCACTCATGTATAAAATTAACACACACAACGTAAGCGCTGTGAGAAGTTGGGTCGTAATACTGACTAAAATGTTTGTAATGATAACTTATTTATGCACCCATGTTGGGTGTATTAATTTTATACATGAATGGCGGTAACTACAGATTTTTATGAAACTTTTCGTGACAATTTACTCTTCGACTTTTTACCAAATAGTCTGCTGAGAGAGAGGAAGTCACCCAAGAAATAATTTTCTTCATATTTCGTTTTTGTTGGAGATGTCTGACCTGTGGTTTGAACCCTGGCCTTACGCCTGAATAAGCTAACACAGTACCTAGTAGATTACGACAATGTGCTGTTGTAGATTTTTATTTCTTCTGAGATTATAAAATGACTTTAAACTTCGTTCATATTGTGGTAAAACAACACGTAACATTCTTCCGAAGTAGACAGACGATACTCTGTGTTGATATTCGTACATTTAGCATCTTGATCAAGTTGTTCATTCAAATTTTGACTATTGAGTCATGTGAAATGCCTGTGGCCTCTAAAACTTCTCGAATTATCTTATCAGCCAACACCATTTTGAGATTTTTGTTCGTTTGTTTGTTTGTTTCGAATGTAGAACCAGCAACTGGGCGTTTAAAATATTCATCATCTTTTGGGCAAACACAATGAAATTTTTTTAAACGTTCTTTTGCTATTCAAATTTATAGTAGTGCTCTCTTGATATTTATCAATCTTAGCCCTGGTTTAAATTGTGTGTCTAGAATAGTGCTTACGAAGTACACAAAAATAATTTTCTCAATAAATCACGCATTAGTCTGCTATCAATGGCTGTAATATTTGAACTTTATGTTCAGTTTTGTTACAAATTTTTTGCTGGAATCCATTGACAGATGCCTGTTGACAGCAGCAATGCATATCTCACAGTTAAGAGAAGGACTAAACAGTCCAACATATAACAATAACAGCTTAAATTTTTGATTTGACTTGTAGCTCCAATACAATTTGGGCATGAAAACCTTTATATTTCTATGAAAAAAGTTTTTTTTCATATCTTGCAAGAGGCAATAAATGGCCCATAGTGCTTTAATCTTATTGCTGGATTTCTGTTTTGGTGTTTAACATTTTTGTGTGTGTTAGTGTGGCTGTGTTTTATTTTGTATTTGAATTTGATTTTCGTTTTTTCCTTTGAACTGATCTACTTGGCTTGTTCACACATACTCCCACACTACTGCTCCAATAAGCACATGTTGTTCATAGTCTAGCTACTCTTCTCTGTTCATTCACTTCTAGTTGCTCGATTGTTACTAGAGTACTTTGTTATTCCTTGTATATGTATAGACATGTATGAGTATTTAAAATTTATATATGTTTTGTTATCTCTTTCTCTCTCCAACACAGTGTTTATAATCTCTGTTAATACAACTTCATTTCGTATCTGCTTACATAGGCTGCTGTGTGCGTGTGTTTTCTTTTTGTAAATGTGTGTGCATGTACGTGTGATTTGTTTAATTTTTTAAAGCCTATTTTAAGGCAATTTTTGTTACAAAATGTGTGTGAATTTTATCAGTTTTTTTTGCTGTTTTTTCGCTGTTTTTTGTGCAGTTTTTTGCTGTTAATAACACTTTGTTAAAACGCTTCATAAATTTTAAAGTTTAATTTAATAGAATACATTTATTTTGTTGTTGCTATTTTATATGAGCTCATGTGTGTGTTTGCATCTGTATGCGTATGTGTTTATTTTTCTACAACATTATTGTGTTATAATTTGTTGTGCTTTTATTGCGTTCGCTTGTTTGATTGTAATTTCAATTAATTGGTGTTTTTTTGTTGTTGTTGTTATTTATTATTATTTTGTAATGTTTATTATTTTGTTATTGTGTTATTGTTGTTGTTATTTATAAAGTAAATAATATCGTTAATATTGTTTACATCGTTTACATATGGTATTTGGCTGGTTGGTTGAACGTTAATATATTTTGTTAGGCGTTGTAATTAAAACAATAAGTTTTAGCAAAAACAACAATTAGAAGCACATATAACACAGGAAAATAAGGAATGTTTTTTTGTGTTTTAAAATTAACTTGGTAATGTATACAAAAGGGCTTTGAAAGTGTTTATTTTATTTTTTCTAAAATCATAGGAATTTTTTGCACTGTAATTAAAATGATCGCATCCATCCCTCTCCTATTGGAAAACTTGTTGCCATTTTAAAGTTATTTCCATTAGCAATTTCTTATTTGAAACTCACGTATCGTTTCAACAAAATTGGGGCAACTAAATATCCATTGAGAATAATTTTTTCAATTGCAAAATCACTTGAATGCTTAGGCACCTAAGGGAGTAGTAATCAGTCTATTAAAGTTATGATCGTGCATTTGATTTTAGTATATCACACTACAACGAGTAGGTGTGGTCGTAGTTGCTGAAAAAAATTTCCCAGGAACAAGAGTAGCAAGTGGTGTACTGAAGTGGTAAAAATTCTTGTCTACACAGCCCAGACCATCCTGGAATTACCAGAGAAAGAGTAGATACCAGATCCCAAAGCTATTATCATAAAATGAATTACTTTGGAACGTATAGTACTCAATGAGGTAAGCTCCTCACCACTGCACTCATTACATTCAGTAGAACGTACGGTGAAAAGATTACCCTATGTTATCCTCAGTGAAATGTATTCGGTTGTTGTATTCGGTTGTTCTCCTCTTATAGGGAGAAAATAATACATGATTAGCTACTGTGAACAGCATCCAAAGCATATACAGGAGCCTAGGAATTGTTATAAAGCTGTTCTACGTTAGACAGGCGTATCATTGGCTGCTAAGCTAATTGCGCAGTAAGCCCTAAAAAAATTCCGTCTTAACTTTACCGAGTATACTCGTCCAAAAATCTATACCCAATTCAACGCAAGGTTTTGGCCACATCAGTGGCGTGAAATCTCTCCTCATCTCAGTCTCATTACCCTGTTCATTTCAGTGAATTATAGAAGAGGATGATCTTTTTCTCCTCTCTAGCTGATTAACCTTATCCAGACATCGCCATTCTATATACGAGTGAACAAGCTGAGTAGTGGTTGCCTGCCTGTCAAATATTATTGCTACATTGCTCTCCTTTGTACTTCCTATCGAAGTTGAAATGAAACACATCTTTCGATGGCATGGATATCAGCAAGTTTACAATCTTTCTCTTCTCCTACCTGCTTGATTATTTACAACTCGCTCTAGTTGATCATGTCCAGGGGACAATTAAAGGAATGGCTGTCAGCCACACGATTTTTCAGAATGCTATACTCTTTGAAAACTTTTATGTTAAACTTGTTTTCCCACATCATAATCACAGTCTCCATAGCTGCGGCCTTTATCATATGAAAAGAGTGCTGCAATAAGACAGATTCTAATTACCGCCCCGTTTATATCAATGCACGATAGCCCCTGTATATTGTACAAGAGTATGTGAGCTGTTTTCAGATTTATTCTGTGTACCGAAAAAAGAGACCGGAGATTATAATTAACCTGACCATCATGGTATACATACAGTTCATAGAGATATGCAAGCCTTTTGCACATCAGTATGGTATGCTTGCTTTTCCGAGAAGTGCTCCACATCTGCCTTCCATGTTAGTTTATGGCCAATTATTTTCCCTCTGTTATCTGTTATAGTACTTGATCCGGTTTTCTTCTGTTTCATCATCAGGCGTTCTAACTTGCACCACTGACTTGATGCCATTTCTCTTAACTACGTAGAAGAAGAATTACGTTCTCCATGCAAACTGTCATAATCTTTAGTTCAACCATCATTCAGACCAATAATCTTCCCAACTATTATAAGTAGTTTGCTTCTATGCATAGAAGTCAATGCAGAAAATCTCTTATTATCCTTAAAATCCATTGTAGTAATGCAGAACAGAATGTTCTTGCTTATGCGACCTGTGCTGTTATAATAATCGAGTGAAGAAGTTTTACTTTAAGCTGGAAAAGGCTGCTTAAAGTAGAAAAGATCCAAAACATAATGCCTCGATATAACAATGACCCGAGTTTCTTGATCATGCATGTTCCATGCCTTTAAATATGCCTATAATCTGTAAGGATATGTGTATCCTTGCCGAATACTAAGTAAAACCAAATAGTATTTGGCCTGCAATCCGTAAGGATATGTGTAACCTCGCCGAATACTATTTGGTTTTACTGAGTATTTGGCCCGTAATCTGTAAGGATATGTGTAAATTGCCAAATACTATTTGGTTTTACTCAGTATTTGGCCTGTAATCTGTAAGGATATGTGTATCCTTGCGAATACTCTTTGGTTTTACTGAGTATTTGGCCTGTAATCTGTAAGGATATGTGCATCCTTGCCGAATACTATTTGGTTTTACTGAGTATTTGGCCCGTAATCTGTAAGGATATGTGTAAATTGCCAAATACTATTTGGTTTTACTCAGTATTTGGCCTGTAATCTGTAAGGATATGTGTATCCTTGCGAATACTCTTTGGTTTTACTGAGTATTTGGCCTATAATCTGTAAGGATATGTGTATCCTTGCCGAATACTATTTGGTTTTACTGAGTATTTGGCCCGTAATCTGTAAGGATATGTGTATCCTTGCCGAATACCATTTAGTTTTACTGGGTATTTGGCCTGTAATCTGTAAGGATATGCGTATCCTTGCCGAATACTATTTGTTTTTACTGAGTATTTGGCCTGTAATCTGTAAGGCTATTCCTCAGCCTAATGTTGATACAGTGTTATCGGAATTATCCGTGAAAGGATTAAAAGGCCTACTACAGTTTGCCATCATATTTTTACTTTTCATTCACCTAAATTCCCAGAAAAAATTCAAATTAATTTTGATTTACCAGCACACACCTTTTGCGATGCATTTTTGCCTGGGCTTTTTTTTAACGTTTAAACAAATTAATTTCATCAATTATTTCTTCATTACGAAATAATTTGGCATACAAAAAAGCGTTAAGCTACACTGCTATTATGCAATAACTGTGTTGTTTATTAATTAATTATTGTGTGTGTGTGTGTGTGTGTGAGAATAATTTCATAACGGGAATCAATAAAAATTCCTACAATTTTCAACAACTATTTTCAATGGGCCACCAAAGGTTTTATCAACGAAAAAGGGGAAAATTTTCAATTGAAAAACTCAATAATGCACACAGGCAAACAGCAACAACAACAGCTACAGTAACTGCAGCTGTAGGAGAAGAGAAAATATTTTTACACACAGTTTTTCAATCACGGACACAACAACGAGAAACAATTTCTCACAAAAAGCACACAAAACTTACCTACACAGAGAAAAAAAAACGTTGAAGAGAAGAGAAGCAAAGAAAAAAAAACAACAACAGCATAACGGATAATAATTAATTATAAAATATTTTAAATACTCCAAATAAAGAGAGAGAAAGATACCGTTAAAGAGAGGGAGAGAGAGGGAAAGGAAAATGTTTACTTTAAACAGCCAAAAAATTAAAACAGCACGTTTGACAATAGCCACCGCTACTGCTCAGTATTGCTGTGAAGTGTTATTCATTTTGAGGTTGTTTTCAAACACTTTTATACACATCGGGCGGTACCTCAACGTTAGCTTGACTATTGAGGGTGTTCGTATGCTCCAAAGTAAGTGTATTGTTCGGGCAATATTTCACAATGAAACTGTAGTAATAAAAGTGAATGAATCAGTCCGGAGGCTATGTACTCTTTGAAGAGAGGAAGTATGCGAATGGGTCAAGAACAAATTGTGGCACAGAACCCTCAGGAAAGCCAGGATATTTATCATGTGATAGTCTAGCTAGCCATCGAAAAATATTTTCAATTCAAATAACCCATCCTTACGATTACTTGGTGCGTATAAGGATTTTCTATGCAGGCTGAATCAGATGGGTAGGGGAAAAAGGGCAATCCTCTACTGGATCCTAAGTGAATTAGTTTTTTTTATGAACTTTATGCTGGAGCCGTGGGTAGGTAAGTAGGGGTTGCAGTTCGCCTAAGGAGGTTGTAGGGACACTTAGGCCACATAGGGTGTGTTGCCCAGTCTTCCATAAGGATAAGGCGACTCAGACTGTCAATGTCAATACGTGACAGAGCCTCTAGATCATCTATATAATAAGCACCTGCGACATAGTGCAGGGCATGTAGTCGCCGTAGTCTAGTAGGTAGTGTGTTGGCTTAATAGACGTGAGGCCTCAGTTCAAAACCACAGGTCAGGCACCTTCAACAAAACGAAATATGAAACGAAATATTGCAGTTTTCTGACAAAAACTGTGAGAGTAAAATAAAATTGCCATGGAAAATTGCTGAAAAAAATCTGCCGTTCGTTTAAACTGTAATTGCCGCCACTCATGTTTAAAATTAACTCACACAACATCAGTGGTGTGAGAAGCTAGGTCGTAATCCTGACTGAAGGGTTGTAATGACCGATTGTGAATGTATGTATGAAGCCATAGGTATGTAGGTGAGGCTTACTGTCCGATCTAGAAGGCTATACGGACACACTTAGGCCACATAGGGTCTGTTGTTATAGCACAGTATTCCATTGTTCCCAAGTCCCGGAACAACTCTCATCTTCTTATAAAGCGACTCAGACTATCAAAGTCAATGCGTGTTCAGTTCCTCTAGGTCATTTATATTAGTGGGCACCTCCGTCATAGTGCAGGGCATGCATCCAGTAGATGAAGAATAGTCTCTTCTTCTTCCTCATTTCTGCAGCTTCGACAGAAATCATTTGGAAGCTATTCAAGACATCACGTGCATGCCCATTGTACAATGCTGCAGAATAACACTGACAATCATACTGAGCATGCTTCATTGGAGTTCAAGCAGATAGATTTGGCCACTTTTAGCCAGATTTTCGACATCGATTCCTTTGTATCTGAAACTTCCCATCTGGTGTTAACGGAAACCATAACAACATTGCCAATTATAAGCTCGCAAGGCCTTAGAGGGACTTCCGAGTGACTCATCGGAGAGTTTGATCGTTGTGCCACACAGTTACCTGCAATGTCACTCTGTCCAGGCACCCATACGATATGGACAGCATATTGCCCTGCCACCATATTGAGATATCTGTCACAGCTGTACACAGTCTTAGAGTTCATTACGTTGGAATTCAGTTTCTTGATAGTCGCCTGGCTATTAGAACGTGTGACAATATCTCGCCTGGGGACATTCACGTTCTTAATAATTTTTGCCGCAGCATGTATGGCCCCTGCTTCCTCAAGAGAGGCGCAACAGTCTGGGGATATTCGCCTGGAGATACTCGCGGCTTTAATAATTTTTGCCTCAGCCTGTATTGCCTACACTTCGGAATGAAAGGCGTTACAGGATTCTTTAGCCTAATGGCCTGGGCTATTCAATCGATTCCGAAAAAACCGCCACCCACAGTTCCGCTCAATATAGAGCCATCAGTGAAGTTCGGCAGGGAGTCCATTACGAGGTACGCTGCACTATTTTTTCGTACGACAGAATAAATTCTAGACAACGCTGTGTAATCAATAAATTTGGATTATTCGTTACAGTTTCTCTAACAGAGGCTATATTATCGGCAGTACTACACCACTTTCTTTATAATCTTAACAATTCCTCCTCATACAATACTTTCATTAGGGCGATCATAGTCACCCGAAAGCGGTAAAGTCTCATCAGTTTCTAGACGTTTTTCACTTGTTAAATGATCCGTATTCGTAAATGGCAAGGTTTTCACGAAATAAATGACTCTCCAGGGGAATGATATTTAACAGCTGTTAGCCTTCCCTGACGGGCGGCTTAGAAAGCACTAAATGGATAACCCTTTATTACTGTAACCACTACAACTGCTTACTGTTGTACACATCGTCTACTCAGGAAAAAAGTAAAGAAATAAACACCGAAGTTATGAAATAAAAAAACAACAACAAAAAAGTTTATTATTCATTATAATATGGTTGTTGTTGTATATCATAACCAACATTGTTGTTATTGTTTTTATGTGAGTGCTGCTACTGTTAAAAAGTGTGTGTGTTTGTGTCTTTTACAGGAGAGAGAGAGAGCGAACAAAAAAATTATTTCACTCAGCATTTTTTAAAATATAAAACAACAACAATAAACTGATAATGGTATATGTAATGCATGTACATAAGTGTGTTAGTGTTGTAGGTGTTGTTTATTTTCAAGTATCAATTGTCTGTGGGTGTGTGTGTGTAGTGCTTATCAATAATCAATTTATTAAGGGGATGCAGCATGAAAATTGATGGATTCAGCCGAAAATGAACAACTAACGATGAATATTTAAATCTGTGCTTGAATGTGTGTGAGAGTGTGTGTGTGTAAATAATGATTTAGGAAACGTATAGAAATGTGCATACTTTTCGCTGCCATAGGAAAAGGATAATTACAGCATATTTTTAGGAGCAACATTTTTTAACGATTTTTTTGTCCATAAATGTTATGAAAATTTAGAGATTAAACTGCCGCTTATTAATCTTTTGTTGCAAGAAATGTCAGAAAGGCAACACATTTAATCACTGACTTTTATGAGCATAACACTTGTAGAAATTTATTTCTGATATTAATTTATTTTAAAAAGGGTGCTGACTTAATCATTTGAGATAAGAGATGAGGTAGTAAAAGTGATGAAGTCGGATAAACCTCTCACTGTTCTACCTATGTTAACCTTCTGTATTTTATAGGGCCCTGTTCTATAAGGGAAAGGCTGTACTAGCTGTTCGAGCTTGCGGCCTACAAGAGGGATTTGGTCCAAAGTTTATTGTTGACCCTCTTCCTAGCCAGTCCATGGGGAAATTCATTACCACCGATGACGGTGCAATGCAACGCACAAGCTTCTTCACCACATCGGATTGTTGACCATAATCAATACTTTATAGCGCCAGCCCTAATTGCATTGATCATGGTTATGATATCTTAATCTGAGCTTGAAAGGCACATGGGCTTTTGTCTTTAAATACAGAGATCCAATGACTATCACTCCTACGTCTATGTCAGCTATTGAATCGCCCCTAAACTACATCAGATCTCTGATAGCAATTCAAGGAATACCTGAAATCCATTATATAGAGAAAATAATCTCCAACTTTCGGTCTCGAATGACAGACAATTCTTAGGGGTGAATCCTAAACTGTATTTTTTTGGGTCCTCTTGTTCGGCTTTAGTGTATGCGACGAGGACATCATGTGCAAAGATCAAGTATTATAATCTTTGTATACATCCATTAAATAATCTCAGAATCTTGACTTTATGTCTTACGTAAGGTCCTTGAAGATTACGAAGTACCGCACGAAGTTCGTAATGTCCGTATAGTCTTGTATCGCACACAATTTCATCTTTCGAATATTTCAGAACCCTTCCTCTAACAGTAGTAGTGATAAATGGAAAATCGTCTGGCTTAGATTCGTAGATCTGTTGATTTTAATCTCCATTTACAAGAGTATTTGGTACAGATCTGCTGTTAGTTTTCATAACTAAATATGGTCTGAAATGCTTTACATTCGTTTTATATCTTCCTTAATGTATGATACCTCAAGAGTCAAACCATAAACTCATTAAGGACCAACGTCTTTCCATTTCATTCCTTTTTTCATTTTTAATGCTTTTTAAAAAAGTCTCAGGTTCTTTTTTTCCCATCATTTTCTTTTTCTTTTATTGTTTAGCAACGCAAGTAGAAAAATCAGAAAAAAACAAGACGAAAAAAATACGATTCTCATCATATTTGTGATCCATCCGTAGCTGTTGTTTTTAAGCTTAAAATCCATTTTTAATAGGATTCTTTAGCTTTAGCATCACTTGTTTATGGATTTTTATTCTCCTTTTATTTTTTCCTTCTTCAGACTTGTTTTTTCAGTTTTTTTCTTTCATTCTCTTTTGGCCCCCTTTTTTCAGTTCAGTTTAAGTCACATTTGCTGCTTCATTTTCATTTTTCATGTGCCTTTTTTTGTCAGCTTCCTGTTAAACTTTTTCTATCAATTCCCTCTACCTTTCTCTCTCTCTCTCTCTTTCTCACTCTCTCAATTTTCCTTTCTTATTCTTTTTATCTCGTATAGAATGTGTGATAAATATGAACAGATTCGGTGTTGTGATATGTATGAGTATGACGGTGGGCAAGAGACGAGATTAGTGTTTTATGCAGAGTGATGTGTGTGGGTGTGAACATATGCCAGGCATTTAATAATTGCATAAACACCAACACACCAACACAAACACATACATATGCATTTACAATTTTCTCTTTACCTTGGCTACCGTTATACCCGATAAATGTAAAGGTATTGGTGGCTGTTGTTGTTCTCTTTTAGATTTTAGCACAGAAAGAAAAAAAATACGAATTAAAATTGAAAATCAAATCTATTAACGAATATTTATAAGGCAAAAGGTGTAGTAAAAAGAAATCCTTTATTATTTATAATTTAACGACAAATTCCTACAAACATAATCAAGTCCGTTTACACAAGCGAAGTTGGCCGCATATATTCTCTACGATCGAACTGCAACCGTCGTATCGCCCTTTAGACTCGAATCACACAAGAAAGTGCGTTCTCTCCAATTCAGTTTAACATTGTCTTTGTAAAGCAATGGTCGTTATCCACGATAAGAAGGATGATTTGGGGGTCTAAACGGAAGGCTAAAATATGATGACTTCTCTCTCCTAACACTCAGATACAATGCCAGACAATTAAGCAGAGATCTACACAGTTGGAGGAACCCAAAGCAAACCTTAGAAATAATTTCGTCAAAACAGAAGTCATGCCAACCTCTTGTTCCCTCCAACACAACCAGTCTTCATACTGGCAACCTTATTTGGAGGACATGACATCATGTCATCATTATAGTCACCGTGGTCTAGTAGGTATGTGGTGTGTTGGCTTATTCGACGAAAAGCCAGGGTTCGAGCCCCAGGCCAGACATCAAAATAAAATACAAAAAGTATTTCTTCGGCCACTTCCTCTCACCAGATTTCTGGCAAAAACTCTGAGAGTAAATAAAATTGCCATGAAAAGTTTCGTAAAATCTGTCGTTCGGAGTCGACTTTAAACGACTCATGTATAAAATTAACACACACACAACATAAGTGGTGTGAGAAACTAGATCGTAATCCTGACTGAAGGGTTGTAATGACCAATTATGTATGTTATGTATGACATCAGTCTGGGACTTTGAAAGCCTTTTAACATCGCCTGTAGATTCGAGCGCGAACACTGACAATAGACTAAAGGCCATCGATGATTTGACTGCTTGAACTCTCTACAACACATCTCTGCCAACTGTCAACTGTCTGTTCAAATGGAAAACTTTTTTAATTCCTGTATGAAATCATATCAATTGATCGCGTCTATTAGATGTGAAATAGCACCGCCTTTCTAGAAGAGGTTAACCATCTGTCACCTGATTTGAGAAATTCCTGTTTAAGCATGGCTTTCGATCTGTCACTTAGGTTAGGTATGCCGTTAACAGGTACGTACACTCGGTGGTCATATGAAACATTGTGGTACTTAGTGTAAGGTAAGCCTGTTCCTTCATGATCCATTAGTGGCGAGTTTGAACCACCCCGAACTTCCGATGACACCGGCCATTTCCCTTAGTGGCACGTTCACCACTGTGCCCAGATCTGCAAACCTTCTGTCATCCAAAAACCAATGACTTCTGTTCTGAAGTGCTGGGCACTCACATAAAAGGTAATGCACCGATTCCATTTCGTTCACATCATGGCAGCTGGAGCAGACCGAGCTTGCCAGCGAAACTGCCAATAGGAATAGTGTCCCATTAGAATTCCTGTTAGAGTGCGAACCTTTCTCTTGTCGTACTCAAGGGTGATAAAGAAAGGCAAAGACTTCTTAGATCAAAAATTTAACGACCAACAACATTTTCTTTTGTTAACAAAATTAAACAAAATTAAAAGTTACGTGAAATTACGTTAAAGACTTTGCCTACACGGACAATTTGATGCCTTTGCTGCAAAATTCGTCAAGTTATTGCTAAGAACCTCTTCAGAAAGGTACGAAAATGTGGTCACCTTTGCCAAAAATTATTCTATCAAGTGTCGTAAATAAAAAAGGGAACTGGCTAAGGAACCTGAAGCCTTTGGATTGAGATACAAGACAATCATACAGTCGAAAGGCTGTCCAGTTCGGATGAATATGAACAGTGTTACAGTATTCTAGTTCTTCTGTAAGTTCGTTGATATGATACCCTAACGACCTGCTGTCCAGTTTGAAAGAACAGGTACATTGTTAGAGTATCCTTGTTCATCTGTGAGTTGGCTGCTATGGTACTCTGACGACCACAGATATAAAAGTATGAAAGCCTTGCTCTATACCATCAAATAGATGCTCGGAGAACTTGTTATTGTCCATTTACACTCTCAAATTTTCTATTTTCTATTTATTCTAGCAATCTTCACTGTTCTTCATCGTTGTAATCATAAACTTTTTCAATTTTCTTGCATTACCTTTTGCTTTGCGTGTATTGAAAAACCTTGTAAAAACATGTACAGATGTATACCTTCTCTATATTTTCAATTTACTCCCTCTCTCTCTCTCTTTTACACACACACAATTTTTAATATTCCTTGCACAGTAAACACAATAGTTTTGGTTCGTTCACTGCATTATCACATCCTTTACGTGTGTTTATATTCTTTCGTTAAAACCTGTTCCAAATATCGCGTACAAGAATGTGTGCCATACGTGGCTGTGTGTGTGTGTGTGTGTTTGTGTTAGTGAGAACCAGCTTCTCTAAGTATAATTTATGCACTCAGCAGGTGTAATTGTTTGATTATATTTACCATCCTCATAATGATGTTGTTTTTTGGTGTATTTTTTCTGCGCTAAAAGGAAAAAAACCTCCACGTAATATTTCGTGGTATTCCTATGGTGTTTACAATTTTATATTTGTGTGTGTATATGTATGAAATGTATGTGTGTGTGTGTTCGTGTGTAGTTTTGAAAATTACTTTTATATTCTATAAATATTCTAATAATAGTTAAGGTAAACAGTTGGTTATTTTCATGTGTACTCCTCCTCTCTTTAAAACAGTGGCAGCATATTCCTCTATCTTTCACTCTCTTCATCTCCCTCTCTCTCGCGCTTTTTATCAAGTGCTTCCGGTTTTTATTATTCATTTTTCTTAAATCAGTTTTATTATCATTTTTTTACAGAAAATTTGTAGCAATGTGTGTAAAATATATGTGAAGTAAAATCACTCGTTAAGAGAGAATTATCTTCAGGCGTTTTTCAATTTGTGGATTTTTTATTCCAAAGGATAGACACGCATTGACGTGTTAGAGAGCACCAACAAGTGCAGGCGTATTTTTGCAAATGTATGTGGTGTCAGAAACATCTTTATAAAGAGTTTTACGGTTTCAAAGGTAATGAGAGAAGGAATTGAGCCCAGCTCTCATCTGTTATTATTTCTGAGGATCGTCCGAGTATCATACTAGAGAACTCACAGATGAACAATAATACTCTAACACTGTACGTGTTGTTCCGGACTGGAGAGCCTATACGGTTGTCTTTGTCCGCAAAGAAGAGAGAGAATATCACACCAAAGGCTTTAGGCCCACATTGTAATCTTCCCTTTTTTATTTACGACACTTAATAGAATCATTTTGTGACCAAAAATAAAGCAATTTTGCTCCACCAGGAAAACACCAGCATGATTATTATAATATCCAGTGACAGTACACAGCATATGCTGCTCACTTAACCATTATCGTCTAACGGCACCATTCCAATTCCCCAGTAGAAAGTGGCAAATGTTTGCACTTGAGAACGGACGTCATTGGTTTTTGGGTGACAGAACGTTTAAAAATCTGGGCATGGTTGCGAACATGCCACTAACGGAACTGACCAGTTTTATTCGAAGCTAAAGGTGTTTCGAACTTACCACTCAGGGATCATGACAAGGGGGCATATCTCACACTGAGTAACACAATGGGACATATGCCCGATCTGCCACTTAGGTTAGGTACGCTAGTGGATTGCGTAGGCTGGTGGATTGCGTACGGCAACCTAACCTAAGTGGCACATGTCCCATTGTGTTACCCAGTATGAGAAAGCTACTTCTTCTCCCCACAAATGAGGTCACAAACTGTTTAGCTCTTCTAGAAAATCGGTGCTGCCTCACAACCAATAGACCTGAACAATTAATATGATTTAAACCTAACCTAACATATCACCCTTATCGTTGAGTATACTTTGCCAAACATTATTATTTTGCTTTTCGTTCGTTTTTATCATAAGAAAAGCAATGCAAATTGCTTAACGAAATTACATTACGGTTGGGTAATCGCTTTCATTGCTTTCCATATACTAAAAACGAACAGACGCCGCCGTAGTCTAGTAGGTAGTGTGTTGGCTTATTAGATGTAAAGCCAGGGTTCGAGCCCCAGGCCAGACATCAAAACAAAATACAAAAAAAAAAGTATTTCTTCGGCGTCTTCCTGTCAGCACATTTTTGGCAAAAAATCTTGAGAGTAAATAAAATTGCCATGAAAAAGTTGCTCAAAAGTCTGTCGTTCGGAGTCGACTTTAAATTGTACGTCCCACCACTCATGTATAAAATTAACACACACAATATAAGTGGTGTGAGGAACTAGGATGTTGTACAATGGGTATATTCGATCTCCGGGTACTGTCCTTGTCTTAATTGAAAAGTACACGTCCTCTAACCCAACCTAACCTATGTTTCGTGAACGTTTGGCTAATTTTAGCATTGGTGTATTTTTAAGCGTTCTTTGGTGGTGTACAAACCGTAGTATGTTGGGTACAGAATGGGCAGATCCATGTTCGATGCATATTCGCAAATGGTGACGCTTTTAGTAAATAAATAACGATATGGAAACCTTTTTTTCTTCTGTTCTTAATGCATTCCTTTCTTGGTTTGTGGGATATTAACACTCCAACCCTTATAAATTCAAAACCTAATAAAAATGTTTATTGGGTTATTATTTATAAATTATTACACTGTGATTATTATTGGTTATTAGTACTCGTTATTATTATTATTGTGTGATCAACAGAATTAAAATTAAATTGTGTGTGTTTGTGTGTGTGTGCATTAGAAAATAATTCAAATATTTACGAGGAAAATTTCTTCCATAATTTTTTGATTTCATTTTGTGAGTGAATATTAGAAAATTAGAAAATTTTTGAGCAAACATCAGCACGCTGTTACGAACACATGCTTTCTTTCCCTCTCTCTCTGTTGTATAATGTAATAATGGCTTGTATGCTTTTGTATGTGTATGTGTGGGTGTATGTATGTTAATAGAAAAGCATTATTTTGTCATTAAAAGTAATAACAAAACATATTAACACCTACACGAATACTAATACAATATAATTCTGTCTCTAAATATCAATAAAAGAGTGAAAGAGAGAGAGAGAGAGAGAAAGGGATAAAGCCATAGACAGAGAGGAAAGAAGAGTTTCAATATTTAATATTTGCTGATACTACCACATATCATAGTCATTAGGTGCTGTTGGGACACTTATTTTTTTTTATCATATTTTCGGTTAAACGTTTATTATGAAGAGGAGGCCTATTTAAAGCACTTTTTTTGAATTTTATTACGTTTATAGAAATAATTTATTTGTTCATTGTCAGTTCATTATCACTAATAAGTATAGTCCAGCAAACAGACAGTTTAGGGGCGGAAGGCCTAGTGTATTGATTGAAGTATTTACTCTTACAAAAGCTAGCATTTCTGTTTCCGAATGCTGCAGAAGAAAAATTATATTTTTTACTATCGTGGTAAATTGCAAGTTAAAAAGAAAATTAAGAGGCTTCATTTCCCCTTTAAATTATCCACTCTGAAGCGTTCTAATTAGTATTGTGCCAGAGAGAATCAAGGTGAATAACCAACATCATAGGGACACGAATCGTGTTTTCTTTTTATCCTAACCAACTCCCAATAGATCTTAGAACCGCAAACATGCTCTTATACCGAACACTTTTGAGCGATATTTCCCCTGACATTCTGGGTAACACAGTGTCATGGTCATATGGCCATCAAATGAACTTGCCTGTGAACGGCAAGCTACCCTGTAACATAACCCAGCCTAACATTCCCCTGATGATAATCCAAATGCTGTACGCCGCTCATCAATTTTCCATCATCATACGTCGCCGTAGTCTAGTAGATAGTGTTTTGGTCTATTAGACGAGAGCTCACAGCTGAGACATCTCGAAAAAACAAAGTAGGAAAATATATTTCTTTCTCCCAGCAGTCTTGTGCCAAAAATTGCCATGAAAAATTCATAAGAAATCTGTCGTTTACAATCGACTTTAAACTGTAGATCCCACTACATACATAATTGGTCATTAAAACCCCTCAGTCAGGATTATGACCTAGTTTCTCACACCACTTATGTTGTGTGTGTTAATTTAATATATGAGTAGCGACAGTTTGCAGTCGACTCCGAACGACAGATTTTTGAGAAACTTTTCATGGCAATTTTGTTGACTCTCAGAGTTTTTGCCAGAAATCTGCTGAGGGGAAGTCGCCGAAGAAATACTTTTTGTATTTTGTCTTGATGTCTGACCTAGGGATCGAACCCTGGCTTTTCGTCTAATAAGCCAACACACTACCTACTAGACCACGGAAGTGAATATTACCCCTCATTTTAAAGGGGCACTCAATTTTGATTGTATCAGGAGTAGACACTAATGCTAGGTTCTGCTGTTTACGTATTGATAAGGATAAGATCGTTTATGATTGCTGCAATAGAAAGATTTATTATGGTGTGGGGTTAGTTTCCTTTAGAAAATGTTTGATCCCCAGGTTGAATGTTTATTTTGGTATCACAGGGAATGAAAATGCTGCCCTAAGTGGTACCTCTTTCCTTCAACATAAGGACACTGTATTACTTAACCTAACCAGAGTTCTCTAGGTTAGGTTAGGTTAGGTTAGGTTAGGTTAGAGGACTTGTACTTGTCAATTAAGACAAGTACAGTACCCGGAGGTCGAATTGACCCATTGTACAACGTCCTAATTTCTCACACCACTTATGGTGTGTGTTAATTTCATACATGGAGTTTTAAAGTCGACTCCGAACGACAGATTTTTGAGAAACTTTTTCATGGCAATTATTTACTCTCAGAGTTTTTGCGAGAAATCTGGTGAGAGGAAGTCGCCGAAGAAATACTTTTTGTATTTTGTCTTGATGTCTATCCTGGGGCTCGAACCCTGGCTTTACGTCTAATAAGACAACACACTACCTACTAAACTACGGCGACTTCTAACCAGGCTTTTCTAGCTTCTGTCAAAGATTTTGATAGCTTTGAGGGTATAGAACTTAAACCAGTGTCTTCAAAAATCTTAAAATCCTGCAATTAAGTACTCATTCAAGTACCATTTGCTGAGTAACTTCAAGTACCTTCAACCAGGTAGGCCCACATTGTCTCGTTCAGTTATTTGCTTAAATCATTACATACAATAGGAAACCTTGCAAATTAGGAACTCAATAGAAACTTTCATGCAGAGAACTCTAGCAGCTGCCTAGTTTACTTAAATAAAACTTAGTTCTCTTGCTATTGTGCTTTATAATGTAGGAACACTAATGCCTATCATCTGTACAACTAAGATCCTGGACGAAAGGCATATTTTCAATAAACTTTTTGTAGGTTTTCTTTTAGAATACTTTGTTGGTGTACAGCTGACTTAAGGCTTTTTATTTCTTCTTGAAAATATTTGAAAATGTATTCCTTGTAATTTACAATTTCTTGCATGCGCAAAACAAAAATTTATAAAACAAATATTGATAGAGAAGAATTTACTTTTAAAGTCTGATTTGTTTGAATATTTTGTTCAAATAATTTCAAATACAAATTTCATTGCATGTCATTAAGTCTACCATAATTAAGAGAAATTAAATAGTAAATCCAACAAAGAAGCTTTTATTTAAAATCAGTTATTATATATATTAACCTGTGATGCTATATTTTTAGCCTCAACTGTAAAAATAGTTTACTTAAAGCAATCTGTTAATATTTGTAAAATGACTTGTTAATATGCACAAGTGTTCGTCTGGCTTGTCAATATATTTTCTCCTCAAAAAGACTGGTGAATCAAAACAAAACGAGACACCAAGACGTATGAGTGTTAATATCAGTCAGTCAGCTAGAGACTTCTGTGTAAATTCATCATACGCCCAAGTGCTCAATGTATTCTGTTTAATGCTTTACACACTGGCTGGTCATGTCTTAGCTGTATTTTGTGTTGTTGTTTGTTTTAGTGTTTTTATGATTTTGAGTTTTTTTTTTACTTGTTTTTGTTGTTAAATTCACTTGCAAGTGATAAAAACAAACAATGGAATGCAATTGCAATA
The DNA here is from genome assembly GCA_932273835.1 of Sarcophaga variegata. Classification (NCBI taxonomy): domain Eukaryota; kingdom Metazoa; phylum Arthropoda; class Insecta; order Diptera; family Sarcophagidae; genus Sarcophaga; species Sarcophaga variegata. Next base: position 22,622,857 of record OW026360.1, read on the forward strand.
AAATTTATTTATTAATCAAATAAAATTAATTTTCAAATTTTCCAATGTTCAATTTACAACTCCGTAATCAAATAAATTAAAATTAAATATTTTAAATGCTTATTCAATTGTATTTATTTAAAATGTTAATATGGATGGATGTATGTATATATGCATGTATATAATGCAATTATTAAATATTTATTGATAATTTAATTAAAAAAATACCTGTTGATTAGAAAGTGTAAAACATGATTGATGATGAATGCATACAAGTTGTACGAACTTATCTCACATCTATTATATTGAATTTATTGGAAATTTATTTCTAAAACAAAGCCATTTGGGCGGAATTTTTTTTTGCCAAAAAATTCGTCTTTTCGAATGATGAATGGTGGGTACGTGTTCATAAGGAAAAATGTCGTATTTGGGGCTCAGAAAACCCACACGTGGTCTTACAGAAGCCAATGCACCCCTTAAGAGTGACTGTTTGGTGTGGCTTATGGAACGTCACTGGCTTAGATTTCTTTAAAAATGAGGACGGCGCATCCCATTACGGTCAATGGGGACACCTATCGCACCATGATAACCGACTTTTTTGTAACCGTTTTCAACAGGATGAGGCAACATCCGCTCCAACTCATGCCACAATCGATTTATTGCATCAAACTTTTAGTGGTGATGTCAATTGATCGCCAAGAAGTTACGATTTGACACGTTGGACTATTTGCTGTGAGTTATTGATGTGAACGATAATTGGTTTCAACAGGATGAGGCAACTTGCCACACATCTCATGTCATAATCGATTTATTACGTCAAACATTTGATGGCCGTTTAATAAGCCGACATGGTGATGTCAATTGATCGCCCAGAAGCTACGATTTGACACCGTTGGACTATTTTCTGTGGGGCACTGTTAAGGAAAAGCATTATGCTGAAAAAAAAGAAACACTTGAGCATTTGAAGGACAACATTCGTGACGCCATTGCTGGCATACGACCCCCCATGCACTCGAAAAAGTGCACGAAAATTGGTACGATCGAATGAGATACTGTGATGCCAGTTGCCGCAGCCATTTCTAACCGGAACAATTGTACTTCACAACAAAAAAACCGTCTTTGTTTCATTACATTTTTAAATATAAACTTTTAAATCGCCCACCCTGTGCTTACAAATAAATTTTTAATTTTCATTTTTAAAAATCGATAGAATTGTAAAGGGTCCGCCAAATAACTTTTTTTTTTTAAATGCTTTAAGAAAAAAACTACTGAATATTTTCTCAAATTTCTTTTTTATTTGAAAGTACAATCCTTCCGGTTAATAATGGAAAATAATTTCATTCAAATGGCTGCCTCGGCTGGCCATGCAGTAGCCTACACCAGAAGATGCCGATTTTGGCAAAAAAAAAATCATCTTTTCAGATGAAGCTCATTTTGATCTTGGCGGGTATGTAAACAAGCAAAATTGTCGCATTTGGGGCACAGAAAACTCGCACGCATACATTGAAAAGCCGACGCACCCAAAACGAGTCACTGTTTGGTGCGGATTTTGGTCCAGAGGCATAATTGGGCCATTTTTCTTCGAAAATGAGCAAGGAGTGGCCGTTACAGTCAATGGCAATCGTTATAGGGCCATGTTGAACGAATTTTTGTTCACAAAAATTGAAGAGGAGGATATTGGCAACATTTGGTTTCAACAGGACGGCGCTACGTGCCACACAGCCGAAGCTACACTCGATGTTTTGCGTCCTGTTTTTGAAGATCGCATTATCAACCGCAGAGCTGATGTCGTTTTGGCCACCTCGGAGCTGCGTTTTGACACCGTTGGACTATTATTTGTGGGGTGCCGTCAAAGATAAGTGTTACGCCGACAAGCCAGAGACAATTGACGCTTTAAAGGACAATATTCGTGAAGCCATTGGTGAAATACAGCTGCACACAATCGATAATGTGCTTAAAAATTGGACCGATCGTGTAGGCTACTGCATGGCCAGCCGAGGCAGCCATTTGAATGAAATTATTTTCCATTATTAACCGGAAGGATTGTACTTTCAAATAAAAAAAGAAATTTGAGAAAATATTCAGTAGTTTTTTTCATAAAGCATTTTCAAAAAACAAAGTTATTTGGCGGACCCTTTAGGATGGAATTGTAAATGATCAGGCTAATACCACTGGCAATTACCTCCCAATTCCAATTTATTTTGCACTTCATTTAGTGAGGACAATTATGTTTAACCATTACTTTGTGAAATATCTGAAATTAAACCATCCAATTCGATATACAGACAATATAAAAGCATTTCTCAACCATACATCAACCATAGTTTTATGAAGGTTTAGATTGAAATTATATCATATTTGATTGATAAATTCTGGGTGTCCAAGAATCCTTTGCCTTAAGTTCCAGTTCGTGTAAAGGACAGTGGGCAATGATAGATGCTCTGTTGTCTTCACACATATTTTCAATTTTTAGGCGTGATAAGCAGAGCCTAGTGGCCCTTTATAACTGATATAGGTTCCTAAGAGGGTCTTTGGAAAGGATTATAGCAAACTTTGTTGTTCACATATGGTACTCATAGTGATCCAAATAGAATTGGTCTCTTTACCTTCTTTCATTTACATGCGATTAAGACTTTTTCTGACCATTTATGTGCTTCACTGCATTATGTTGTTACACATATGAGGATAACCCTTGAATATCTCGCTATCTTCTCCAGAAACTTTCTATATAATTGGGCAAACTTTTTAGGAATCTAATGGCACTTTACTTTTAGTAAATATACGTATACTTCCACTCGATATACTCAGATGCTGGATTGAAACAACGATAGCCTTTATAGACATTATTTCAGTCTGAATTGAGTAGTGTAAAGTACTAGATTAGTTTATGAGGAAGTAGTGTCAATGACCCCTTCTCTTCATTTGGCATTAAAACGTTATCAGGAATCGAATTCTGAGATTGTTATGGATGGAGTTCCTTTAAATTCGGGGTCTATTCTACCAGCAACTCTTTTTTAATATTCTTAATAGCTGTTGCATGTTCATCATAGTTTTGTTGACTTACTAGAGATCAAACCACAAAACAGTGTTTCTTTAAGCGACCCCCTGTCAACATATTCAAACAGCTCTGAGCATAGTTAGGTTAAGTTAGAGGACGTGTACTTGTCAATTAAGACAAGTACAGTACCCGGAGGTCAAATTGAGCCATTGTAGAACGTCCTAGTTTCTCACACCACTTATGTTGTGTGTTAATTTTATACATGAGTGGTGTGACCTACAGTTTAAAGTCGACTCCGAACGACAGATTTTTGAGAAACTTTTTCATGGCAATTTTAATTACTCTCAGAGTTTTTGCCAGAAATCTGCTGAGAGGAAGTCGCCGAAGAAATACTTTTTGTATTTTGGCTTTGCGTCTAATAAGCCAACACACTGCCTCCTAGACTACGACTATGGAGTATAGTTAATATTTTCGAAAAAATCTTTTCAAAATCAATTGCTCTTAGACGCCATTCAAACAGTAGACCCAGCTGATTGGCCATGATTTCGAATCAGTTTGCGAATTGTTAATAAATTACGCGCACTTAAATTAAATGTTTTAAATTAAGTAGTCGCCATAGTCTAGTAGGTAGTGTGTTAACTTATTTAGACGTGAGGCCATGGTTCAAACCCCAAATGAAATATGTAGAAAATATTTTTTCGGCCACTACTCCGCTCAGCAGATTTCTGGCAAAAAATCTAAGAGTGACATAAAATTTCCATGAAAAATTTCTCAATAAAACTGTCTGGTGCCGCCACTCAAGTATAAAATTACCGTGGGAAGCTGGGTCGTAATCCCGACTAAAAGGTTGGGATGACCCATTATGTATGTATGTATATATGTATATAATTAAGTATACATGATGTAATAACAATAGAAACTTTAAGGATTTAAAATATTTTTTAATAAAAAAAAATCTTTTGTACACCCAATATTTTCTAAAATTCCTCCAATTTTTATTAACGGAAACAAAAATTTTTTTTTATCGTTTCAGATTCAAATCCAAACATTATTTCGACCACAAAACAAGTTTTAAAAAATTTTTAAAAATTAATTTTTATTTACTCTTAAAAGTTGCTTAATTCACGTATCGATTATGCTTGCAAGTGGCTAAAATGGCTGGAAATCTTTTCAAAAAAATGATTGAAAAGCAAAAGATAAACAAAAACATGAAAGACAGAAAAAAGTATTCGAATAAATGAACTTTAAAGCAATTTTCTATAAGTGAGTGCAGCTGTTAAATAAAGAAACGAAAGAAATAAATAAAAAGAAAGTGCTGCATACTACAAGGCTGCCGGTATAAGAGAGTGTACGTGTGTGTGTGAAAACGAAATTCATATTCATGGAATGGAAGTAAATAAGCAAAGTAAATAACTGTTGAGTTGTTGCTTTAAAAAACATGGATCCACACACTAGCAAAGCAGCAAGTGTTTGAATGGGAAACACGCAATGTGAGTGCCACAAACATTATTTCTCTCGCTTTATCTCTCATCAATTACCGTTTTATTGTTACTGTGAGAGCAATGTTGTTAGCATTATGAGGAACATAAGTACATAGTAACAATGATGAGTAGATGATCAACCTGATTTAAAGATCTATTCTTAGCCGCAGCACAGCCACCTGAATAAATAAATACGCAGGTAATTTACACTCATATCTCTTGTTATTATTGTTGTTTTTATTGGCATTTATGTCAGCCTTACTCCTAAGAAGAGCCTTTTTTTCGTCTTACTTTCAATACAGAAGCACATTAGTACGTAATATGTGTATGGCACATACTCCTGGAAATCATTGAAAATCTGTTTTGAATAGGAATTTCTCGTAACGCATGTTTAGCTTTTGCAGAACAGAAAATACGTTTTTTTTTTCTAAAGGAAATCTATTCTAATGGTGGCTTCAATTGAAAGGCAAAAAGGAAAGAAAAGAAAAAAATATGTTTTTTTTTCAATAATGATTTGATGCAATTGAATGAATAAAAATTCTAAAAAGCTATTTATACAAACCAAACACACAAACGTAGTTTGTTTATTTACATTTAATATTACGTATACGTCTACGTATGTAGCTGTACGTGAATGGTAATTCAATCATACTCTCATACCTCAGGTGATGCAGCTGCTATTGCTGCCGTTCTAATAGAAATTTTATTTTCGTTTCTTTTTAATAGAAAATGCATTTTATGAGAATCTTTTTAAGGATTTCATTATGAAAAAAAAGAAAAAGAAAAATAATAAACAGATTGAATTGAATAAATATTTTATTTGATATTCAAATCCAGTCTAAGTGCCTTGAGCAATTAAGTCATTGTAATCGTCTGCGCATTAGCACATGAAACTAGTGTTGCAAAAAGCTACTACCGATAGAACTTTGAAAAAACTACCCGTTAGGTTAAAACATAGATCACTTGGATCTTATCAAATTTTTTGTACTTACTGATATTACAACCTTTCAATCAGGATTACACCTTAGCTTCTTAAACCACCCATGTTGTGTGTGTTAATATTATCCATGACTAGCGGAGGCTATAGTTTAAAGCCGACTCCGAACGCTAGATTTTAAGAAACGTTTCATGGTCGTAGTCTAGTAGGTAGTGTGTTGGCTTATTAAACGCAAAAGCCTGGGTTCGAGCCCCAGGCTAGACATCAAAGACAAAATACAAAAAGTATTTTTTCGGCGACTTCCTCTCAGTAGATTTCTGGCAAAAACTCTGAGAGTAAATAAAAATTGCCATGAAAAAGTTTCTCAAAAATCTGTCGCTCGGAGTATGTAGTGTTATCCTTTGAGGGATTTTAAAAATATCTTTCTTATCAAGTGTAGTAGACGGTTCACAGATTACGATTAAGAAACGTTTAAATCCCGAAGAACACTTACTCTTTCTACCAATGTGGTGATTCAAACGTGGCTATGTTTTGAATACTACGTAGTGATTATGGTCATAGATTGACAGGAGTTGTAAAGTAAATTTATAGAACAAACTGAAAACGTTAGGGTTGTTATTGCGGCGGTGCATTGGACGCTTTGCTCCAAATTTTCTTGCTGTTACGAAAAGTAAGTGACAGATAAGCCGAATCCATGGTATTTTCGGTAACTTTCTTTGGATTTTAAGTCCAACTCATGCAATAATCAACGATGGCTGACCATTCACCACGCCGTGGATATAGTGATGCTGTGGCCTTTTCTTTCGTGTCCTTTTTTTCTGGTCGCCAACTGGAGATTGTTTTGTGGACGGGGATATTGGTTTTCAACAAGCAATACAGTGCGATCGATGGGGGTTTTGTAGCATTAGAAGTTTCACGAAAGGGTGCTCCTACGTTTTGGCAACATTAATTGACCACCAAGGTCATGTAATGTAATGCTGTATGACTTCTATTTACAAAATTCGTAAAGCTATCGCCAAGATAAAACCGGAAATATGAGGAAAAGTTTCCAAAATTTTCTTCAACGTTTGGATTGAAGCAACCAACCCAGAAGCTGTTCTTCATAACACATTGGAATTCTCAATTTTAATTACTATTCACTGGGAGCGCTACGTTTTTCTTTATTTGTATTTCGTACATATACGATCTGGCAACTTCGAGTACTTTACTGTTGATTTGTTATTGTTTTTCGTTTTCCATTTTTTTTTTTTTTTTGATAACCCGATATAAGTTATTAAATTCAACAGTTATATAAACAACATATGCCATTTGTTGTGTGTAAAACTATTTCAACAAGATCAACTGCTGTATCCAATAAATGAGTTTGTTTTTCTCCCACAATGGCAAGGCACCAGCATTTTGTTTGACATAAAAGTTCCATCTAGTTAACTTTTGAAACCGTAGTATGAATAACCCTTTAGGTGCTACACGTGAATTTTGTTTGCCTTTATTTTTGATCAAATGGTCAGAGATATGAAATATGCAAACATGACAGAAAAGTAAATCAAAAAAGCAAAAAGAAGTGAAAAAAATCGTGAGAGAATGAATATTAAAAATGCTGCACAATTTTTATGCATGACTAACAACATGATAATGAACATGAAGATGTTGATGATGATGTTGATGCTACTGCATCAACAATAGAGGCCATAAAAATCAAACAATCAATGCCGATTATCTTCTCTTTTTTTAACGAATACAACTTGGGAAACACAGTGCTTTATACTTACATATGCCATGAGTGTTTTTAGATTTCATTCTGATCGTTAAAGCAACAATTTACTGTAAACAGGGAATTTTTAGCCCAAAAAAAAAAATAAACTGAAATTAGAAAAAATAATTTAAAGGATGGAGGGGGCCATACATTGTTTTGTGCATTTAAATGCCATTTGATTTGGCGTGCAGAGTTTATTAGACAAGGTTAATAGTTTTCTAACATAATTTAATTGATATTTTACGAAAAAAAACAACAAGAAAAATTGTTTAAAATTATTGGAAAAAATATTGTGTTGAATCGACAGAAAAAATGATTTGAAAATAAAAATGAAAATCGTCCTGTTTGTATGTTTGTTTATATGTATGTAGAGGATAATAAATTAATCCATTATTTTTGAAATACATTTTTGTTTGCATGTTTTTCTTTCCAAAACTATTTAAGCGTAAAAATGAAATTTAGAAAATTAAAATTAAATTCAACAATTTGAAAGGAATTTTTTTCGTATTTGAAAACGTATCAAATTAATGCTGCGTATAATAAATTAAAAATTAAAACAAAATAAATACAACTAAAATTATTTCCATATATTTAAAAATTTAATTAAAAAAAGATATAAAAAAAATTAAAAAATAAATGCGAAAAAATGAAAAGATGAAACTGCACAACCAAGGCCCAAAATGCATTGTACACTTGGGTCCTGTAAGGTGCCTTTGCTATACCGACAGTGCCTATTCCAACTAAGACATCTAGCTAGCATTTCTAAACCATTCTGAAAAATTAAATAAAGTGTGAGTACCATACAAAATAAATTTATTTCAAGGCGTCCTATTAATAAATTCTGGATGACCAATAATTCTTAAATAGGTTGCCAAGCATCGGACAATAACAGAGACAACGTCGTGTGATCTTCTCTTCTGCCTCATCGCTACAGCTTCTGTAAAACAAGAAAACAAAGAACAATAACAAATCAACAGTAAAGTTCTCGAAGTTGCCAGACTGAAAGTAAATGAAATAATGTACCCAGGAAAAATTGGCAACGAATATTGGTTTAAAAATGTTGCACATAAATAAAGAGAAATACAATGTGGTCTGAATAACTCTGCCTCTGTATTGGTTGCTACATTCGATACTTTTGAGCAAAATTTTTGGACACTTTTTCTCATATTTCAGAAGATAACGTGGCGATAGGTTAGGTTAGGTTAGAGGACGTGTACTTGTCAATTAAGACAATTACAGTACCCAGAGGTCGAATTGACCCATTGTACAAGGTCCTAGTTTCTCACACCACTTATGTTGTGTGCGTTAATTTTATACATGAGCGGCGGGACTAACAGTTTAAAGTCGACTCCGAACGACAGATTTTTGAGAAACTTTTTCATGGCAATTTTATTTACTCTCAGAGTTTTTGCCAGAAATCTGCTGAGAGGAAGTCGCCGAAGAAATACGTTTTGTATTTTGTCTTGATTGTCTGGCCTGGGGCTCGAACCATGGCTTTACGTCTAATAAGCCCACATACTACCTACTAGACTAGATAAAAAGAGATCTGACCGACTCACTCCTGTCCTTAAATCAGATTGGTCTTTATCGTATAGTTGTGCTATTCATGGGCCCACCTTACTTTTTGGTAGGCATACCGAAAGACTTGGCATTCCTGTAAATGACTTCCTTCTGAGAAGGAAGAATAAACTGTTTTTGCTTCATGTGCCAGTAGCTGTAGTCTAGTAGGTAGTGCGTTGGCTTGTTAGACTGGAGGCCACGGTTCAAACCTCAGATCAGATATCTTCAAAACGAAGTAGCAAAAATTATTTCATCGGCGACTCAGAGAGAAAATAAAATTGCCATGAAAAAGTTTCTTAAAAATCTGTCGTTCGGAGTCGACTTTAAACTGTTAGTCCCGCCGATCATGTGTAAAATTAACACACACAACATAAGTGGTGTGAGAAACTAAGTCGTAATCCTGACTGATGGAGCTTTTTGATGTCTCATTTTCTGACATCCTTGATCGGTTTCGCAAATGTAAGGTGGTCACGATATTCTGAGCACGATCTGGTTTCTTCGGGGAAATGTTTGATTTCCGGGTAGAATTTTGGTTGTGGTGTCACAGTGGACTTGAATGTTGGTCTAAGTGGGAGTGGCCCGCCGCTCTACCTAACTGAAGTAACCTGGTTTAGTATTCTCCACATTATTTCATCAGAAATAACGGAAGTATTGTAATAAAAATTGGTGTCCCTCTACAAATTCTTATTGTCTGCATTTAAAAGCAAACAATTCCTATTACAAATTACAGATAAAAGCGAATGCATTTATTGTAGAGTCATTTGAAAAGTTACTGCGCTCAACCTAACTAAGCTTCTGCTCGTTTACATGATTGCCATTTATTACTAATAATTCTAAAAGTCGAAACCCACTTTTCTTTCGGGTTTTGTTTTTCCAATGAAATAAAATAAATCCTTGAGTCTATTCCAAGAAGTGCCTCAAAGTAACGTTTTTTATTTAAATGCCAGTAAAGTTAAGAGAACAGAAAAGAAAAGCCTTTAATGTCTACTTGACATAATTCTTTTTTTTTTCGCCCATTCGTTGTTGTTGTTGTTGCAGACGTTGCTGTTGTTGTTATTGTATGTTGTTGAAGAGTACAAAACAATTTTTAATAAAAACACCCACTTCAACATGAAACCATAAGAGAGAAAAACTACAGAGCAAAGAAAAAACAGCAAAAATATGCACAGGAATTAAATAAAAAAAGCAACAACAACAGCAACAACAACAACAATAACTCAGGCCAAGTTAAGAAGAAGAAGAATTCACTTTTGAAAAAATAAAAATATTTCAGGTGTTCTCTCATCTCTTTCATGCATAAGATAACAGGTCTTATGTCACCATCAAACACACACACATGCATACATACACATTATTTGTTACGGGTTAAATGTATATCATAGAGGCGACTAAGAGAGTGCTTGTGTGTGAGAGAGGCAAAACAAAAATAAATAGTTGTACTCGGTATATGGTTGTACGTGTGTGTGTGTGTATGTGTGCTGGGTGAGCAACAATGGTTGAAAAACAATTTGTCTTTACTACAACAAGTAAACAAATTGTTATACGATATATCGGTCAGAGTTGGAAACTATGAATGGATGGACAATAAGTAAAAAAACAAAAAAAAGTGTTAAAGAATGCATAAGGAATTGTTACGAATTAACGAACAAAATTATGTTTTAAAACGAAAAACTGTGTGTCTCTAGTTAAAGAGAAAAAGTTATTGGCACGTCATACAATAACAGAAGATGTGTGATATAACTTCTGTAGAAGAATGAAATGAAAAACAATAACAAATCAACAGTAAAGTTCTCGAAGTTGCCAGATCGAATATAAACGAAATAGAAATAAAATGAATGGTAATATTGCCAGTGAGGGGCAGTAAACAATCGAATTTAAATTATTCTTTTAAAGACTGGCATATTAATAATAATATGCAGGGGGATGCATTAATTCCAAATGTTTCAAAATGTGTTCTCACTATCATATAATTTACATGATGGGCTTAAGACAACCCTCAATCTAAAGAAGTGTGCCGTGAGTCTACAGTGCTCTAACAAAAATTTGTTTACCATTCTTCCTGGATAGTTTGATGACATGGGTTATAATGTCTCTCCTTATTGTACTTGCCCAACAGACATTTCTATTGCCTCGAAACCTATTTGGTTTTTGAGACAAGCCTTTGCCTCTGTTTGTATTCTCTTTCATTGAGTCGGTCTAGCAATGCCATCAGCTGTTAAATATCTTGTATGTGAAGTATTTGTTTTCAGTCGCCTACTAGACTAGTAGGTAGTGTGTTGGCTTATTAGACGTGGGGCCTTTGATCAAGCCCCAGGTCAGATATCTCTAACTAAACGAAATAGAAAGAACTTATTTCTTAGGCGACTGCCTCTCAAAAGATTTGTGGAAAAAACTCTGTGAGTGAAATAAAATTTACATGAAAAGTTTCTTAAAAATCTGTTGTTCGGAGTCGACTTTAAACTGTAGGTCCCTTTACTGATAAATAAAATTTACACACACAACATAAGTGGTGTGAGACACTAGGTTGTAATCCTGACTAAAGGGTTTTAATAACCAATTATGTATGTAAGTATGTATATAGGGCGTATAAGAAAAACTTTTCTGCTTTGATAAGACCAATTTGAGGAAGTCGTTTGGTATGACCAACCGGAGAAGGCACGAGCGAATAAGTGACACTTGGAAGGAAGTGCTTAGTCAAACCGAAATCCGAGAAATGGTCAATTAAGTGTGAATGATACGAAGATAAACTTAATAAGGATGTCAGTTTATAAAGGGTTATCCATTTCGTGGTTTCAAAAGTAAACGTAAATAAAACACATACAAAATATTTTTTTCATGATATTTCTTTTTTATTGTAAAGTTTGAACGTTGACATTATGTGTGAAACACTTCTCCACGCGAAGTATTGCAAGCATTGATTCTTTTGAGGTAATTTTCGACCACTTTTTGACACATATTGGGCGGTATCTCAGCCATAACTTGACGAATGTTGGTTTTTAAGTGCTCAAGAGTTAAAGGTTTATCTGCATAAACACGGTCTTTCGCGTAGCCTCACAAAAAAAAAGTTTAATGGTGCCAAATCCCACGATCTTGGTGGCCAGTTGATATCGCCACGACGAGAAATTACGCGGCCAGGAAATGTCTCTTGCAATAAAGCCATATTCGCTCGAGTTGTGTGCCATGTGGCGCCGTCTTATTGAAACCACATACTCTCCAAGTCGTATTCTTCAATAGCAGGCAAAAAAAAGTCGGTTATTATATGACAATAACGCTCCGAATTGACGGTGACAGTCGTTCCATCGTTGTTTTCGAAGAAGTAAGGTCCAATGACACCTTCAGACCAAAGAGCGCACCAAACAGTGACTTTTTCTGGATGTAATGGCCTCTCTTCAACTACTTGAGGATTCTCAGAACCCCAAATACGACAATTTTGTTTATTAACATACCCACCGAGTGTGAAATGTGCTTCATCGCTGAAGAAAATTTTGTTCGAAAAATTGCCGTCCATCGCCTGTTGTTTAGGCATTTCAATTTTTCAATTTTTATGCATTGTGTGATAGTTAAGCGATCCGTTTTCGTCAATGTCAGACTTTCAACTGAAAAGAAAAAAATTGGTTTCACAACTTAGTTTGACATATGTCGAATTCCAGTCCCATACTTTTGAAACCACGAAATGGACAACCCTTTATTTCAAATCATGATTTGTGATTGAAAATGTTGACAGTCTTCTCTAGACTGTAGAAGACTTAATACCCGTATGACTTAATAAATAGCTGGTTTACTGAATCTGAAACAAATTAAGGACATGATGAAGACAAAGAAGAAAACATGTTTTTAAAGGCACAAAAAAACTTACAAACTTCAAAGACTCTGTTAGAAAAAATTAGCTGAGAACATACATACATAATTGGTTATTAAAATCCTTTAGTCAGGATTACAAGCTAGCCTCTCACACCACTTATAGTGTGTGTGTTAATTTTATTTATGAGTAAAGGGATCTACACTTTAATGCCGACTCCAAACGACAGATTTTTGAGAAACTTTTCATGGAAATTTTATTTACTTTCAGAGTTTCTTTGGCAGAAATCTGCTGAGAGGAAGTCGTCGATGAAATTTTTTGTTAATTTTTCGTATTGTTTGAGAGGCCTGACCTGATTAGACCTGATTAGGCCTGACCTATTAGACTATGGGGACATAGAACACTATGTTTATTAAAGTGTTCAAAAAATCAATCAAGTTTTCCATCTCTGTTCCATTTCATATGATATTTTATTCGAAAATAAACGATATTTAAGAAAATATATACAAATCCATATTCACTACACTGCTAAAGAAAACAGTTTGAACTCGACTTAGAAGAGAAAATAGTACGACAATGCTCTCTATCTCTCTCTCTCTCTCTCTCTCTCTGACTGTAAAATGTAATACGTAAGCAACTATTTAGTAAGCATAGTTTTGTGGTTCACTGTTTCACATACAAAGAGAGAAGGGAGCGTATTGTTTGTATGTCTTTTATTTGTTATACGCTTTTTATTGTTGTTTTTCTGTTTTTTTTTTTAGAATTTGTGTGTGTGTATGTGTGTGTTTTTAGCAACAAACAAAATAACAATAGAGTTGGTTTTGCTTTTGTTATTTCTGCTAAAATACCTTTTGGCATAAATTACAAAGAGAGAGAGTGCGAGAGAGAGAGGGAGTGGTAGAGTGGGAGAGATATAGAATAAGAGTCTTATATTCACTTAGCTTTACATATATGCACAGAGAATAACGGTGTGTGGGGATAAATATAACATTTTTAAATAAAATTTAAGCACTCACACATAACTACACATATAAATGTATGCATGAATGAGAGAGTAGGTGTGTGTAACTAAGTGAACGAAAGAGTAAAAGAGTTGAGTTCATATTTATTTCTATGTGGGTCGCCGTTATAGTTTTTTTCTGTTTTTTTTTTGGACAAACAAAGTTTAAAGCTTTTAAATATTTTGTTAACTTAACTTTGTTAAAACAATTTCGGTTTTTTTTATTGTTTTTTTTTTTTGTTATTATTGTTGTCATGGCCTTTTATTATAAATCATATACAAGGCTTTGAAGAAGAAAAGAAAAAGAAAAAATTGAAATTATTTTTCCCTTTAAACAACAAATATTGTTAGGAATCCTTAAATAATTATTTTCAAATTATTTTTTAAATAATTTTTTGCTTTCAATTAAAAATAAAAATAAAAAAAATAAAACTTGTAATGCTCTTCATAAATTACTTGTTTATTTTCGACTCTAGAGGAAGTCCATACAAAAATTATTCAAAAATTTTTCTTTTGTTATGTTAAAACCACTGTCCCTTAGTCCTTATATACAATATTTCTCTCTCTCTTAGAGGCACTTGTTTCCTGAAATAATTCTGTTTTTTTTTCGTTTCTTTTCTTTTTAATTTCCTTTTGAACAGGCTCTTTAAGTGTTTTGCTAGCCAAAAAACCCCCAAAAAAAATAGTTGCTTTTTCTATGCACTGTACCAAAGGAAAACCATAATGAAACAAAACTTTTTTAGACAAAAATATGCAGGTGCAAAGGGAAACAAACAAAAAAAGAAAATTAAAAATAAAATACAACCTAGAAAACTAAACAAAAAAAAACCAAAGTAAACTTAAGATTTAAGGGCAGTTGTTTGTGAAGGACCTTGTGTTTTTATTTTTTTTTAATGTTAAGCGACTGAATGAAGAAAATAAATATTAAATAGAAAGGAGATGGAACAACTATAATTTGATTACTCCACTGTACTGCAGAAGATGTCGTTAATACTTGGTTATGCAAAGAAAGCTGGACATGGAATTATACGGTGTGCACACTCCATCATCAGCCTAGTGTATCAAGGGGTTTGCAGGTTTCAGAAATCAAAGTTGAAGAGCATCCAAGAAAAACGAAACAGTTTGAAGACCATAAACATGGAAACATTACTGTAACAATCATTAAACGTATCGAGAGTAACCATTTTAAAGTGTTTGAAAGCAGTTGGATTCATTCAAAAGCCAGAAAATTGCGAGCCACATGAGCTGAAGGCAAAAGACCGTGAAAGACGATTTTGCATGAATGAAAGGCTGTTTGATTGCTTTAAAAAGAAGTAATTTTTTGCATCGAATTATCACTTTTCTGCTGGAGTGAGATAAGGCCAGTCTGAGGTTACATACATAATTGGTCATTACAACCCTTTAGTCAGTTTTATTTGCTCTCAGAGTTTTTGCCAGAAATCTTCTGACAGGAAAACGTCGAAGAAATATTTTTTCATATTTTTGTTTTGATGTCTGACCAGGGGTTTGAATTGAGGCCTTACGTCTAATAAGCCAACACACTATCTACTCGACTACAGCGGCTTCAGTCTGAGGTTAGTTATTGCTTTTATTACAGGGCACTGCAAGTTTAGATCGCTGATAAGGATCTGGAACAGATCTGAACATCTTCTCTTTAACTGCCCAGCCCTTAGTAGGTTGAGGTTGAAGATCCTAAGCAGGGGCTTCTTCGAAAATTTGGACTCTTTGCCGAGTGCCTACATTAAGGTTCTCCATAGATTCATTAAAAGATTGAGCTGGTTGAGAAGTGTTGGGGCTTCTTGTGTGTTTGTGGTCTGTGTTTTTCTTCCGTCTCATTATTCCTCCTTTGCTACTTTATTATCTTTTCTCCCTCTCTCCTTTAGGACGTATTGCATTTTGACCTCCAAGTATTGTACTTGTCCCAATGACAAGTACACGTCCTCAAACCTAACCTAACCTATCACTGGTTGATAGGTTGTTGCAACAACCTTAAGCGCAAGAAATCATATGTGAAGCCGTGGCAATGAGCAAAATCTGTGGCGGAGCAAAAAATCCATTACTCCTAGGAAATGCTCTGTAGTTGGTGGGATCTGAGGGATGTAATCCATTATTAGAGATGCTAAAAGCGGTCTCAACTATCATGGGAGACTTGTACAAACAACAATTTATTTAATGAATATCCAAACACACATGAGACACGTAATTTACCATCATGATAAGTCGCCCTAGTCTAGTAGGTAGTGTGTTGACTTATAACCCCAGGTCAAACATCTCTAACTGAACAAAAACATGAAAAGATATTTTTTCGGCGGCTTCGTCTCAGCAGATTTCGGGCAAAAACTCTGAGAGTAAATAAAATTGCCATGAAAAGTTTCTCAAACATCTGTCGTTCGGAATCGGATTTAGACTGTAGGTCCCTTTACTCATAAATAAAATTAATACACACAACATAAGTGGTGTGAGAAACTAGGTCGTTGTCCTGACTAAAGGGTTGTAATAACCAATTATCTACGTATGTATATTACGTATGTAAAGTATTTGATGAGTGAATTATAATCTGTTCGCGTAGAGGACATCCTAGTCTGCGTTGATAGTACCAAGTTAAGGAAGTCGTTTGGTATGACTAACTGGAGTAGGCAAGAGTGTATCAGTGACGGCTGGAGGGAAGTGCTTAGTTAAACCGAAATCCGAGAAATGGCTAGTTAAGCCTGTAGGATCCGAAGATGAACTTAATAACAATGCCAGTTTATACTACAAATCACGAGTTGTGATTGAGAATGTTGTTGTTGTTGCGCTGGTCAAAAACTATTAAAAAAACAATAAGTGGGAGGATTTAGTTCACCTGCCATAGAGAGCAGATCTTGACTGTTCAAATTGCTTTTTGTTTCGGTCCTTGCAGAACTTATTCTGTGGAGTACGCTTGCTTCATTTCAGAGCAGGGTATCTAAAATTTGATTCGATTCTTTCGCGGCCTCAAAACACAAGCAATTTTTTGTGCGAAGGCATACCTAACTTTCCGAATTGCAAGGGAAACAAATCATTGCTTGAATGAAATGTTCGTTCAAAAAACTATCTTAATCAAGCATTTAATCTGAATAAAAAAAATGGGGTTGTGAATATCAGGTTTCGATGACCTTTTGAAATCGAATTCAAAATTTAAAATTTCTATTTTTCGAATGTTTTTTTTTTACAAAATTTTTGCTTTAAAACACGCGCAAGGAATGCCACACTCTGACTAACACGTTGACTGCCGCGGCAATTTTCAGAAAACTGGCCATGCAAGCTAACATTGACTTTTTGTTATTTTCCCAGAAGGCATTTATCGATACTAGCACTGATATAATACGATTTTATTCGTAGCTACACAAAAATGGCAGGTTTAGTGAGTACGAAATAACTCGTAGTTGGCTCCCTAGAAGGGAACGTAATCTACGAGTTATCTCGTAGTCGGCAGTCAACGTGTTAAAGAAAAATAAATACGGAAAAAAAATTGTAATGAATCGTATAAAAATAACGTATTTTGTTGCATTTGTTATTGAAAAACAGTTTTAAAGTATCACTCCCTCACACACTATACTAATACGTACGACCATTTTAAATAATAATTTCATGAGAATTTCTTTCTTTAAAATTATCACCCCCTCCTGGGATAGTGTGTACGAGAGTATATAGGATATCGTATATCGTAAACATAGTTTTCCTTCCCCAGTGTATGTGTGTATACATCCAGGCTGCATATATACATATATGTATGTATATCTGTCTGTGTGTGTGTGTGTGATATTTATTTAAGAGTTATTGAAAGTATTTTTGTATCTTAAAACTTTCCACATGAAAAGTTTTCGACAACAAGTTTCATCTTCTTTACTTATTCGTTCTTCGTATTCTTCTTCTTTTTGCGTTTTCTTCTTCTTATTCAACGATAAAGAAAAACATTTTCTTTTGCTTCATTTTCTTTTTTATTTGAATCGTTTTTTTTAGAGTATTTTTTTCTGGTTTTCCGTTTTCTTTTTGGCAAATAAGAAATTGAAAAATATTTTTATAATTTGAGTAAAAGCAACAAAAAGATAAAAGAAAAATGAAAAGGAAACAAAAGAAAATTTATTTAAAAAATTGAACATTCTTTATAATGTTAAGCAAAAATATTCTTAAACTTCATATATAAACGATATTAATTAACGAAACATACATACGAGTATATTGAAAAACTTTTAAGATATTTAAGTTCATGGGAATTGTCAAATGGTTTTCAATGATCAAATATTCCAATTCATTTATTATTTATGGAATAATAATTCTCTGAGTATTAGTTTACAAGTGGTAGCTTATATCCGAGAGGTCTAAGTTTTCTCTCCATTACTAAATACGGGCCCCTTACTTTAACTTTTTTTTTTTTTAAATTGCTTAAAAAAACACTACTGAATATTTTCTCAAATTTATTTTTTTATTTGAAAGTACAATCCTTCCGGTTAATAATGGAAAATAATTTCTATCAAATGGCTGCCTCGGGTGGCCATGCAGTAGCCTACATGATCGGTCCAATTTTTAAGCACATTATCGATTGTTTGCAGCTGTATTTCACCAATGGCTTCACGAATATTGTCCTTTAAAGCGTAAATTGTCTCTGGCTTGTCGGCGTAACACTTATCTTTGACGGGACCCCACAAATAATAGCCCAACGGTGTCAAATCGCAGCTTCGAGGTGGCCAAACGACAAACAGGGCGCAATAATTCGCGTGTAGCTTCGGCTGTGTGGCACGTAGCGCCGTCCTGTTGAAACCAAATGTTGCCAATATCCTCCTCTTCAATTTTTGTGAACAAAAATTCGTTCAACATGGCCCGATAACGATCGCCATTGACTGTAACGGCCACTCCTTGCTCATTTTCGAAGAAAAATGGTCCAATTATGCCTCTGGACCAACATCCGCACCAAACAGTGACTCGTTTTGTGTGCGTCGGCTTTTCAATATATACGTGAGGGTTTTCTGTGCTCCAAATGCGACAATTTTGCTTGTTTACATACCCCCAAGATCAAAATGAGCTTCATCTGAAAAGATAATTTTTTTTGCCATAATCGGCATCTTCTGGTGTAGGCTGAGAGGAAGTCGCCGTCGAAATACTTTTTGTATTTTGTTTGATGTCTGGCCTGGGGTTTGAACCCTGGCTTTACGTCTAATAAGCCAACACACTACTTTACTAGAGTAAATAAGAAATTGCCATGAAAAAGTTTCTAAAAAATCTGTCGTTCGGAGTCGACTTTAAACTGCAGGCCCCCCGTCACTCATGTATAAAATTAACACACACAAAACATAAGTGGTGTGAGAAACTGGGACGTTGTACAATGGGTCAATTCGAGCTCCGGGTATTGTACTTGTCTTAACTGACAAATACACGTCCTCTAACGTAACCTAACCTAACAGCATTATCCTGTTTGTTTCATGGTCTCCTACTAGACTAACTCTGTGTCTTAAAATGTTCTTCCTTTTGTGTGGCCAATATTTATTGAGAACAAAAACGAGTTGCTTGTTCAAGCGTTAAAGCGTAACTGAGCTGTAAACAATAAAGGATCGACTACTTAAGCTAATTTGGTGAGAAGAAAACCGGTATTGTAGTAGGAGGTCACATCTTAATGTTGTTGTTAATAAGCCGAAGATAAAAATGTAACAAGA
The DNA here is from genome assembly GCA_932273835.1 of Sarcophaga variegata. Classification (NCBI taxonomy): domain Eukaryota; kingdom Metazoa; phylum Arthropoda; class Insecta; order Diptera; family Sarcophagidae; genus Sarcophaga; species Sarcophaga variegata. The sequence continues at coordinate 22,642,033 of OW026360.1, forward strand.
GATTAAGAAAAACTGTGTTTAATGTTATTAACGTAGTTAACAGTCATGCTAGTCACTTTCTATGTTAATTTGTTTCCTGTTAAATGTAAAGGACTTCAATAAAAAAAATTAGTCGTTGTTTTCGCCCCCAAATAAAAACATGAAAACCGCTTTGTTTAGGTCATAAATTATCCAATTTGTTGTATAAAATCAAGCTTTTAACAAATTACTGTTCTCGTATGACAAAAACCAGAAAATTAAAACAAAAAAACAAAAAGATCCATAATAACTAACCTGGTATATGAACATTAACAGCATGGAAATGCTTTCTAAACCCTGACCGGACTGCTATATGAAATGAAATTTAAATTTTGAAAGCAAACCAAAGGTTTTTGGTCCAATAAAATATCAGCTTCTTCTTCTACTAACTATTCTAACAGCCTTTGAACTGCAATTACAAAACCAGCATGAAAAATTATTTCAAAACTGTTATACATACATTGACATACATACATACATACATACATACATACATACATACATACATACATACATGCATACATATGTACAACGTATATATGCATGAATATGTTACGATTAGAATAATAATTCCAACAAAATATTTCCATTCGTTTAAGCACGAATTGCCTCCCAAAAAAAAAAAACCCCCGTAGAAGAGGAGCGGACAAGAGACATTTCAGTTAAAATCTTCCATTTTGTTAAAGGCAAAATATCCATAATTTTTATACAATTTTTTTTGTTTTGTTTTGTTTTGTCTACTGATTTATAATCAGGCTTGGTTTTTATTCAAGAGCTAAAATCCTGCCATGAGTACACCAATACTGTAACACTTTTACAATGGGACACATGACGACAGGGAATCTGTAGGATAATTTTGGTTAACCAAGCAAACCATTTGTTTTATTTTATTCAGAGTTGAGTATTATAAGGTATTGCAATACAATAATTACTCCAACTTGGCTTAGTTCATTGATTTCTATCTCCACCTAAAAGCTCTCAGCTCGCTGTATTCTTTGGGAACTTCTTCAATATTTTACAGATTAAACTCAAGAGCTTCCTGTATGCCATTATTTATCGCTTTTTTAATGGAGAATCCCGCTGGAAGGCTTGCAAACAGCTTGCAGTATCTACTGCCGCATTAGAATAAGTGATATATGATAGGGGCCTTGTCCCAATGTGGTTCATTGGATTTATACGTTGCCTATCGAACTTAATCTGCTCTCGAACTTCTTTTCTCTGGTAGACTAACTTCAAAATTTCAATGCAAGGCTCCTCGGAGATCCATTGAATAGAAGCTTCTGACCTTATGCGGGAATGAGGTCATAGATACTCGTTGAAACGCTCGTGAAGACGTTGACAATTATTTAGTTGATACCCTCATTGATTACGTTGGATTCTTAGCACCCTCTTCATCTACTGGCCTTAAATATTTTCTCTGGTTATATCAGTGCTTTAATGAACTTTGACATCATATACCAGTTAATATTAGACAATAGCATCGCCTCTGTTAGCTATACATTGGCTTCGACAACGTTCTTGCCGATCATGATTATCACCTTTGGTTTTCATCAACTGTTTGGCCAAGTCTGAAGTCGCCGTAGTCTAGTAGATAGTGTGTTGACTTATTAGCCATGAGGCCATGGTTCAAACACCACGTCAGACATCTCCAACAAACAAAATAAAAAAAATTTCTTCGGCAACTTACTCTCAGCAGATTTTAGGCAAAACCTCTGTGAGCAAATAAAACTGCCATGGAAAGTTTCTTAAAAATCTGTCGTTCGGAGTCGACTTTAAACTGTAGGTCCCTCTACTCACAAATAAAATTAACGCACACAACATATGTGGTGTGAGAAACTAGGTCGTAATCCTGACTGGAGGGTTGTAATGATCAATCATGTATATATGTGTGTATGTGGGCCTGATCTTCGCTCGGCTCTTTCCTTACCTTGTTAGTCTCTCTTATCGTGTCGGTATTCTTCCTACATGGTTCGCTTCACCAGAGTGTTCCCTTTCAGAATTCCTAACAAAATAAAATTTGTTACAGCCACCAATATGTATGAGTGATATTTGTTGACGTTAATGTTTCAAAAGAAAATACTCATACGCCTGAGTGCTCGCTGTATACTTCTGTGAGTGAAATTAGAGATTGTCAAGGCCTTTTATTACTTTTTCTTGTATGTATGTATGTATGTATGTATGTATGTATGTATGTATGTATGTATGTATGTATGATATTAGTTTATAGGTCCAACGAAGTTTAACGGCCTTATCACTTCTTCATCGATCATTTTCACAAAGATTTGATTTACTAAGTTGAGTATCTATTTTTCATACGATTTGCTATACATTATTCCTGCTACAACACCAGCGGCATCCAAAGATGTCAAAACCACAATACACCCCTAATCAGCTTCATCTCATTGTTGCGTGTCAGTTGATTTAATTTTTCAGTGAAAGTTTTCAGTTGCCATAGCAAATGTTTACTGGTTTACTTATTCAACAAATTCCAGTTTATATACTTTGGTCTCCATTATACTATACATATATACGATATATATATATATATATTTTATACATATATATGTAAATGTGTATATACGAATATATATCGTACAAAAACTATACATTTTGAATTAACAATCAAAAGCAAACCGTAAACTGTTGTACTTGCATATAAATTGCATTCATTTGAATATGCTCAAGGATAGGATAGAAATCGCCAATGAATGTACTTTAAATATATACACTTAGACACACATACGCAGAGAGAGAGAGAGAGAGAGCGAAAGACAATGTATAACTATAAATAACAGTAATTGTATGATCCTGTATAAAACATAGAGCATAGTAATGCTGGTTTATAGGTTTCCCTTAGAAAACCTCAGAGCACAGACTGACTGACTGAACTATAAAATCCGTTTCGTAGTTGCAAACAAAACTGAGATTTGTCTTTCCAAATAAGGAAAGATTTTTTGAATCGTTTTTTTATCTTCAAAACTCTAATTTTATTCACAAAAAAGAAAAAAAAGGAAAAGAAACAGCAAAAAGGAATAAAAGGAAGTAAAACAGCAGCAGAAGAAGGCTTCTAAAAGTGAAACAACAACAAAACAGAAGGGTTTTGTAACAACTAGATTTTTAGACTGTTCGGTCTATTTTATTTATGGTGTCAGCATTTTCGAAAGCCTTAATAAAATTACATGCCATTCGGGTAGGTGTTAAAAAGATAAAATGCTGTTGGAATTTTTTTTACCCCCAGAAAAACACGGTAATAAATTTTTGAAAGTATTTTCGTTTATTTTTTTAAGAGAAAATTTATGTTTTAATTTAACTGGGCCATTGCTAATGCCATGCAGTGTTTAATTTTTATTTAAACATAATATTCCATTTCCTTTTCAAATAATGTGATGCCAATTAAGCATATTTTTGGCTCAAAAGAAATTTTTTTTATACTTCCAAATTGCATTTATACTTACACACTCCATTGTTTTTTTTTTATTGATTTTCATTTTATTTTAATTTTCTTGCCAAATTTCTTCCCTTTCTTCTTCGCTTTACTTTTTTTCATTTTATTGAGTACAAAAACAAATTGCTTGTTTGAGCGCCAAAGCGTAACTGAGCTGAAAACAATAACGTATCAATTATTTATGCTAATTTGATGAGACAAATAACAAAAAAAAAAAAAACAAAAAAAATGTGCACGAATATATGTAAGTGTGGAGAAGGAGAGAAAAAATACGAAAGTATTTGTAGAACAGCGATCATCGATGAGTGTGTGTGACTGGTTAAAGCATTGATTAATTGTGTGCTTTGTATCATGTTCTGTTTTATAAGGTTCGATATAAGAGAGGGAGAGACAGAAGGAGTAAAAATTTAAGGATTTTAAAGTATTGAAGCAGGCAAATTGTATTGGAGAAAATATTGTGTAGATTTTTTGAAAATATTTGCATTTTAGTAGAGTGTTTCAATGCTGCACTTGCTCGATAACTTATATTTTCACAGTAACTATCATATGAGATTATGTTTATTTGCTACATTATTAAAGATTACAAGAAGTGTTTGAGAAATTTCACTTCCATTAATTAAGTTTTTCAGCTAACCTAGTGCCTTGTCTACAGGCCGTAGAGGAGGATACCTTAGAGTTATCACACGTATTAAGTCGCCGTAGTCTAATAGGTCCGAAGTCGCCGTAGTCTAGTAGGTAGTGAGTTGGCTTATTAGACATGAGGCCTCGGTTCAAACCAGAGGTCAACAATGAGTATTCAAAACGATGAATAGATTCGAATCATACTTATAATTTCTGATGCTTATATGCATTCATACTTATTTTAATGTCATACTCATGCTACTCATATTCAAAGTTTGAAATACTCCTGATACTCATACTTAACAATACGCATGATGTTATTGATTTCGACTCTCCATGACTCATCGTATACACGAATCACAAAATAAGTATGATTCGGGTACATGAAGATTGTGTGTTTGCTCTCCATGCTGTCTTTTTCTTTTTTTTTTTTCGTTTATGAGTCTTTCTTCTTTCTTTGTAAATGCAACAACAACTAAGACTGTACATTTTGATGAATGATTCGAATCACTAGAATCATTTATGAGTATTATGAGTATTTTTCTAAATTTATGAATCTGAATGAGTAGGCGTATGAATCAAACATAGTTGGAATGTTATGAGTTTGATGTCAATGTTGTACTCATACTCATTGCAACCTGTACTTATAAATCAATATTGTGGTGAATACGAATGAATCAGAGTAGTTGGATTTCAATACTGTTGACTCACTCATACTTAAAATATCATGAGTACTTATGAGTAGTCAGACATCTCCAATTAAACGAAATATAAAGAAATATTTCTTCGGCGCCTTCCTCTCAGCAGATTTCTCGCAAAAACTCTGAGAGTAAAATAAAATTGCCATGAAAAGTTTTTCAAAATTCTGTCATTCGGAGTCGACTTTAAACAGTATGTCCCGCTACTCATGTATAAAAACTAGCACACCCAACATAAGTGGTGTTAGAAACTAGGTTGTAATCCTGACTAAAGGTTAGTAATGACCAATTATGTGTGTATGTCTGTATTAAGATACCAACAATGGCATCAAACAGGGCATAGGTTAGGTTAGGTTAGAGGACGTGTACCTGTCAGTCAAGACAAGTACAGTACCCGGAGGTCGGATTGACCCATTGTACAACGTCCTAAAGGAGGGATAGGGGATAGGATGAAAGGAGGATATATGGGAAAGGGGGAAGTGAGAAGTGGAGGAATCACACACACAAACAAAGAGGGCATACTAATCTAAAATTATATCCTGTATATTTAAAATTAAATTCACTTATTCGATAAACTCTTTAATACGGACGGCAAATGTGGAATGCTTCCATAAGTAATGTTAGGGATCTTCGGGCGAAAAATCTAGCAAATCATATGAAAACTTGTGAAATTAAATTGTGAAATTAATTGATCCAACAGCTGCAATATATTCAAGTCACACCTATAACGTACGTACAGCACTACCATCCAGTGGAATCTTCAAGGCAAAGAAAACCATAAACCTACAGCAATGCTGAAATGAGTTCAAAAACATTGCAATGGATAGATCGCTTTGGATGTAAAGCCCTGACGAGCCCTCCGCGTTCGGATGAGGGTGGGTTAGTGTGAGGCCGGGGACGTTCGAAAAAAAAGTTAAGGCCCGATGCAGGAATGAAGAGAATATATTAACAAAGCCTTTTAACAGGGATTTTTGAAATTTAACAGGCGATAACAGCCATTTATTTTGGACAGATATAGCATTCAATGTCATGTACAAATAATGAAAACTTTTCTTTCAAAATGGCCCAGGTCCAGCACAATTGATCGATGATTACCGACTTCTATTGGCATGAATTGCATGATCTGAATACCAACGATATAAGGTTTCAATAGAACGGTATGGTAATACCTGCCAAACAGCTCTTAAAATAGCACAATTAGGCTTTCAGTAAAATGCCACAGAATAACTAAAGAAATTTGGCTGAGCTGCAATACCCTCCAGTAGAGACCGATTGAGTCACTCTTTTTGGTGAATTTTGTGAATTTGCCGGCGCCGTCGGTCCATACTTCTTTGAGAATGGTATTGGACAGGCACTGTAAATCGATAATTAACAACTTTTTTTTGCCCTGCATTGGATGATTATGGTAGTTTCAACAGGACGATGCTACGTGCCATATAGCTCTTGTCTTATTGGATGTCCTCTAAGAGTGAATGGAAGGCATGGTCATCTCACGTATAGTTGATGTAAACTAGCCACTTAGGTCATGCGATTTGACCTCATTAGACTTTTTCTTCAGGGGTTTTCTGAAGTCTCGGGTGTATGCAAATAAGGCTCAAACTACAAAGAACCTCAAAGTCAATATAATTCATGTAATCACGCAAATTCAGCCCAATTTATAAGACAGACTGATGGAAAATTTAACATTTCTTAGGCACTTTAAACTGAGAGACTATAGCGGTCATTTAAATAGTAATATGGGCCACATACAATGGCATCAATCTTTCATGCGAATAAACAATTTCGATAATGTCGCATGTATCTCTCTTTCCATCACTGTCTATGGGTAGACAATTTCTTGTTATCGATTTAATGAGTGTTATAAGTGAACTGAGCCATTGAACAAGAACCGCAAATGAAATAAGCTTCAGTCAAAGTGTTAAGTTTTCAAAAACTTTCTTTGATTTCAAAATCCACTTTTCAACTATTAACACGTTTTCTTTAAATGGCTTAAGTGGTTGTCTTGACCACGAGACAAACATTTAAACACAAGGCAAGTAAAAAGCCATGGCCATAGAAAAACATTACAAAAAAATTGAAAAAAATAGATTTCAAACTATCAGTTAAACTTTGAAAATCTCTCTCTGTCTCTCTTCTACACTGAGAAATCCTTTCCTCATTTACAAGTAAGAGGAAAAAGAAAAAACTCGGCAATTTTTCATTTTTATTACAGCCAACCAACCAACCAACCTAAACTCTGGCTAAGCAAAGGCAGTCAAGCCAACATGATATTGCCATCTCTGAAGAAAACACACAAAAAAGAAAGAAAAAACAGAGAATGATTGTGGAAAACAATTACATGTTCGTCGGAAATAATAATTGTTTGTTACAATTCTATTGTAACAATTTCTCCTTCTCTCTCTCTCTCTCTGTCCATCTCTTTTTCCTCTCTAAAACTCTCTTTTAAATACAAAGTGTAAGCATGAGAAGACTTGCTTCCTTGCTTGCTTGCCTGTGTGTGTGTGTGTGTGTGTGTGTGGTTTAAGTATTTCCGTTTTTATTTGTGGTTGTAATTCTTGTTGTAGTATTATGTTGCTTATTGTTGTTTTATAGTTGTTGTTGTTATTGTTGTTATTCTTATTATTATTGTAGTTGTTTTATTGCTTTATTTATTATACTTAAGGAATGCATTCTTCTTCATCTCCTTCAGCTTCTTCATCTGCTGTTTTCTTGTTGTTTGTATCCTTTTGCCGGGAAGTACCACTTGATGCCTAAACAACTTATAAATTGCCTTGGCTTGTCTTGGTTTGGCTTGTCCTGCCTTTAAGTTGTATTGCTGGAGTTTAGCCATCAGCAAGCAGTATTCCCCTCATCGCCAGCATATCCCTGTGGCCTTTAGCCGCCCATTAGCACATTAGAACACAGACACCGACTCGACTTGACTATTTATGCTTTTATTGTGTTTCTTTCATTCTGTTTGTGGTCTATTAAGACTGTCGAGAGAGAGAGAGAAAGAGAGAGAGAGAAAAATGCCAAGACAAGTCGTGATTTTAAGCATTTAAACGAAAGGATTTTTGTAAGATTTTAAGACATTAAAAACGGATTTTTATTTCTTAAAGAGAGAGATGCAATTCAAAACAATTTTCTCCATTGATGTTACACGTGAAATTGTGGATAGGCGTTTTTGTGGACAGCCACTGAATTAACGAAATCGCACGTAGTTTTGATACTCAATGCCGAAAGTGGGCAATTAACCGTAGAGTTCGAGGTCTTTTGTCCATACCATGTTGTACGCTCACGCGTAAGGGATTCAAACCATATTTTTGATAGAAAGTCTGTATCTGCCACGAACATCTTTAGCTCATTTTAGTTCACTCCTTTGAGCGGGTATAAGGTCTTCCCTTAAATATTACAAAACTCATAAATATTATAAACTTATGGCCGCTAGCCAATAACGTGAAAAGTGTTCCATCGTTTCGATCACTTTACCACATACCCTACATGTTATCTTCTATGTTATCTACTACACCTATTTCATTGGGGTGTACATAAAAGGCTGAATGTCCTGTAAGGATACTCAGCCGTCTTAATATACTCATTATATTCTTTTTTCAGGATCGCACAAAAACGAAAATTGCTCTGGTAAACAATAGCCGACAGCCATTTTAGATTTTAGTAAAGCTTAGTTTGTCCTATCCACACTTCAATATGGAAGCGAAACTTGCATGAAGGCGATTAACATTGCATAGAAATTGCAAGAAGACTGATGAGAGAAAGAGCGCTCTTGTCTAGTGATTAATTGAATTACTCAATAGCTCGCGGCGACAACAGTGAATATGATATGAGTCAGTAGTGTGTTGTCTTATAAGAGGCGAGGCCACGGTTCAAAGCACATTTCGAACATCTCCAACAAAATGAAATATGAAAAAATATTTCTTCGGCGACTTCCTCTCAGCAGGTCTCTGACAAAAACTCTGATAGTAAATAAAATTAGCATAACAGGTTTCTCAAACATTTGTCTTTCGGAGTCGACTTTAAACTGTAGGCCCCGTCACTCATGTATACAATTAATATACGCAACATAAGTGGTACGGGAAGCTGGATTGTAATCCTGACTGAAGGTTTGTAATGATCAATTATGTATGTATGCTTGGATGTACATATTTTTATGAGCGACAGCTTATGAGACGTTAAACTGTAGGTTCCGGCACTCATGGATGAAATAAGCGCGTTGAACATGGGTGGTGTGAGAGGCTAGGTTGAAATTTTAACTAAATGTTTGTAATGTCCAATTAAGTAAGTAAGTTAGTGTGCTTATAAAAGAATCAATGCAATTAAAAGTACATCTATTACAACAAGTGTCATCAATCATCATTAAACGCCAAAAAAAAAAGCATCTTAAATTTTCTATGCCATTTGATAGACTGCAAAGAAATTAAACGTACATATTTGTTTTGCTTTCATTACAACTTAATTAAAAAGCAAAAATATGAAAGATTAAATTATTTGCCAATTTAATCTACAAAGGCTCTTATTTTATTTCAAACAGCTTTTTGGTTCAAATATGCAAATACTTTTGATGTACGCTTCTTGAGTAGGATGCGCTTTTTATTTTTCTTGGCATACGAATACTTTATTGAGAACAAAAACAAATTACTTGTTCAAGCGCCAAAGCATAACTGAATGGAAAACAATAACGTATCAATTATTTATGCTAATTGAGAGAGAAAGTAAACAAACAGAAGTGTGTGGGTGAGTGTGAGTAGATAGAGTGGGCGAAAACCGGTTTTTAAAGTGTTGAAAAAAGTAAAATGTAGAGAGAGGTAGAGAGAGAGATTTTAGGAGAATTAAAGAAATAAATTGCAAGCGTGAGTAGGAGGCAGTGTGTTAGGTTTTCACAAACAGAAGCAAGTGTATGTATGATAAAGGAATTCAATTTGGAATTAGAGCGGTGTGGAGACTGAGAAATTATAGGAGAATAAAAGGAATAAATTGCAAGTGTGTGGAAGTAGGAGGGAGTGTATGTATGATAAAGGAATTGAATTTTCTCTTAATAAGGCAATTGATGTGATTTGATACTAATTTTTAAGTCTGTTGGGACTGATTTCCCTTTAAATTCTAATTTAAATTGCAAAGTTTTTTAATTTTAATTTTTTTTGCTCTGTCTCTCTCCAGCGATTTAAAAGGTTAAACGTAATAATTTTTTTTTAACTGCTTCGCTGTTAATTTACTACACAATCTTTTTTGTCTAATTGAGTTTCATTTCTTGGCTTCTAATTGCATTTGATTTTTATTATTATGGCCCCCCAGTTCCGCTGCCTCTTTTAATTTGTATACCGACAGCCTCATCATCTCTGCCAAAGCCCAGTATGCCTTGCTTTTTTGTTTTTTGTGATTCTGTTCATACAGTTTAGTTTAGGGAATTACGGGACTTTTTTTGCCTTCATGGTTATAAATTAACGTTAACAGCGTTTTTTTTTTTGTAGGTTATGGTAGTGAGTTATTTAGTTCAGTTGAGTTGAGTTGAGTTGCTTTAACGTTTAAATGCATGGCATAGATGGCATGGAGGGCATCCGGCATAGCTGGCATTAGGTATCGCTAGTATTGGTAGTTTTTTTTTTGTTGTTTCTTTTTTCTGTTCTTCTGATTATTTTTCTATTCGCCCTTAATTTTATTACGATTACGTATATAGCTGGCTGACTTGGCTGGCTGCTATGTCTGTTGCGTTGTATTTGAGTTACCGCTGTCTGTGTGTGTGTGTCATGTTTGAAAATAATTAAATTTTATTGGAATCCAAAATGACATTAAAAACAGCTACACTAACAACAACAACTACTACTACATGTACATGTACATGTACATGTACAATAAAGTGTAATAATTATGGTGTAAACGTTAATTTTTATTAACACCCGCATTATTTTGAGCATTTTCCTTCGTTCGAAAAAAATTTCCCAAAAAATTTAAAATTTATTTGAATTGTATTGTGAGTTGTAAATGGTACTTTTAAATGCAATTTTTAATCAAAATTGTTTAGGATTTAGAATCAACAGAAATGCAACTGCAAATGGAGTATTACATGCGAAAATATAAAAAAAAAAATTTGCACAGAATTTATTACCAAATGAAGCCAAAAAATGTAATGAGTTTTGAACTTTTAAATGACAGTTTTAACTACAAGGGCGGCTCAATAAGTCCAGGGGTTGTTAAACGAAAGAAGGGTATTTTGGATATTTTTCAACATAGTCTCCTGAGAGCTCAATACAGTTTATCCAAATAAGATTTGTTATGTTCGTTACAATAGATGAACCATCTCTTCAAAGTTTAGAAACAAACTTTGGCGCTACATTTGTAGAATGGGGCCATAGCAGTTCATAGCCAAATTCATAGGAAACTTTACATGTGTATACTATGGCATTGTCCTGGTACAATGAATTTTTTTCTTGATCAAATTCCATTCATACACGTATTATTGGCCTTTTGCCTAGATTACAACCTACCTTCTTACACCACCCATGTTGTATGTGTTAATTTCATACATGAGTGGCAGGAACTTCTAGTGTGAAGTCGACTCCGAATGACAGTTCTTTTTTTTTGAGAAACTTTTCATGGCAATTTTATTCACTCTCAGATTTTTTGCCAGAAATCTACTGAGCGGCAGCTATGTGCAACAGATTTGAGAACCTATTTCATGGTAATTGTTAATAGGATATGTTGAACCCTTTTTGAAGTCTAAAGTTCCATTTAGGCAAGAGGTTAGGTTCATTCTTTTAACAAATATTCAACCACGAGATCAAAGAGTTCTTCTAAGACAGCTTTCTGTCTCCAAAATAAATTTCGTTAGTATGGAAATAAGACGCTCTTTCATACAGCTTCTGCAGAAATTAATCGAGGGCATACCAACTCTTTCTGCATACTTTCCAATAGGATAGCTGCATGTGGGAACCGAAATTGCGCAGTGAATGGCATTGCGAATATGGAAAGTATGTCATCAGTTCTCTTCTTCCCCAGACCAGACATGGCCTCATGTTGGCAGTAAAATTGAGCGTCCCTGTGCAACAAACGAAGAATACATAGTTAACTGACGTAATGGAGACAGTTTTGCCGCGTTATATGTCGCAGAATGTGAGCTCTGTATCAGAATTATCTCTGAATGATACTAAATCTGTTTAAAAAAATGTACGTCAGTCAACAACTCCTGTAAGGAGAAACTTTATTACAACCTATTTGTGTAAAGAAGGAGTTTTTCCAAAACCCAAAAAGTATTTCGGCGCCCTTTAATATCTTCATGAAGTCCAACTGAAAAAAAAATTGCAGTGGTAAGGAAGCTTATATGAAATTTCAAAGTAAGAACCGTCGTTTTATACATTATGGGCATTGTTGCAAACCACGTATTCGTCCGGTCAGACTTTCCCAATTTCAATCCTAAACACAAGCCTAGAGAAAATTTTAAGGAATCCTGTGCCTGTGGCTTCCCAAAATTGCCGCATGTTTATAGTCTAGGTAATGAAATTGCATTGAGTATTACTGCCGTCAGCTTAATCTGATATTTCAATGACCAATGCATCCTTATAATGCATGACCTCAAAAACATATTGTTTCTGATCCATCAGCATTCCCTTCACAACGATGTTCCTAAGCAGACGCGAGAGAATTCCAACCTGTTGTGTTCTTCTAACCAATATCCTAGTCAATGAGTTTCCATAGCCGAGGCAAAAAGTGGCCTTTATATCTGTTGAACTCAATTAAGCATCTTTGCACCCAAATCGCCAAGATAAACCCCCTGTTTTGACAACTGTTGGCTAATTAGTATGTTGTAATGGATCCTCATTTTGTTCACGTTGCGAAATAACTTGAAAGGTTGTCAAACATTTCTGCAAAGTTATTACAGGCTTGTATTCTGAATGTCATATATTTGCGACAACACTGAGGTTTCACCCTGTAACCCACACTATCTGGACTGTGGTAACCTAAAGATTTGTAACGAAAACAAACGAAGGGCCACTATTACAACTTCCCGTCAAAGTTGGGTTTAGTTAAAGGTAACTTTAGCTAAAGTAAACTTTAAAGTCACCTTTAAAAAATAATCCAAATAACGGAGCAGCGAAACCTATCGGGTCTTAGCTAAAGCAAAATAAATACCAAAACTAGTGACATTAAATGTGTCAACCGTTAGACTAATAAACGTTTTAAGTCAGCCAAAATTTAATACACAAACAGACATACACATACACACGCTTAAATGAATACTCACACACATACAGATGCGCTGTATATAAATATTGATACTTAAACACATGCATACTTACACACACAGACTGTTAGATATGTGATGTGTGTGAATGTATTTGTATTTGTTACAAACACAGACTAGTTCTGGTGTTAATTTATTTGGCAAAACAGCCATTAAAACTGTATTTAGCGTGTGTTAATTAACGGTTTTTTTAATAAATATGCCAGGCGAGATAGGAAAAAACGGAAAAACGAAAATAGTTTTAGACTTTGTTGGCATTAAATAAATGGATTTATTGAATAACTTCAGCTATTAAGGTGACCAGGTGACGATTTTAAAATTTATGAATACGGGGTCTATATTTTATGCAGGATAAGTGATGACCAATAAATATTGACTCCTTTTCTGAGACCTTTTTATGACTTTTCAGAATAATTGTAACTCTATTTCGATAAATTCACTGCCAGTTTTGCTTTTTAAGGATTTAATTGCTTGTGATTTATTTAATACAACACGCATTAGAGATTGTAGTGCAGGAAATAACTGATAAGACTTAAATCTAAGAATAGTTTAAGAAATTCATGCAATTATTTGGATATAAAATGCATTGTTGGATGGCACGCAATATCCATTCATTCGGTCTCCATTGGCCAACAACATCTCGAAATGGTGATCATAGATGGTTATTTCACTTCCCATTGCATTTTCGATAACATATAGTAATCGATAGTTCAATGCGATTATGCAATAGAAATGCTTAACGAAAAAGTACGTGAAAAATAAAAACCAAATGTCACGGCCAGTTTTATTGTATGGAAAAATGAATAGGATCTCCTGCTGAGGGCATTTTCTAATACGGGTTGGAAAACTAATTTTACGAAACGGGAGGGAATCTTTGTGAAGATCTCATTCTGGAGCTTCTTGATAACTCAGATGACAACTGCAGCATATTTCAAGTGGAGATACTTGCTGTTTTGAAGGTTCCTAAGACTGTGGGCGGACTTGCTTCTTAAAATACGGATACTTACGTGATTTTTGTTTTGATTTTTGAATCAAGAGTCCCTTAGTGTCATATGTTCGTTAACAGTTTGTTGTAAGTCGCGGGTGGAACGTCTAAGCACTTTATAGGAGCCTTTGCAACAGGGTAATTTGCCCCTGGGAAATAAATAGCTGACGTGCTTGTTGGCACTTTGGGTTCTCAATAGCTTTGTAGTGTAGATGTGGGTAATAATTCTTCAACCTGTCTTGCCAATACACTAATCGGGATAAGAGTGTGACAGATGGAGCAGTGCGGATAGAGTAGAGCATTACGTAATAAGTAGCTGTCAGCCATTATTCGAAGATGGTGGAACTAGCTTGTATCTGGCACTCAATAAGCGCAAAGTGAAATGGTGACTGGATTTCTTACGGGACATTGTGTTGTGAGGTTCTTTACAGAGAGCTTGGTTTGTGGCGGGCATGTGGTGGAATCGTAGACGCCGCTATCTAGTAGGTAGCCGAGCTCAGACATATCGAACAAAACGAAATTTGTTCTCAGCAGTATTTTGGTAAAAGCTCTGAGCGTTAAAAAAATTTTTTCTTGAAAATTCTCTCAAAAATCTGTCGTTCGGTGTCGAATTTAAATTGCAGGTGCTGCCACTCATGTATAAAATTAACACACACAGCATGAGTGGTGTGGTAAGCTGGATTGTAAACCTGACTAAAAGAGTTGTGATGATAATTGAACTCAAAAAACACTTGTTCGGTAAAGAGATCTCTTCAATTCCCGTCTGAAGCTTCTGTAAGGAGGGTAATAGGCCACTAGAACACATGTATTGTAATCCGTACGGCAACACGTGTTTGCTCAACTATTACCAGGCCAGATAATATTCCTACTGACAGCGAACAACATCTTAAAATTAATTGGGGCAACAGGATTGGCGAATATTTATATTTACCACGTTGAGGACAGTCCATTAGTTCTTCGACATAACAATCAATCGTCGTTTTTTAAAGGACACTCTCATACGAAAGCCTATGGAGCGTGCATCATCCAAAGGCAACCATTTGTTCAGTATGGTCGCAAAGCGAATGGAGAGTTTACAGGCCATAGCAGAAGGAATTTACACAAATTTTTGATGGTTTTGTATGGTCACAGGCCAAGGGAAGAGACTACTGCATAGGAATCATTTTTGTAACTGTTTGGTCGGTTCGTATAATACCTTCAGAGACCCCAAACTGGGTATAAGTTTCACACATTGTTTTCTGGTGCCGATTAAAGTGGTATTTATCGACACGGTGGACCTGCACATGAGAAAGTTCTCAAAAATCTGTCATTCGGAGTCGACTTTAATTTGAAGGTGCTGCCACTTATGTAAAAAATTAACATGGGTGCTGTGCTCATTAGACCTGACTAATGAGCAATTAAGTAAAGTAAGCCAGAATTGGTGACTGAACATTGCGATGTCAGGTTGCTGGCATGCACGTGACTAGAGGACATGTGGAGAGAGGGGTGTTCAACTATTTGTAAGAGAGTCTTTGTAGAAAACCTGGCAGAAAAATTATTTGAGTGTTTAAAGACTCTGCTGGCAGCAGAAATTCAGGCTCTCCCGACATTTCTTTCGATGTTTCTCTTTACTTTTATTACACTGTGGATCTGCTGGTATTTTTGTTTTCGCCTTTAAGGCGGGTAGGAGTTCTGGAACTCGATGTTGGAAGACCCTATAATAATGGTAAAATAATTCCTAAAAACTTGTTTAAATTCTGCATTAAATCACTGTTAACCCCAAGGCTTTGTTGATGCGCGCCTAGAGATTTTAATTTATAATTTTACACTGCGAATGTAATTCGTCTGTGCCATATAAATTCAATTCACTTCACCAAAAAAAAATTAAAAAGAAAACGCAACAATAACAACAAATGGGAGAGAGAGAGAAAAAGAGGAAATAGAATTAAAATTGTGAGCAACATATCATTCTGGCAGTTGTTCTTATTCTTATTCTTTGTCCTCTCCTTCTTGTGTATTCAACTACTTCGTTATCATTAAAGATACGTTTCTTTCTTCTTCAAAACATATGTTTCCACATCCATCAGGGCTAAGCTTATCTCAAAAAGTGAGAGAGAGAGAGAGAGAGAGCGTATCTATACATGTGTATGTAAGCAGTTGTGGGAGAATATTTCTATGTATGTGTGTGTGTGTGTGTGTTTGTTTCCTTTGTTATTTATACGTATGGTTTATTTATGGTAGAGTATCATTTACACTTAATTAAAAGCCAAAGTTGAGCAGTAAAACAGAAAATGGATATACCAGAGAGAGGAAGGAAGAGAGTGTGAAGAGAAGAGCAAAATTAAATGAAAAGAAATTTGTGTAAAATTAAAAGGAATAACTTAAAATACCAGACAATTTCTAAACTAAGAAGAGAAAAAAAGAAAGTAGAAAAGAAGGAAGGAAAGTATTTCAAATAAAAATTGACAATCAAAAGGAAAAAAAGTAATAAAAGGCCTTGGCAATCTCTAATTCTCATATAAGGGTGGTGTTACAATGTAATGTTCTGTTGAATAGGTTCATTCACATAAGTATACAGCGAACACTCAGGCGTATGAGTATTTTCAAACACTGGAAACAAATATCACTCATACGTATTGGTGACTGTAAACAATTTAATCTTTTTCTGAGGAAGAAATAATTTGTGAGTGAATAGAGGCGATTTCTAAAAGGAAACACTCTGGTGAAGTGTGTTAATTTTTATATGTGAGTGGAGGAACCTACAGTTTAAAGTCGATTCCGAACGACAGATTTTTTTAAGAAACTTTTCACGGCAATTTTATTTTACGCGCAGAGTTTTTGCCAGAAATCTGCTGAAAGGAAAACGCCAAAAACATATTTTTTTATGTTTGAGACATCTGACCTGGGATTGGAACCGTGGCCGCACGTCTAATAGACCAAACACACTACCCACTAGACTACGGCTACTACGAAGGAAACACTATCATTAAACTACGCATAAATGGCGCAATATCAGAGACTAACAAGTAAGTAAAAAGCCAATCGAATATAGGACCCAAAGCTGTAAAACCAGCCGTTATGGGAGTCTTACTTATCTCGAGTTTTGTTATATTCCTGGCAGCTGTTAGTCGCACGTTGATTGGTTTCCATGGCTGCTAGATCATATTTTTTTTTGCAGATACATACATACATACGTATATAATTGGTCATTATAACCCTTCAGTCCCGTTTACGACCTAGTTTCTGGCACCACTTATGTGGGTTGTGTCAATTTTATACATGCAGGACCTCCAAATTAAAGTCGACTTCGAACGACAGATTTTTGAGAAACTCTTCATGGGCATACACGCCGTGTCGATAAATACCAATTTACTAGCATCCAGAAGTCACCGTGTGAAACTTACACCCAGTTTAAGGCCTCTAAAGGTATTATACGAACCGACCGAACAGTTACGAAAATGATTCCTATGCAGTAGTCCCATCCCTGAGTTACCCAGTAGCCAGTGACCATTCAAAACAATCTATAATGAGTATGAATTCCTTTTTCTATGGCCCGTGAACATTTCACGATCATACTGAGGTCATTTTCGCCTTCGAATGCTACAGGTGCCATTGGTTTAAACCTGGGATTGTCCTTTTTTAAAAACGACGATTACGTTGTTAGGTAGAAGTATCCCTTGGTCAACAATCTGCCTGTGACTATTCTGCTGTAGCCTGTAAACACTTCATTCGCGTTGTGATCATACTGAAGACATGGTTGCCTTTTTGATGATGCAGGCGCCATAGGCTTTCGCATGGAAGTGTCGACGATTACGTTGTTATGTCGAAGAACTAATGCACTGTCCTCAATGTGGTAAATGTATTCGCCAATCCTGTTGCTCAACTTGAATTTAAAATGAGATTCCCTTTCAGTAGGAATATTCTATGTCCTGGTAATAGTTAAGCAACACGTGTTGCCGTCCGGATTACAAATACGTGTTCTAGTGGCCTATTACTCTCCTTACAGAAGCTGCAGATGGGAATTGAAGAGATCTCTTTACCGCACAAGTGTTTTTTGAGTTAAATTGTCATTACAACTCTTTTAGTCAGGTTTACAACCCAGCTTATCACACCACTTATGTTGTGTGTGTTAATTTTACATATGAGTGGCGGAACCTACATTTAACGTTGACTCCGAACGACAGATTCTTTTGAGAAACTTTTCATGGCAATTTTATTTACTCACAGGCATTTTACCAGAAGAAAAGGTCGCCTAAAGTGATTTCCCTTTATTGGGTATGATTTTTTAAAGGAAATTCACATTTTTGGGTTTTGTTCAATTCAAGTTGTTCTTTTAAATCTAACAACGTCCATATGTAGAAATCATACATAAAACAGCCCACATGCTGCATGATGCTCTGTAATAATTCTCTCCTGTAATTGTTTAATATGTACTCCGAAAACTATACGACGTTACAATGGCCATAAAAAGAAATCAAAAAGAAAAAAGAAGCCAAAGTATAGTCTAGTTTTGTGGGTGTTAACCCACTAATAAAATATATCAAGGAAAACCAGAACAAAAACAACAACCCGAACATTGGCAACAACAATAATAAGAAAATAAAACATCAAATGACACCATCTAGAGACACTAGAATTCAGTTACAAATTGAATTGTGCCAGCCAAACCAGTCATTTAGAGACACAAGTTTTTCCAAGACACACACACCATAACACATCAGGCAAGTCAAAATAAAAATAAAGAATGAAAGGGGGAAGGGAAAACGAGTAATAAAAATGTACACACACTTACACACACATACCCACACATACAAAGAGAGAATATAATAGCAATTGTCATACGTAGCAATAGTTACACTACAATTACTTACACTCACATAAAAAAGTAAATTATCATGTTACAATTGTATGTTGTGTGTCGTATTTTCTTAAACCATACGAGTGTGTGTGGCCTTTCTCTGTGTTGAAAGAAAGAAAAAGAAAAGTTTCCTTAACAATCACAGAAATTATACGAAAATTTCATGCCAAAATGAAAAAGAAAAAAAAACCGAAACTGAAACAGAATTGCTGCAGAATGAAGGAAGACAAATAAATTCTTAAGAACATAAGAGTATTTCTTTCATTCCCTAGCCTTCCCTCTGCCCCTCTCTTTCTTTTTCTTTGAATTCTCTTGTGTGTTTGCATGTATGTGAGTGAGTGTGAAAGCGTATAATTTCCCCCAAAAAAATAAAAAAAGGAGAAAAAAACGCCGTTGATTAAAAAGTTAGCAAATCCTTTAGTAATTTAAGGGGTTTGTTGTTCCACCAACCGAACAAAAGATTCAAAAGGCAAATAAAGCCTGGCATTATCATCATTTTCTTAACGTTGGAATGGGATGGTATGCCAATTGGCATAACACAGGCTGTAATAACAAGGACATGTGCGGCACAGGATTATAATGAATGGAAATTGAATAGGAAAACTGAAAAATAATCAAATATTTATTAAAATGAGGAGGAAAATAAGCACGTTTTCATATTTAGTGGCCTATTTAATGTTTTGAACAGTTTGCAGATTCTCTAATGCCAAAGCTTTTATGAAAAATTTCAACAATTCTCGCCTAATTATTAAATAACCAATCACTAAAAGAAATATAAGCCGGTAGAAGTCACCACGATACGATTACGTACATACGTAATTGGTCATTACAACCCTTCAGTCAGGATTACGACCTAGTTTCTCACACCACATATGTTGTGTGTGTTAATTTTATACATGAGTGGTGGGACATACAGTTTAAAGTCGACTCCGAAAAAATTTTTGAGAAACTTTTTCATGGCAATTTTATTTACTCTCAGAGTTTTTGCCAGAAATCTGCTGAGAGGAAGTCGCCGAAAAAATATTTTTTCGTATTTCATTTTGATATCTGACCTGGGGCTCGAATCCTGGCTTTTCGTCTAATAAGCCAACACACTACCTTCTAGACCACGGCGACTTCAATACGATACGATTATTACACGATATTTTTGTGAAGGAGTAGCTTAGTACTGCCACCATAGGATCTATTGAACTCCCCTCATACTTTATAGGATATCTCGACAATGTCTCTTCCAAGCATATTGCCTCAGAATGCTTCTCGGTATCAATAATGCCAGCTCCCTGTCCAGAATCTGGTAGGCAAACATATGTTTCCAAGAATACGTTCGAATGATTCAATTTCATCTCTATGTAGAGCTCATTCTGAATAAGTGTAACCTGTGGCCACCGTGGCCTGCCGAAAGACTGGTTGTCCATCTCCGGTTTTATCATGATATTCTGATGCTTGCCGCAGATCTCGCCTTATTGTGATTTAAAAAAAAAGTTTGGATTTCCTCAAAAGCACTCGTATTTGAGAAAAGTATTCCCTTCCGTTAGGCATGCCTTTCCAAACATCCGCACCCACTCCATAAAAGATTTCTGCATCCATCTGCGGCATAAAAGCTTCAATCTTCGTAAGCTCGTCTGGTTGTTTATTGGCGAGAATTCCCATATGACCTGAGACCCAGCAGAGGGCCGATTCAGCTTCTCCAGAAACTCCATATGATCCGAGTGCTTGAATGGCGGCTTGGTTGTTATAATCTTATAAGAACCAAGTGCTCGAACGACGGCTTTACTTACTGTCTGATAGTGTTGCTATGTCCTGTCTTTTTAATCAAAGTTAAAATGAGCGCATCTTGCGATGACATAAACTTTTGCTTAAAAAATACCCGTGGGTTTCTTCAAGGATTCTGAATATTTTTCCGCTCATGTCCCTTAATTCGTTTCTGACCCAACTATTTACGGAGTTTGGGATGAAAGCGGGAGTGAAATACTGGAGAACCAGAGACCATAAGACACACTTTGGTCATCAGAGACTCATTAGAAAAAGATTCATTCTTTGTTCTATCTAAGGGGACATGTTACCTCCTCAGCCACATGATTTTAAAGTTCTCAGTGCCGTATTATGCTTCTAATCATAGAATTATCTCCCTTTTATCCTAATGGGCTCTTTATGGCCTTTGTTCAAGATCAAGACGTTCATTTGCATAGTAGAAGCTCAAGGGATTTCTTTCTGCACACTATTGTCGATAAACAAGGCTTCTCGTATTAGTCGCCAGATTGCATTGTCCAGTAATGACTCCGATAACTACGCTTACTGTTCTGGTTCGTAATTTAAGTAAACATGCCGTGCATTCTCTATTCAATCTTGGCTAAATTTGTGGAATTATCTTGCCTGTTTTTGAAGATACCATCGTGGCAATCTATGGATGGAATCTATTACTGCACGGTCAATCCTATGCTTGATGGGGGGTTTCCAGATGATTGCACCACATATGGCCGGCTCAGTTATGGCTCGTATGGTTCTGCTGTTTTCCTGGATTACCACTGATATGAGTATTGATGCACTCTGCCATCTCATTGGGAGGCTTGTGGTGGCCAAAAATATTCTGAAAGTTATTATATTCGAATCCATTGCCCAGTAGCGGTGGCTTGGCTACCAGAAACTATGGTAATGGTAACAATCATCTGCGCAGCCTGTATTGCTGTCCCTTATGCCTGCAAAAGAGCTGCAGTAAGGCAGTTGCTTCAACGAGTCAGCTGCATCAGTTAACTCTGAAAAAGTATCTTCTCTCACAGCTCCGCAGAGTCTCGAAGTTTCATTGACTTTCCCTCCTTTGATTGTTATTATGGCTTGACAAAGTGCTGCTTTGCACTGAAGCTTCTTGATGTCGGTGATAATTGCTGTGTTTCACTATTTTATCAGCACTATCCTGCCAAAAACCTTTCTGTCTCCTTAAATGTGAAGAGATTGTACATATATCAAAACATAAGAACTTATGTCTGCTTTCTCCATCTCTGAATCGAATATACTACGCCATTCTCTATTATCCTTAGAATGATAAGTAAAATTATAGTTTGTGAGCAATATTGCTACATTTCATTCCTTATTTAAGGCCCGTGCTTTATATTGTTTTATGCAATCCTTCAATACAATATTTAATGAATTTTTTTTTGTTTGGTTTTCTTTTCAGAATTTTTATCGAAACAACGAAATGGTAAGTAAAATTGAAATTAAAAATATATTAAGCATGGTAAATGGAACCCGCAACAAATGAATTCCAATGATTGCTATTTAATGCGCGATTTACTTGCAATAGTGCTCTTGAGTTTAAGCCTGTTTTATTATTCACTTCAGCGAGTGTCTGTCACTTACACACAAAGCTGCCAGATTTGACGATTTATGCCCTTATTTTGACGATTTTTAAAAATTAAAAATTTACATCATATTCTTTACTTTAGTACATAAAAAGCCACTTTAAGCTTTGCATTTACTTTGCAATTGTTACTAATCAAATTTTCCATCAACACATTCAGCAGGTATTTGAATCCGTCTTTGTTCAGCCTGTAATATTCCTGGAATCTAGAATATAAGCTAGAATTGCATAGAATCGAAATCGAATCATATACTAGCTAATTCCATATTTATGGGGTATACTTTCTTTTTAATTGTAACGGGTGATTTTTTTAGCTATTATCTTTTTGGCAACACTGGTTTAAACAGCTCACGCACGTTTCGTGTTTTGTTTCACTGTCAAACATTTTCAGTTTGGTCTATAATTTAACCATGAATCGTCTTACAAACGAACAACGCTTGCAAATCATTGAATTTTATTATCAAAATGCGTGCTCTGTTAAGAAAGTTCATCGCGTGCTTCTTCCATTTAATGGTCAGTTTAATTGACCCACTGAAGCGGCTATTCGGGCTATTGTGACTAAATTTCGCACCGAATTTACATTGTTGGACATTAAACCACCAACACGCTTACGTAGAGTGCGAACTGAAGAAAATATCGCAGCTGTATCGGCCAGTGTTAATGATGACCATCAATTATCGATTCGTCGCCGTTCGCAGCAATTGGGCATCTGTTACTCAACAACGTGGAAAATTTTGCGGAAGGATTTAGGTGTGAAGCCTTTTAAAATACAGCTGGTGCAAGAATTGAAGCCGAACGACCTACCGCAACGTAGAATTTTTGGTGAATGGGCTCTTGGAAAGTTGGCCGAAGATCCAATTCTTTATCGAAAAATTGTGTTTAGCGACGAAGCTCACTTTTGGCTCAATGGATACGTAAATAAGCATAATTGTTGATTTTGGAGTGAAGATTAGCCAGAAGCATTGCAAAAGCTACCAATGCATCCAGAAAAAGTCACAGTTTGGTGCGGTTTATGGGCTGGTGGCATCATTGGACCGTACTTCTTCAAAGATGCTGCGAATCGTAACGTAACTGTGAATGGTGAGCGCTACCGTGAGATGATTGTATCCAACTTTTTTTGCCCAAAATGCAAGAGCTTGACTTGCATGACATGTGGTTTCAACAAGACGGTGCCACATGCCACAGAGCACGCGTAACAATGGACTTATTGAGAGGCGAGTTCGGTGAACATTTTATTTCACGTTCGGGACCGGTCAATTGGCCGCCTAGATCGTGCGATTTAACGCCTTTAGACTATTTTTTGTGGGGCTATGTTAAAGTTCATGTCTATACAGACAAGCCCGCTTCAATTGACGCATTGGAAGACAACATTGAAGCATTTATTCGTCAGATACCGGCCGAAATGTTGGAAAGAGTATGCCAAAATTGGACTAAGAGGATGGACCATTTGAGGCGCAGTCGCGGTCAACATTTGCATGAAATAATCTTCAAACATTAAATTATATGGACCGTACTATCGATTCAAATAAAGATTTCATGAATTTTTCTGAATTTTATGTGTTTGTTTTTTTTTGAAAATTTTTCCTATGGCTCTTAAAAAATCACCCATTATTTGAAATATATTACTCATACGCATCATATTGCATGTACTGGAATAGTTACCCTGAAAAGTATGCAATAAAAATACTTCGATATTATCTTGTATAAAACTAATGGAATTAAATATAACTCATACGTCACATATGTTCTACGCATTATGAATTTTACATACACATTAAATATGAGCATAATGTGAGTAAATACCAATAGGTTGGCGATCAAAAAGTTTAAATTTAAAATTCTAATAAAATAAAAATAGTTTGAAATTTTAATAAATTTATTGTTTTGCTGTGAACTACAACTGCTCCGGTTGCAAATGAATTTTTATTTAATTTACATATATTGGCCTCACAATCATAACTCCCAGGTTTTTGCCCTTATTTTGAATAATAAATAAAAATTAAAAAAAACAATAAAAGCCATTTTATAGCTTTGTATTTACTTTGCAATTGTTTTCTATTGGAAATTTATGTTATGTTTATAATAAAATAATAATAAATTATGGACACTAGGCTGGTATATTTTTATACCATAAGTAACAGGACAGACCTCTGCAGGAATTGAGTTCCACATACGGATAGTCCGACTAAAAATCGTAGTTTTACTGTAATACACTGTGCGATCCACTGGCCAAGCGACCACATACGGATGTTCTGGCCAAAAAAGGCGAGCGTTATGTAGGAATAAATGGTTTTCGGGAAAAAGTCCCCTTATGCAACGATGCTCCAGTGATTCAATGGAGTTGGATACACTACCATCATTAACGAGATACTGTGGCCTCTTCTGTACACGGTCGAGAAACCGCAAAATAGACGTTGAGGCACCAACCCATACATGAGAGTTGTATTCCATTCTCTGTCAGTTATGAACGGTGTAAATAGTAAGATCAGATTATCAGAACTTAAAAAGGAACTGAAAAATGTATCAGCATTACACTGATTTTTCATGATCAGAACATCAAAAGCTTCTGACTCCCTAGATGATGTAATATTATCGCTGGGCGTATGTGTAAATAAACAACGCTGAGATAGATTGTTTAAACTTTAAACAATTTTTTCCTGAAAATGATACAAAATTTCTCCATTTTTTTTTTTTTTTTTAAATAATATTAAATGAAGATAAGGGACGCTAGCTTTTAATTTCCAATAAATTTTTTGTTAAATGTTTTATTTTTGAACTCAGATACATACATATATTGACTTTATATGTTTTACTACAATAGAAATAATTTTAGTTTTTAAAAACTTTTAATTTATTTTTGACGATTTTAATAAACGTCTTTGACGATATTGATGATTTTTTCTCAAATATTTAACGATTAGGTGCTTCATTTATCTGGCAGCTATGCTTACACATGTGCTGCACATTCATATGCGGGCTTATAGGCCCTAATCAGTGGTATTTTATTAAAGAAATTGGAAATCATGCATGGATCCCTATTGCCATTAGAACTGTAGAATGATTCCTGCCGAGTGAAGCCTTTTCAATTGTCAGTACAAAACTCTTTGTAATCAGATTTTAAAATGGTAAAATTAATTCTCTCGTTACTATACACACACATACATAATTGGTCCCTCAGTTACGATTACGGCATAGCTTCTCACACCACTTATGTTGTGTGCGTAATTTTTATTCATGATTGAAGGGACCTACAGTTTACAAGTTGATTTCAAACGACAGTTTTTTTTGTTTTTTGAGAAATATTTCATGACAATTTTTATTTCATATTCAGAAATTTTATCAGAACTCGGAAGAGAAGAAGTTGACGAAGAAATATTTTTTCGTTTTTAATTTTGTTTTAAATGTCTGACCTTGAATCTGTCTGGGACTTGAATCGTGGTTTCATGTTTAATAAGCCAACACACTACCTACTAGATTACGCCGACTATGAAGGAAACACTCTCATTAAACTACACACGAATGATACAGTGTGAGAGACTAACAAGTAAGTAAAAAGCCGAGCGAATATCAGACCCAGAGCTGTAAAACCAGCCGTCATAGGAATCTTGCATATCTTGAGTCTTGTAATATTTCTGGCAACAGTTACTAGCACATTGGTTGGTTTCCATGGCTGCTCAGTCTTATCATATTGTGCCGATACATACATACACTCAGACACAAAAGTATACATACGTTTTTGTTGAAAATCTTTATAATTGTCTGATATCTTTTTTCGATTTTAAGACGGTCTTTTGCATTGGTTCAGAAATTTATGAAATTTGTTAATCGGCTGTATACTTTTGTGAGCCTGTGCAGGGCCACAATTCAGTTCAATTTCAGAAATTTTTTAATCAATGCAAAATACCGTCTTAAAATCGAAGAAAGATGTCAGACAATTAAAAAGATTTTCAACGAAAACCGATTGGTTAAAAAATTTCTGAAATTTGTTAACCGTATGTATACTTTAGTAACTGTGTGTATATACGTACATAATTGCTCATTATAACCCTTCAGTCCCGATTACGACCTAGTTTCTCACACCACTTATATTGTGTAAGTCAATGTTATACAAGAGTGGCAGGATCTACAAATTAAAGCCGATTCCGTACGACAGATTTTTGAGAAATTTCTCATAAGCAGGTACACCGTGTCGATAAATACCACTTTACTCGGCACCAGAAGTCACCGTACGAACCTCATACCCAGTTTAAGGTCGCTAAAGGTATTATACGAACCGACCGAACAGTTACGAAAATGATCACTATGCAGCAGTCCCATCCCTGGGTTACCAATCAGCCTGTGACCATTCAAAACAAACAACAGTGAGTGTAAATTCCTCTTTCTATGGCCCGTGAACATTTTACGATCATACTCAGGTCATGTTCGCCTTCGCGTTCTACAGGTGCCATTGGTTTTTAACTGCGATTGTACTTTTTTATGAAACGACGATTACGTTGTTATGTAGAAGTACTAGTGCACTGCCCTTAGGTTATGTTAGGTTAGAGGACGTGTACTTGTCAATTAAGACAAGTACAGTACCCGGAGGTCGAATTGACCCATTGTACAACGTCCTAGTTTCTCACACCACTTATGTTGTGTGTGTTAATTTTATACATAAGTGGCGGGACCTACAGTTTAAAGTCGACTCCGAACGACAGATTTTTATGTATTGAGAATCTTTTCACGGCAATTTTTATTTACTCTCAGAGTTTTTGCCAGAAATCTACTGAGAGGAAGTCGCCGAAAAAATACTTTTTGTATTTTGTCTGTGATGCCTGGCCTGGGGCTCGAACCCAGACTTTTGCGTCTAATAAGCCAACGCACTACCTACTAGACCACGGTGACTTCCGTGCACTGCCCTTAATGTGGTAAATATATCCGCCAATCTTGGTCCCTCGGTACAATGCCAGCTTATAAAAGCGTTTGAATGTACGCCACACGCTGGTAAAAGATTATCCAGCAATGAGTTGGGTACAGTCAGCAGTGAGGCTTATATGGGAGAAGATTCTCAAGCTTAATGAGATTTTTTTCAAGCAGATTTTGTTGAGCTTAAAAATTATTTTCTTTCAAATTTGTTGTTATAATTTTAGAATCCCATAAATATGATGAAGTACTTCAGTTTATAGCCGCTTTAGGAACTTTTTTTCTTTCGAAAATTTCAGTTTCATTTGTCATTTTGTTTTAAAAGCAATTTAGATTGCTCGAAGAGGATAAATGGTGGTGGCATTACATAATATCTGGCATAATTATAATTTCCAACATAAATATTTACAAAAAGCACTTACATTTAAGCCTCTTTTAACGGTGTTAAAGCAATTTAATTTTTTATTTTTCTAACTTTTTAAAAGATACTCAGCAACACTAGGCTTCTGTACTTCAAGTACTTACTAACCGTCACTCGTAGTTAAAATTATAATGAGCAGGTGTTTTCAAATGATATTTATCTCCGTTGTTGTTATTGTTGTTGTATAAAAGCCAACAATAATAACAATAATAATAACAAGATGAAGAAGAAGAACAAGAAAAAACTAAATTAATGATAATTGAAAAACATAATGATTAAAATGATACAAATTGTTTAAGAAGACACAGAAGACAAAAAGCAGAAAAAAAGAATTTCAAGGAGAAGAAAAAATCATAAAAGTTCCTTGAATGAAGCGAAATTTTTATTCAATTATGTTGTATATAAGAAAAGTTTAAGAGCTTCATTCAGTTTTCTTTCTTTCATTTTCATTTTCATTTTCCTTTTCTTCCTTCATACTTCATTATCGTCTTTAACAGCACAAGTGTTCTGCCACACACAGCTACGTGGATGAGAAAGTGGAGAGGTTAGCGAATTTGTTAGAATTGATAAGAAAAATGAAATTTAAACAAGAAAAAGTAAACGAAAATTAAATAAAAGTTAAGTAAAGCTTAAGAAAATATTACAAAAACAAAAAACAAAGGCAAAAAGCATACGAATAATACTGATGAAGATGAGTTAGATAAACCAAGTAATTGAAATAGAAATCTTAAGCTGGAGAACTTTAAAGTAGGAACTTGAGCGAAAGAAAGAAAAATAAAATGCCTATGATAAAAAAAACACAACAACAACACAAGTAGTATGTTTATAGGGTTTCTCGACCAGTTTGTCCATACAAATTTGGGATCATGCCTACACTACAGTCGGTAGTGGTCGGTTAGTTGATGGGCTGGTAACATGTAATGTGAAAATTTTGAATTAGGCCTGCTTCTTCTTGTTCCTTTTATTTGTATGATTTTGCAAACGAATGATTGGACGGACAGAATGAGTGTGTGTGTGTGTGACATTTTTAAAGTGTGTGGCTAGCCATCCTTTGATTGAAAGTGAGTAGGTTCGTCTCGAGTCTGAGTTCATGATTCCGATGATACGCGAGTGCATGATGTAGGGTACCGTAAACTCATGTTGTGGACAATGTTATGCTTTTGTTTATTTTTTTTTTTTATTAGCTGATGGTCAAAAGTGGGATAACGACACACTTTAAAAATGTCACACTGGTCGAGAAACCCCATAAACATACTACTGATTCAAACCCCAGATGAGATAATATGAAAAAATATGAAAAAATATTTCTTCATCGACTTTCGCTCACCTGATTTGTGGCAAAAACTCTCAGCGTAAAATAAAATTGCCATGCCAAACTATAATCAGTCGTCGTAGTCGATTTTAAACTCTAGGTCTCGCCTAAGTGGTGTGAGAAGCTAGGTTATAAACCTAACTAAAGTAATGTAATGACCACTTATGTATGTATGTATGTATGTAACATTAGGTCTGTCAACTTCGAGAACTTTACTGTTGATTTGTTATTGTTTTTTGTTTCATTCTTCCTCCAATGTCATAACGATAAGGGAGAAGATTATATCACACAACTTCGCCTCTGTTGTAGTCTGACGCTTGGTAACCTATACAAGGATTGTTGGTCATCCAATAGTTTAGCAAGTGCTATAGTTTGCTGATTATCAATTTTTTTTTTGGCCTGAACTTAATGAACTGAACATTAACGGCAAGTGGTTTCATCAAAATGGCGCTATGTGCCTTACAGCTGATGTCACAAAGCTTTACAAATGACTTTTCGAGAGTTATCGGCATTCCAGCAGCGATTATTTCGTGAACACTCCAGTGTTTTCCAGACGGAGGTCATGGCTGTTTTGGAAGAGGCGCTAGATTTGTTAGATGGTGAGATTTACTCTGAGAATTTTTTGATTTCCTCGGACTGCCAAGCCGCGAATTAGTTTGTTTAACTGCAAATAGTACTCCGTCATTGCAGCATAATACAGACGACTTCAGGTAGATTGACAAAAACATGATTTGTGAGAACTACTGTAGCTTTCGAGGCAGTGATAGATGAATACAATACCAATGAATAGTTTTCACGTCCATCCTTGTCCATAAATACCGAGGATTTCTCCAAAAAATTTCATTCAAAGGTAACTCTTATATGGATTCCAGGACATAGGGATGTCTTCGGACATCATATTGCTGATGATCAGACATGGTACGGAGCACGCATTCTCTGGCATGTTTCAGTTCGTAGATATTCCGATTGCCTCAATTAAATTGGCATAAAAGTTCAATCTCACTGGCAGCAAGACTCTGCTGAACACATACAAATAAGAAGAGCACCCACTCACTTCTGCTCTTAAATCGTATGGCTATCCATCAGCTTAGTCTAGTAGGTAGTGTGTTGGCTTATTAGACGTGAGGCCACAGTTCAAACGCCAGGTCGGACATCTCCAACAAAACGAAGTATGGAAAAATTTGTCTTTTCGCAGCAGATTTCTGGAAAAAACTCTGAGAGTTTAATGATATTGCTTCTTAAAAACCATCGGTCGTTCGGTCCCGCCACTCATGTGTAAAATGAACACACACAACATAAGTGGTGTGAGAAGCTAGGTTGTAATCCTGGGTTGTAATGACCAATTATGTTACGTACGTATCCATCTCAGAATAGCGATTTTTACGGGCCACTGTCCCTTTGGTTGGTATGCCGAAAGACTCGCTATTCCGCCAAATGACTGATATGGGGGAGCAGAAAGAGATTGCCTTTTACCACATGTGTTAGTGCCCTGATTTTGTCATAAAATGTCGAAGGTTTTTGACGTCTTAATTTTTGACATCATTGACATTGGATTCGAATTGGATTCTGCTGGGGAATATTTGATCCCCGGGTTGAATATTGATTGTGATATCACAATGCGACTAAAGGCTGTACTAAGTGGGACTTCTGGCTTCAAGGAGCGACCAACATCTTACCTATCCTAACTCAGTCCCTTGACATTTCTTTATAATCCTGCAAATTCCTTGCTCAGCGTGTGAATAATGACAATCATAATCGTTCTTCCGTTCTTCGTCGATCCACGTTCATGGCAAAGCTTTCACTGCAGGGAAAGGCATCTTAATTGAAAGATATTTAACACCCCGCTAACTTTTTTACTTCATAAGCAATTCTTATTTAATTTAATTTCATTTCCAAAACAAATATTCAAAAATTATTGAAAATGTTTTTGTTGTTGTTCTAAAAAGTCAATAATTCAAGGTTTTATTCTCTTATATTCTCTTCTCTGGTGCTCTTTTTCTTAAGCAATTCATTTATTCCGAAAACATCTGTGCTTTTAACATGACGATGACACCCCCACCCCCAGCTCTTAAGTACCAAATTTTGTGCTCCCTGCCCGCTTTTAGCACCACCATACATTTGCAACAACAAAGTTTTTTATTTCACAATAAATTTCATTTGATTTCATATGGTACGATTGGTTGAGTGGTTGTAGGTAGGGACACTTACTTGTATTTCGTTTGTATTTCATTGTGAAAATTTATTACCCCAGCCACGGCTACAGCTACAGCTACAGCTACAGCTACAGCTACAGCTGAAAAGTAAATTCAATGAAAACTATACTCTGCTATGCTATACTCTGCTATGCTATGTTCTTAAAATATTTCGTGCTACAATTTCTGTTTTTTTTTGTTGTTTTTTTTTAGAACCAAAAAAATAGTGCTTCTTTAGGAATAAATCGAAACAAAATGAAACATATTGACACAGATCTTCTATTTTTTATTTAATTTTTTTTTTCATTGTTGTTGTATTTTTTCTATTCACTTAAATGCCAACAACAATAACCCATGTAAAGTACAGAAAAAGTTGTGATTCAAGATTTGTCCTCTTTTTTCATTTTGCCAGGCATAACAACATGTGTAGAACATTGTACACCCCAGGTAATTTTTTTTGTACTTTTCTTCAACTGAATAAAAACAACAAGAAACATAAAATTGAAAAGAATAAGAAATTGTTTCGAATATTTGCCTCATGCATTTGTAATAACCTCGTTTAAATTCTTTTCTCTGTTTGTGTTTAAAATAAATTGTGAACGAATGCGGGAAAAAAGGGATTAATGGGTATTTTTTTGTTTTTATAAAAAGTATATTTTTATAGAAACTTTTTAGGAATCATTTTTTATAAAAGTACTTTTTTAACTTTTTAAAAATTTTTTTCTACAGTTTCTTTATAAAAGTACTTTTTTGTTAAAGTGCTTTTTATAAATGTGTTTTTTTTTTTGTAAAAGTATTTTTTTGTTAAAGTGCTTTTTCATAGGAGTACTTTTCCACAGACTTTTATAAATGTGGTTCTTTATAAAAGTACTTTTTTGTTAAAGTGTTTTTTCATAAGAGTGCTTTTCCACAGTTTTTTTATAAGACCACTTTTTTATAAATGTTTTCTTTTTTTTTTTTTTTTGTAAAAGTACTTATTTATAAAAGTGCTTTCTCATAGACATACGTTTTCGACAGCTTCTTTGTGAAAGAACTATTTTGCAAAAGTGCTTTTTCATGGGAGTAGGTTTTCTACATTTTCTTTATAAAAGTACTTTTTTGTAAAAGTTCTCTTTCAGAGCAGTACTTTTTCTACATTTTCTTTATAAAAGTACTTTTTTTGTAAGAGTACTTATTTATGAAAGTACTTTTTTGTAAAAGTCCTTTTTCATACGACTACTTTTTTATGGCTTTTTTTTTGTAAAAGTGCTTCTTTTAAAAGTACTTTTTTGTAAAATTTCTTTTTTATTAAAGTACTTTTTTGTAAAATCGCTATTTTACAAATCCTGGTTCAACCTTGTCAGCTCCGGAAATTTTGTCGAATTCTAGAATTCTACTCGAAGATCCTATATATAGGACATATCTCTGCCTCCATGACTATATTTCAAGCCGCAGTAAACAAAATCAATGTTCATAACACTTTTACTGAGTAGGGTGTACTGAACTACAAGAATTTCTATCCTCTCTGACTGGCAGATCTCTGTGGTGTGCACCCTTCTGATCTAAACTGTTTAGCATATGCCGCCAATCAAATATGAGTTCCTGGTCACAGGCTCCTTCCTCGTAATTATGTAGCTGATTGAGTAAACAGGCACTCTCCTACCGTAATAGATTGTCCATTACGTGGAGATATTTGCTGGCCGCTTTCAAATTCTGGACTTAGCAAGAATCTGTCTCTGTTACCAGTCCCATCTGGCCTAAATTGAATAGGAAACATTCCAATAAATTACTCAAATTTGATCGAAAGGACATCGCTGTCCATGTATCTATTCTCACAGGTCATTCTACAACGACTGGGCCTATAGAGAGATTTCCCTTACCTGCATATGATTTCTGTGGAGGTTGTATATTGTTTGAGGACTTTCGTTTCGACCGCGAAAATGCGTGCGGCAGCAATAACTGCAATATAATATGTTTAGAAATACAAATTTAAGGCATACCGGAGAACCTTATATTATGACTATAACCTGGCTAGTATTGTGTTCCTCACAAAGGAAAGCTTTCCTTCCCATTTGTGGTTAAAGGAATGTGGTTAAAGGAATGTAATATGGAAGTTGGGAGATTGATGGAATGATGGACGTCAAGCTGACTGGCCATACATAATATGGCGTCTATCAATTGAAAATCAAATGAGAAAAATCGGTGAATTCTGCTCTAAGCTAAGTTGACATACGGCCATAGTGTCTTGAATTGACGTAAACGGTCATAATTTGAAAAAGTAAGACCTAATGACAGATCCACGGCACATCACAGTGTCGCTTTTTCCGGAGACAATTACTTTTCCACAATTATTTTCTAGTTTGCTTGCTGACCCAACCATCCAGTAAGAAATGAGCTCTATTGTTAAGAAAAAATTGTATGAGAAAAATCAACATTAAACGTGTGTTGCTCCAGCATCCAATCAGCGTTATATGGCGTTTTGAATGGTCAGTTGTTTTTAGTGATGGCAAGAGTTGGTCCTTACATGGATGGTAATGCAAATCCCATTACAAAATATGCCATAATAAGACGCAAGAGTCGTAATGAGCCATAATGAGCCACAAAGAGGCATAAAAAGCTTTAAACGCTGTGAATGCCTAGGTATTTAAATTCTGATTATCGGTCTGTTTTTCCCTAATAAAAGCGATATTTTAAGCAGTACATACCTTGCAATGATGCATATAAGTGACCACATCGGTACCTTTTCCAGTCTTTCCAAATTTATTTATAATGTTATGTCTGCCTTGCACAGAAGGTTGCCCATAATGGGAGCGCAATGCTCGAAAAGTGACCACTTTTTTTTACTATTTTTAGGCTTGGCAAACTTTTAACTAAATACATGAGTCTTCAAATATAAGATTAACAGCTGACAGCCATGTTTTTTGTTTTACTTTTTCAAATTCTGCCATTTAGGCTGTTTTTATTATTTAAACGCTTTGCATTTGCCTTGATTTATATTATGCTTGTACGTTATCAATATGCTTACTATTCTTCATAACACTTTTCTGTATTTTCAAGGCATGCAATCAAACAAAAAAAAAACTAGTGTTCATATCCTATAAGTAGGCTACAAAATTTTCGAAGCTAAAGAAAAACCATGCATATGATATTGTTTGAGAGATGCATGCTGGCAAGTAATAAAATTGAAATTCTTAACAAAAATTTAAAACAATTCCAAGGCAGAGAAAGAGATAGAGAGGCAAACGCCTAGAGTTAGACAATAATTTCAGCTTGAGTGAGTTTTAAAATACAATTGCTGTCGCACAAATTGATAAACAACGAAATTTAACAATTTTATCAATGTTTTCTTATTATTAATGTGTTTAATTTTGAAAATCCTTCAAATGAAAAGGCAACAAACTAAAGGAAACCTATTGAAAATTATCCATTTTTTCTTGCTTCTTTGCTTGACTTGGCTTAACAATCTTGTTTAACGGAAGTTTCGTTTGCTGTTTTGCCAGGCAGCCAGCCTTTAGGAGCCAAAGCATTCGAGCTATTGTTTGAATTTTCCATGCCTGATTGAAGAAATAGTTTAGAATTGTAATATTTTTTTGTTGTTGTTTTTCTTTTCAATTTTAATTTTAATCATATTATTTTGTATAATATTATCGAGAGAGTATTTAATAATACAAAATAATATTTATTTATTCAGTCAGCCGTTCTTATCTTGCCTGCTTGCTTGTGTTTATGCAATACGATACGATACATTTTCTAGTTTTTTACACTTCAATTGTTATTGCATAGTTTCAGGCTTCAATTCTCTTGTATTTATATTAAAAGTTAAAGCATACTTTCGGGTAATTTGTTT
Source organism: Sarcophaga variegata (assembly GCA_932273835.1). Lineage (NCBI taxonomy): Eukaryota > Metazoa > Arthropoda > Insecta > Diptera > Sarcophagidae > Sarcophaga > Sarcophaga variegata. The sequence goes on from OW026360.1 coordinate 22,676,878, forward strand.
CATTGGCCATTTTTTTTGTAGCATACTTACCATAACAATGTTATAAATTTATTTAAATTTTATTTATTAAAATGCCATTTAAGTAAAGGTTTTTACAACAAAAAAGAACATGAAATAAAATTAAAAAAATAAATAAAAAAACAATGTTTTTTAAATACCGATTAAATAAGATAAAATAAATAGAAATTAAATTTCAAAAAAAATAAACAGTTTCAGTGGACTTGATAACACCATTTATCGTCATAATGGGCGTGTAACATAGAATTATAAAAATTATTATCAGCATCAAATAAACGCACCAGTGCTGTAATGGAAAAAAAGAATTTTTTTGTTGTAATTAAATATTCTAAAATATTTGTAATAATTGCATTAAAAAGTAATTTTAATTAAAAAATTTAAATTAAAAATTATTTTAAAGTTTTTAAATGTTAATTGCCAATGAATAATCAATCCGGCATTTTAATAACACACACATACATATACATAGGTTTTCAAGTTTGAAATGATTTTTTAAAAAATTTATTTGTTTGAAAAGCTCATTAATAAACGAAAATTTCGCCACAATCTAGTAAGTAGTGTATTAACCCGTGATTCAAACCTTAGCTCAGACATCTCCAACAAAACGAAGTATTAATGAAATATTTCCTACGGCGTCTTCCTCTCAGCAGTTGTCTGGCCAAAAACTCTGAGAATTAAATAAAATTGCCAAGAAAAGTTTTTCTAAAATCTGATGTTCGCAGTCTACTTTAAGGGTGTTCCCCTGTCTACAATTAACACATACAATATGGGTGGTGTTGGAAACTTGTTGAACGTTGTAATCCTAACTAAAGGGATGCAATGACCAATTAACATTAATAAGTACACATAAAGCTATGATTTCAATGAAACTTTTGTGTCATTGTAAGCCTTGGAACTCGCCATTCTGTGAGAAATGCAATCTCATTTGAGTGACAGCTTCTAGATTAGTTACAGGAATCAATTGAAGCCTATTTCGGGCGGTATCTCGGTGATAACTTGACGGATGCAGGCATTCTCGTAGTTTCGGTCTTTAACGTAGCCCCCCCCCCAGTAGAATTCAATTCAATTCACATGATCTTGATGGCCAATAGACATCAGCAAACCGTGCAACATATTTGTCTGGAACGTTTTCCTGCAGTAAAGTTAAAGTCGATCGAGTTATCTGGCTCCCGGCACCGATTTGTTGAAGACACATACCGTAGGGTTCAAAGTCCTTAATTGCAGGTCGAAGCCATTTGAGAGAAAAAAAAACACTTGAATGACCATAATATCCTTCTTTTTTTGAGACAAACACTCAGGAGATATCCCCTATTAATTCAGTGCATTGTGTTGTAATACAGGAATGGTAGTTTATAGGAAAATGTGCACTAAACCATCATGTTTTTTGAATGCAATGGTTTTACTTCAATCTGTTCTAGTTTTTTCGAGCCGCATACTCTTAAAATTTTCATGTTAACTTAACCACCAAGTAAGAAAAGAGGTTCATAGCTGAACAAGATTTTCTTCAATAATTCAACATTGAAAACCTGGAGCTCTAGCTGACAATCAGCATATCTACGGCATTATGAATGGTACACCGGCTATCATTGACGACAGGAGTTGGGCTTTATATGTATGGACGTGCAAATACAAATGCAAACTACGCCATGATACTTTTTAATGGAACTTTTTAGACTTTTTAAAAAATTTTTATTTAAAAGTACTTTTTTGGTACATTTTCTATAAAAACAATTTTATTTTAAAGAATTAATGAAGTTATGCAAATAAAGAGCAGTTGTTGGTACATTTTTTTAACAATTTTCCATACCAAAGTACTTTTGCATAAGGTACTTTTTCATATTTCATATTTCTATTTTTAATCGGTTTTTTCATTTTTACGATTAATTAACATAAATAAAGTCACCTTTTTTTGGTAGTTTTTAATGGATATTTTCTATTCTGTTATTAAAGCTATCTTTATATTTTCATAAAGTACTTTTTTATAAAGTACTTTTTCAGAAGATAATTTTTTATTATTAAAAGCGTTTTACTTTTTATGCTTTATTCTCATAAAGTACTTTTTTATAAGGTACTTTTTCAAAAGGTACTTTTTTAATTTTAAGCGTGTTTTCATTTCTATGAAGCATTTTTATCAAAGCAAATGAAGTCAGCTTAATTTTAGTACTTTTTAATGGATTTTTTTATTCCTTTTCATTTCTTTTTATAGTACTTTTTTTAAAGTACTTTTTCAAAATGGAACCTTTATATTTTCATTTTCTAAATATACTACGTTAAATAAAGTGAACACTTTATATGGATTTCTTTTATTTTACGTACCTTTTCAAAAGGTTCTTTTCAATAAATACACAGACTGAGCAGTATTTGTTCGATTTTTAAAAGTACTTTCTTAAAATCCCCTTTTTATTTTACTTTTTTTTTTATAAATTTTTTTTTATTTATTATTAACTGTATAACTAACGGTACTTTTAATGATACTTTTCGTACCTTTCATGGTATAATTACAATTTTTCCCGATATTCCTCTTATTCCAATTAAAGTACTTAAAAAATGTACAGAAAATGGGGCTTAAATTTCCTTTGGCATAACCCCGTGAGCAATGAAATCAATCACAACGTTTCACTTGAAAAGAATTTTTCTAAGAAAAAATTTATTTTTCTTGTTTATAAAATTAAGTTTTTCAAAAGAAAAAATAAATCACAGCTTAAAACATGAAACATAAAATTACTAGTGAAAGGAATTTTTTTACAAAAATATATCGTAGTATATGGAATCCTAAAAATGATTCAATCTCTAATCGATTATGATCACTTCAATGGCCTCTTCCCAGTCAATGGTGGAATCAATGAAGCTGTTGGCATTGTTCACATTATTGTTGCAGTCTCTAAACATAAATTGTTGATCATGCTGTTCCTGCAGCTGCTGTTGCTGTTGTAAAGGACTCTGGGCCGCCATACTCTCGTCTACATCAGCCGTCGAATGATAATATTCCTGTGTAACATCTTCACTAAACTGATAATAATAATTATTCTCATCATCATCCGAATCCGTTGAAAAGTCCACAACATCGTCCTGATCATTGTCACCATTATCATAGAAATCATCATCATAATCATCGTAATAATCATCATAATAATCATCATCGTCATCATAGTCTGGCGCATCTACATCCACTAAATCGGTTACATTGTTGGCCTCGTCATCATAGTCTGTATTATCTAGTGCCACGTATGAACCCTCTTCGTCCGGAGCATTGTTACCATCTTGCGACTCACTGTTGTTATAGCCAGCAGCCCATGCCATAAACTCTTCCAGCATGAATATTTGCTCATACGAATCGGCTTGATTATCGCTTAAGGGACTGGTTATAGTGGATGTTGGATTTGATGTCGGATTCTCAGAGCTTGCATTTGTTGTTGTGGAATATTTTCGTTTGACCTTGAAGTCATATTGAAATGTTTATTTTTTTCAGTGTGTATGTAAACAATTTTTCTTGTTTTGTTTTTATTTTCTTTCTTCTTTTTTTTCGATAATAACACCCAGTAGGAACATAAGCAAACAACAAAAAAAGTACTAAAAATTTAATCTTTGGTACTATTTATACACGACGTTTAGTATTATTTAGCCAAACTAAAGCAAAAATGTACAAAAAATTAACACATCCAAGAATTTTATGCAAAATACGCGGACTAAGATCAAAATTCTTCGCTGCATACGCTTGCATGTGTCTCCATCGGACGGATATTTCCGCCCAGATATCTGAAATTGCAGATCCATAGAATTTTAATGTACGTGAGCATCTTTATTTTTTTTTTCGATTTTCATAGGGGCCTTGAGATGTACATGCGTGAAAATATTTGCCAGCAACCACAAGGCATGTATGATCCCTTTTGAATTGAATGCCACGGTGCATCGTGTGCTGTTCGTGTTTCTATAAAGTAATCTAAACGTGGATAGAAAGTTGACTGTTTTGGGAAGTTTACTTTGACTACGTATTTAAAATCCGGGAGGATTGCTTGGTAAAGTTTCACCACTAGCTCTTGTACAAGGCAAGAAACAAATCTCGAGTTAATCAGGACGCAAAGTTACAGTGTAGTCACAAATAATCTCCTACATGGTCTTTCCTTTCCAAGGGGAAGTTATTCGATACCTAGTCATTGAATGAATAATGATCGTGTTCATGAGGCACAAATTGATTGACTCCATAAACAGTCTCCAACTTCTTGTGCCGCAGCACCTTTCTACGAAAACTTTTTCCTATGTGAGCTGAAGTAATAGGTTTTGGCGATTTATTAAAACGGTACGAAACAACGCGTTAGTTCGATACCTTTTCATAGAATGAATAATCGAGTTTTCATTAGCACGATTGTTAAAGCCACCGATTTGCTCCGAGAACTGTCTTAGAACTTCATCCGCCGCAGTATTATGGCCCTAAAAAGAGAACACCACCTTTCTACAAAAACTTTTTCCTTTCCAAGGGGAACTAATAGTTTTGGGGACTCATTGAGAGGGTGCGGAAAGACACATTAGTTCTATACCTAGTCATAGAATGAATAATCTCGTGTTTATTAGCACGTTTGTTAAAACTACTTATGGGCTCCGTAAACAGTCTAGAACTTCATGTGCCGCAGTACTATGGCCCTAAAAAGCAAGCAGCATCTTTCTTCTTAAATTCTTTCCTATCCAAGGGAAAGTAATAGCTTTTGGCGATTCAGTAAAAGACTGCGTAGCAGTGCCAATTCAATTCCTACTCTTATTATGAGTAACCGAGTATTCATTAGCACGATTGCTAAAGCCAACCTTAGGTTAGGTTAGGTTAGAAAACGTATACTTGTCAATTAAGACAAGTACATTACCCGGAGGTCGAATTGACCCATTGTACAACGTCCTAGTTTCTCATACCACTTATGTTGTGTGTGGTAATTTTATACATGAGTGGTGGGACCTACAGTTTAAAGTCGACCCCGAACGACAGATTTTTGAGAAATTTTTTCTCATGGCAGGTTTATTTACTCTCAGAGTTTTTGCCAGAAATCTGCTGAGAGGAAGTCACCGAAGAAATACTTTTTGTATTTTGTCTTGATATCTGGCCTGGGGCTCGAACCCTGGATTTACGTCTAATAAGCCAACACACTACCTACTAGACTACGGCGACCTCCTAAAGTCAACAATTCTGCTGACATATTTGGAAACAATTTCAACTTGCTGGCAAGCAATCAAACAATGTTCGTGGTCGAAAGCATACTATTCGCCGTATTTTTTTCGAATTCGGCCGGCGTGCATACAGATCCCAAAACAAATATGTCTTCTGGCCTGGATGGCAGTACAGCTCTGTTTCAAAGTTAGTGTTCTTATGCGTATGCTCGTCCATTAGCTGATCTCTTCAGTGCTTCTACAGTGGCAGTATTTTAACATCTTGCGGGGAGTTTGCTAATGTAACGACAAGTCCAGAAAGGGTGAGGGGTATTAACCCTAAAAACTACTGTCCAATAAGCGTATGTTCCGTACTTTCTAAGGTGCTTGGTGGTCGTCATATGTCTAAAGTCTAACAAATTAATCAGTGCCTGACAGTACGGTTCCAGCACGAAAAAAGTACCAATGGAAACAGACAATGATTATTGCATTTGTTAATATTATAAGCAAAGAAAAAAAGTACCAAGAAAAGATAATAATTCCTAGGGAGCTTCTTAAAAACAAAGTAAAGTACCAACTGATAAAAGTAATGGCACGTAAATCAAAATCTTTTCTTTTATTGCAATTAAAGGGGAGAAAAATAAGGTACCTAGGAAATATACGTCTTATTGATTTTTATAATCCTATGGACAGAATAACTGTCTACTATTCATTAAGTACTATTTTGTAAATAAATAAGTACTAAAAAGGTTGCTTTTTACCCTATATTCTAAAGGAATGGCTTTATTACATAAAAGTACCAAAACTAAATAAAAAATCTTGTATTGCAAAAGCAAAAGGACCAATGAAATCAGGTCATGGTATCCAAATGAATTTCTTCAATTAAGGAGCAACTCAACTAAGAAACCAAAAAAAGTACCAAAGCATAGAGGCAAGCATATTCGAATGAAAATCCTTTGCTTTTTGCAATTATAAGACGGAGTAAGGAAAGAAGAAAACTTCAAATTGGTGGAATTTGATGAAGCCAGGCAGATCTTAATGTAGCAAACACTCCATATAGAGTTGGGCACCCGTCAGTCTCCACATCCACTTTAAGAGATGAATACTGCACGTCTTTCCCTCTATCATTAGATAAGAAAACAGTACACTAAGCTCAATATTATTTTCCATTTAAAGGGAAAAAATATTTTCTAAAAAGGTACCCACACCGATAAAGGAAAAAAAACGAAAAAATCCACACAATATTTGTTTTTGTTCTTAATTTTAAATAATTTTTATGCATTATTTCCTACTGGGCTGCTTATCTCGAATCTCTACTCACCGCACGTTTCTTCTCCTTGAGCTGGCCCCTACAAATGGGGCATCTATTGGCCCAGGCATGTTTCTGATATGATTTGTAGACATCCAGACAATCATAGCAAAACGAATGACCGCATTGTATGCGCACTGGTGAACGTTTCTGATCCAAACATAAAACACAACGATCCGCTGCTATTGATGATGACGAATCGTTCATAATTTTTATTTTCCCGTGTTATTTGTTTTATATTTTCTCTTTAAAGAGGATATCCTCTCTCTCTCTCTTAATTGCTGCAGTTGAAAGGAAAAAAAAGATTTTTATTCTCGTTTATTTCAGGCAACCGGTTGTTTGCCTTGAGAAGTTGTCACTAAAATGACTTGTGAAATGTTTTCGTTGCTATTTCGGTGCGTTGATTGAAAATTAAAGAAAATATATGATGATGTTGAATTGAACAAAATAAACAAATAAACTGAGACTCCAAGAAAAGTCAAATGAAAACTGTTAAAAAAAGAAAAATTTGATTTTCTTTTTTATTTTTTTTTCGAGGGAAAAAATACTTCAACTGACAAATAATTCGAATAATTTCGAATATTTTCGAATTCGTTTTGGAAGAAGTTAAAAAAGAAAATACGAATATAACCCAGGAATCATTGAGGGTGTATGAAATACATATGAAAAGTACTTTTCTTTAAATGTTCCAAAAAGGGTAAAATAAAATTGCTGTCATTCGAAATGAGACTTTAAATTGAGCGTGCCACCGCTCATGGATAAAATTAACATACACAACATGGGTGGTGTAAGAAGCTAGGTTGTAATCCTGACTAAATGGTTGCAATGACCAATTAAGAAAGTAATGAAGAAGAGATTTGACTCCAACATCGAAATCACCTCTAAAATATGGGTGGGCCATTTAAAAGTTTAAATTTAAAAATGAAATCAAACAAAAACGATTTGAAATTTTGCAAATTTATTTGTCTTGTTGTGATGTCAAATTCTTCCCGTTAGAAATGGACTATTATTTTATTCACATGGCTGCCGCGACTGGCCTCACAGTACCTCATTCGATCAGAACAATTTTCGTGCACTTTTTCAAGTGTATGGGCCCGTATATCGGCAATGGCATTACGAATGTTGGCCTTCAAATGCTGAATTATGCCTGGTTTGTCGGCATAACACCTTTCTTTAATGGCGTCCCACAGAAAATACTCCAACGGCGACAAATCGTAGCTCTTTGGTGGCAAATTGGCATCACAATTTCGTCTAATTAAACGACCACCAAACGTTTGACGCAATAAATCGATTGTGGCACGACATGTGAGGCAAGTTGCCCCATCCTGTTGAAACCAAACATCATTTTAAATCAATACGCCACGGTTTTAAATCGCAGCTCCTTGGTGGCCAATTGACATCATCATTTCGGCTAATTAAACGGCCATCAAACGTTTGATGCAATATAACGATTGTGGCATTAGTTGGAGAGGAAGTTGCACCATCCTGTTGAAACCAAATATCAATCACATCAATAACTCACAGCAAATAGTCCAACGTTTCAAATCGCAGTTTTTTAAGGGCCAATTGACATCACCATCAAACGTTTGACGTAATAAATCGATTGTGGCATGAGTTGTAGAGGAAGTGGCACCATCCTGTTGAAACAAAATATCAATCACATCAATACCTCACAGCAAACAGCCCAACGGTGTCAAATCGCAGCTTCTTGGCGGCCAGTTGACATCACCATTTCGGCTAATTAAATGGCCATCAAATGCTTGACGCAATAAATTAATTGTGGCATGAGATGTGTGCCAAATTGAAACCAAACATTGTTCACATCAATACCATGCAGAGCGGGAACAGAAAAATCGGTTATCATGATGCAATAAATGTCACCATATGGGCCAATGATGCCTCTGCTCCACAAGCCACACCAAACAGTCACTCGTAATTAGTGTATTGGCTTCCGTAACACAACGTGTGGGTTTTTTGTGCCCCAAATACAGCAATTTTGCTTATTGACGTACCCCCAGATGAATATAAGCTTCATTCGAAAAAATGATTTTCGTGCAGTTTCTCGTTGGGCCAATAAATCCCAAGGTTGCTCAAACGTAAATCGATTCATTACGTTCAAAGGAGATAATAGCCTGAATTTTGTGACAGAATAGAATGATATAAGTATTGTCAGATTCCAAATATTTGATGATTCAAATTTAATTTGATAGATGGCCCAGCCATATATATTACCCTCTAGGTAGGTGCGTAGGTTGAAGGAGAGGAGGCCATCTAAGAGTATCATGCCTATCGGCATACACCTTAGCCATTAAATAGTTTTGAGCAGACCATAAAACTTTAAAATTTTTTTGATATTTTTCAATGAATAAACAGGATTAATAGAAAGTCGCTGTAGTCTAGTAGGTAGTGTGTTGGCTTACTAGACGTAAAGCCAGGGTCAGACATCAAAACGAAATACAAAAAAATATTTCTTCGGCAACTTCCTCCCAGCAGATTTCTGGCAAAAACTCTGACGGTAAATAAAAATTGCCATGAATAGTTTCTCAAAAAGCAGTCGTTCGGAGTCGACTTTAAACTGTAGGTCCCGTCACTCATGTATAAAATTAACACACACAACATAAGTGGTGTGAGAAACTAGATTGCAATCCTGACTGAAGGGTTGTAATGACCAATTATGTATGTATTTAAGTATGTATGTATGTAAACAGAATTAAGAAACGTGTTAAAAACCCTTGTGTTTCAATACAAGTCCTTGTACTTCCATCTTGAGTGTCGTAAACTAACTTTACTTCACCTATATTTTGCCCATATAGTATGTCATCTGTATAATAGTATTTGTTGTCAATAGTTTTTGTTTCAAATGAAGGCATTTTTTGTAAAACTGTTTTCAAATTCTTGCCATAAAATCTTTTGCTGAAAGAAAAAACGTTTTTGAAGAACCAAGAAGAATATGAGAGAAGTCATAAAATGAAGATATTTGTTGATGTATGTATACATATATAAGTGTGTGTATGTAAGCATTTTAAAATCCTTTTTACCATTTTTGACTCCATAAAATTGCATTTATTAATTTCCTTCCTTGATGCAGCCAAAAAAAAGCTAAAAAATACACCATGGCTGTAGCAAGCATTTCAAAGAGCAGCATAAAAATCTTAGCAAATCTTTTACTCTTTTAACATTTGCAATAGTAACAACAACAACAGCAACAACAGAAATGAAAAATAATATCTTTTTGGAAGAAATATGTTCATACTTTGCCCTCTCAACTCAACTGTACAGCAGAAGTCGGCTATATAGAGTAGCGTAGCAGTGATAGTGTGCCGAGCTACACAGGCTTTTTAAAGATCCATAAAATATTTTCGTCATATAAAACTCAGCAATAGACACACATACAGAGACAGAGAGAGAGAGAGAGAACGAGCTACACACTCTTGCAACTGGGTTAACTGTGCATCGTAATAAAAAACAAAAATAGAAATGAAATGGAACCAGAATACAATCAAAAATGCTGCTGGTGTTTTATTTGCTCTCTCTGTCTCCCTCTTTCTCTCTCGTTTTGTTTTTTGTTGCCTCTTATTTCATATGTATGTGTGGCAAAAGAAGAAGAAGAAAAGGAGAAATTTTATATCCTCAATTTAAAATAATGCCGGAAAATTTTCTAAACTCAGCATTTCCTACAGACGGAACAAGCAAATGCCATCGTCAAAGGCCCTTAAAAAAACGACAGAAAAAGGAAAAATTACTAGGGACACTTTATACACTCTAGCACTTATGATATGAAAAGGATAAGAGAGCAAGAGAACGGCATAGAGAGCAGGGGAAAACTAAAAGCATGAAATAAAATTTGTACATCAATCATATTTGCATTAGAATAATAAAATATTCGTAATGAAAAAAACGAAAATGAAAACGAAATAACAAAACATGCTGCATCCGCCCTCACCCCCAAAAATAAGTACTTTTCTTGTATTGTTTCTCAAACAGTGCAAAAAGGGAACAAAACAAGAGGGAAACATTGAAAATTATGGCACAACTTATACAACTTATTAGATTTTGAAAAATCCACAAAAAAAACCACCAGCAAAGGGACTGTAATGTAATTAATATGAAAACTAGGAAATTAAGTCTTCAAGGGCCCAAAAGTACTTCTCACAATAATTTGGTACTTTCAAAGGTACCAAAAATAACAGGAACCCTATGGATTTAAAATATGATTTTCCAATACACGCGATTTTGGACACATGGCAATTGACGTATGTAGAATGTGTAGAGATGGGGAAAAGGAGGCAACTATTCTTTACCTATTGGGTACATGCCCAGCACTATGTTGGACGAGAAAAAGTTTAGTTGGTACCTACTATACGGGTGATTTTAAAGATCTATAAGTAAGAGAAGTGAAGCGAGAGAAGTGAAGTAAGAGAAGTGACGCAAAATCTTGGGGCAAACCCCAGCTCAGACATTAACCAAAAGATAATCTAAATAGATTATTCTTATAAATAGCAGAACTATCTAAAGAAGTTGGCATACTTACTTTCATACTTACTTAATTGGCCATAACAACCCATTTAACGGATTTCGGCCTGCCGCAACACATCCTTCCAGGCGCCTCTGCTTCTTGCGCGCCTACACCAGTTGGTCACACCAATCAATAACAGGGCTTCCTCGATTTTGTCCTTCCAACGTAAACAAGGCTATCCTCTTCGCAAACCTGTATCGCCGGAGCAGCCTCCTCCAATCGAACGACATGGCCTAGCCAGTGCCACAGTGGTATAGCCACAGTGAAGTCGTGGTAGTCTAGTAGGTAGTGTGTTGGTTTATTAGGCGTGAGGCCCCGGATCGAAATCCAGGTCAAATATCTCCGACAAAACGAAATACGAAAAATATTTTCTCGGCAATTTCCTCTCGGCAGATTTCTACCAAAAAAAAACTCTGAGAGTAAAATAAAATTGCCATGAAAAGTTTCACAAGAATCTGTCATTCGGAATCGAGTTTAAACTGTAGGTCCCGCCACTCATGCATAAAATTAACATACTCAATGGTGTAAGAAGCTAGGTTGTAATCCTGACTAAAAGGGTAGTAAGGACCAATTAAATAAGTAAGTAATGGGCATTACATGTCTAGATCGCATCATCAAAAGCTTTGAATGTTTCCAAAACTAGAAGAAAATTGTGGTTAACTATGGTATCATGGCATGCGTGTAAGGATCAGTCATTACAACCCTTTAGTCAGGATTACAACCTAGCTTCTTACACCATTTATGTTGTGTGTGTTAATTTTATACATGAGTGGCGGCAACTACAATTTAAAGTCGACTCCGAACGACAGATTTTTGAGAAACTTTTCATGGCAATTTTATTTACTCCCAGAGTTTTCACCAGAAACCTACCGAGAGCCAGTCGCCAAAGAAAAATTTTCTCCATATTTTGGTTTTGTTGGAGTTGTCTGACCTGAGGTTTGAACCAAGGCCTCACGTCTAATAGGGCAACACACTATCTATTAAACTATGGCGACTTTACTGTGCCCATAGAAACTTTTTTATGCCGACTACCTACATACCTATGAGGGTAATCCATTTAGACAATCACAGGTGCTTTATTCCTACAATAAACGTTTGTTTCTATAGTGGTTCTATGTTTCGCTCACGGTTACAATTATGTTACACTTTTGATAGCATGCAGTATGGATAATACAGCTCGCGTCCCGAAAAAAACAGTAGCCACTTCGTTTTTCTTTAGTCGTTCTAGAAACGCGCTATTTCGACTTATAGTAGGTCTCCGTTATGTTTTGCTATCTTCACGTTTGGGAAATGATGGAAATACTATTTCATATCGAGGCAAGACAACGCCAAACCATGGCACTCATATTGTAGAAAGCTTTCCAATACTTGAATGTTTATTCAAAATTTAAACCATCTGGGCCACAAGAGATTGTGTTCATAATGCTTTCAAGAACACAATACCATGAACAACAGTATTCCCATAAAAAGAGTTGTCCACATCTAAGAACTTCTCTGCTTTTATACGGACACAATAAAGTTCTTTCAAGCACTTGGTGTTAAGGTTGGCAAATACATATGCCCGTGTTCTCATTCTACTTTTAGGTCAACATTGTGTGAGGTGGCATGGTGTAGTAATTAAAGTGCTTGGTTGCAGGGATTAGTAATCCAAGTTCAAGTTCCGCAGATAATAAAATAATTTTCCAATATTTTCTTAATTCAAAACAACAATTAAGAGACCTTAATACCCGTCTAAATTGTTCTACCAGTAGGGCTTTCATTATCAGACAGAATGACATCAAAAATGAACATCAAAATACAATGACGAGGTAGTGTTTTCTCCCGGCTACATGTTAGAATTATTAGGACTCAATGATAAGAGTCTCTCTCTACTACTCTTAATACATTTTAAAGAAAATATTTTTCAATGTTGAAGGGCTGATAGCAATACTATCTTTCTAGAACTTGCTTAACTTATACACAAATCGAAAAAAAAATGTTTCTAAAATTCTCAATTCTTATGGACGTGCTTGCTTGTTGGAATTATTTGAACTCAATGATCAGAGTCCCAATACATTTCAAAGAAAATATTGTTCATATTGAACGGCTGCTAGCAATACTACCGTCCTAGAACTTGCTTAACTTGTTCTCAAATAAAAAATAATTTTTTTCCAATATTTTCAATTCTTATGGACGTGTTTGCTTTGAACTCAATGATCAGAGTCTCTCTTTACTACTTCCAATACATTTTAAAGTAAATATTGTTGATAGCGAACGGCTGATGGCAATACCATCATTCTAGAACTTGCCTAACTTATTCATAAATCAAAAAAATCTAAGAGAGGTTTTACACACCTTTTGCTTATTAGAATTATTTGAGCTCAGTCAGTCTCTCACCCTTATGTCCAATATATCTTCACAGAATATACATATAATTTACAGTTAACAACAGATGGCAACCCTATTATACTAGAACTTGCTTAACTTGTTCTCTAATCAAAAACAAAATTTCTTAAATTTTCAACATTTCCGATCGTGCTTTAAAATCATTCAGGCAACCTATTTCTCTATTATAATTACGCAAATAGGCCTCCTAAAATCTTTGAAAATATCTTCAAATAGCTCTGGTCCATTAATTTTTATGCTGCTTTTCGTTTTTTTTTTGCTTTCCAAAAACAAACACATTAAATACCCCGTGTAAGTGCATATACACAGGGGCAAAGTATCGATAATGTGTTCTGCCTGGCCGTGACAGTAAATAGTTGCCTCATTTACAGGCTATTTCCCACAACAACAACGGCAACAACAAGGACAATAATGGCGAAAAAAGTATTTTGTTTTTACATAATGTGGCAATATTTTGTATGTACTTTTCACCTGCTTAATTAATTTTCAACTGCTATGCTTCGTGCAACGGGTAACAGGATATGTAGCAAATACAATAACTACTGCTACAACTGCTGTTGCATTTTGTCCTGGCAAGCTTAAAACGCTGCCAATGAGATGGACACAGACAGACAAACACATGCTTATACCATATATTGTAGACTTATTCTCTCTTTCTCTCTCTCTCTCTCTCTCTCTATGAATGTGTGTGTTTTTGTATATTATTTGCTGTGTATCAAGATTTTTTCCTTCTTCTCTCTTTTTTTTTGGCTGTTCAAAGCCTCACAACCATAAGCATTCAGCAAATGTTGTGTCTCCACACCCACATAGGCCCTTTAAAGCACTGGCTTTTGATTTTATCACGGTTTAAAGTGTTATTACAGCCGCTGATGCTACTGCTACTAGTGCTGCTGCTGATGCTGATGCTGGCAGTTTTATTTCAAAGTTGCTTAAATGTTTATAAGCACTTAATGTATTACATTTAAAATGCTTATCAACTGCATTTGCTTGTTTAAATACTTTATCATGGGAAAAAAAGCAAAAAAAGAGCATAAAAAAGAGAAAAATAAAACATAAAAAAGATTTAAAAAAGAAACATTGCGATGATGACAAGAAGATATTATTAGGGAAGCGCCAATTACAAGGTTTCATTTCACTTAGAACGCCAGTTTTTCTTTTTAGCAAATTCTTGAATCAAAGTTTTCTGAATTCGAGTCTGATTGTTGACAATACTCACTTTATGCATTGTAATGTGGCAATCAACATATTGCCATAGTCGATTAACGGATTTAAAAAAATTTGATTTGATACCAACTGAAAGACAGTCACATGGCAAGCATTAAGAAGGAAAGGAAATTATCCCACGAAATAATTCGAAACTTCAGGACTATGAACCAGAGAGAATGCAGGAATATTGGTTTTATTACAACGAAACCATCTAACAACCATTTCATATTGCCTTACTTACTTAACTTGTCATTACAACCTTTTTAGTCAGGACTACAACCTAGCTGCTCACACCACCCATGTTGTGTGTGTTAACTTTATCTATAAATAGCGCAATTTGCAGTTTACGCCTTTTCATAAAATGAGCTGAAAGTCTTCCAGCCTTTAATAATCATGCTAAAAGTATTTTTTTGAAATTCGAATGAAAAGGATTTTTTCCAAAAAAAAAAATATATTTATCTTAATTTTTTTTTAGAAAATTTTAACCATTTTCATAAAACTTTTATCACACAACTTGTAGTTTTATGTAAGAAATAATACTGTATAAATAGTTTGGGCGTAGATATCATACTTTCAGAGCAGTCCATATGTCCTTTTTTTAAGATTTTTAAATATTTAATTTTTTGTTCGCCTAAAAGATAAGAAAATTAAAGAAAATATATTTAAATAATGATGCTAATGTTTTTATGTTCCTTTTTGATATATTTTCTTCTCAAATTAATGTTTTTTAGCAACAGAATTCAAAAACTTTTTAGTTTTATTGTTGAAAATGAATATTACCTCCAGCGATTTTAATTGAAATTGAATCAGGGAGAGAGCATTCTTATTGACATAAACGATGTTCTATTGCAACGGGAAACTTTTTTACCTCACATGACGTTGACAAATATTTCTAACGAATCACAAGAATGGTTTGTACCATCAGGTTTCAGCCAGCCATCAACTGAGAGTGTTACTGATGCGAGTGACAATAAGCTGTCCTATCTAAGCAGTTGGAAACTTATAAATCGCCACAAAGCATGGCTGCTAGATGTCAAATTATAACCATTTAGAAAGAAATAAAACCAGGCTGACATGAATTACTTGTTTTTTATGTAAAAAACCATGCCAATGTACATCATGTCAAAAATTTTGGCGCAAATTTCATAAAAGTGATAATAAAGTGTAAAAATAGTAAATAAATAGTTTTATTAAAATGAATTAAAATATTAAAATTTTTTAACAAAAACTATCAATAATCGTGACAATACCATGTACTACAAGGATGTATCAAAAGTGATACATAATCTAGAATTATGAAGTTTTTTAAGGCTCGATCTACGGTTAATGTCGTCTCTAATAGATTGGTTTTTGGAGAAACTTCTTCATCACAATTTTTTATTTACTCTCAGAGTTTTTGCCCGAAAACTGATGAGAGATAATCGTCAAAAGAAATATTTTCTTGCAACATTTCATTTTGTTAGAAATGCTAAACTGGTGTTAGAAGCACGGTCTAACGTTTAATAAGTCAACACACTACCTACTAGACTACAGAGTCTTTTCATACGTCAATTGGAATATAACAGTGAATCCTTCAATCACATCATTTGATTATCATTGTCCTGTGAATAATAACATGAGCGCAGAATAGAAATCTGTTCCGTTCTGTTCTATTTTCTGATGACAATTCGAAGATTTCAATTTTCGTACAAAGAATATCAGTCTACAGTCAAATAAATAGATAGCATCTGTTAATGGGGGCTGAAGCTGTATTTAAACAAATGGCCAGTTTGAACGGGGAAAGTGGCATTCCCAAGTTGATTGAGGAAGATTCCGAAAGCAGTGCGCCAGCTCTGGCCAGCTCATCGGCCCTGCAGTTTCCTGGAATGTCGCAGTGTCCGGGATCCCAGACAAGTGTGACGCCGAAGAGCCCAGAAAGGAGATTGAGGCAGCGGCGACATTCTCTGACGATCCTGGAATTATCTGCAACGTTCGACACAGACTTTATCGCAGCCTGGCTATCGGAGTAGATCGAGATACAAGGATAGTGCTGAAATGTAATTTTTAAGGCAACAGAATTAATAGTCAACTACAGAGCACCTAGAGCTCATGTTACTACAAGAGTTAGAACAGAGCGATCTTATATTGGAATGCATGGCAAAATGTTGTTCTACATTGCTTATTTAGCAACAAAAACAAGAAAAGAGAGAGAAAGAAAGAAAAGTTAGCCATCATTGCATTCATATATAAATTATCCTTCTAAACATATACCCCTAACCAATCAATCCCATTTACTCCTTATTAGATGCTTAAGTTTTTAGTTCCTCAGATCCAGCAGTTCCTTAACAAATCGGCATCTAAAGACAAGGGCAGTGCCATAAAAAATGATCCACTGTTTTTTCTGTATAGCCTACAGACATCAGAGGTATTGCTACGCCATTTACTTATCATATGTCTAAAGGGGCCATGCCCCATTAGTAATTTTATAATTTCTTTCATCTTCCGCCTACACTTGCTAACGATTCGTTTCTATAGGATTGAGCTATGGCCATAAGACTGTTGCAACAATACAGTCCGTTCTACATCCCCATTCACGGTTTACAAGTGAATCGAACTTGTCCCAATAAATTCAAAAAATGAAGTACATTGGTTGTCTCAACGACTTCTGCTCTGTTAAAGCTTCCAAAGCGGAACCTAATCTTGCCAATCATTAACATCGTACTAACCAGGTACCCAGCATAATCTAAGCCGCTAATCTAATAAAAGATTGCTTAGCAGTTGTTTACATTCCCAGACTAGATGTGACATAAAAACACGTCGTCTCAAAGCCTTTAGTGTTGCCTGATTACAACTTAAAACTCTTAAGCTCTCCGGTATATGTTTCCTTACTAGGTGGACGACCTTATAGACACCTCGAACCGCCGCATGAAAAACACTATATTCCTCCGAAATACTATATGAATTCCTGACATTTCTACGAAATGATGAATCCTGCTTTCGTGCCCGTCATTATTTTGAATCCGTCATTGAAAATATTCTAGCCATCGAAGTGTCCATCTAAAATTATCCAGAATTCCTTATCAAGTATTGTTGCTTCGATGTATCCCAGGAGTGAGCTTTTGTGGCCGTGATAGCTCTTCTGCAGTGGCAAATGATCCACTGTAGAAGGTCTTACTAGACCTAACTTATTCAGTCGAAAGGGGCTTCCAACTACTACCTTCTGCCCGTTTTCCTCAATGGAGAATAAGTGAAGAATGACAGTCAGAACTGCCTGTGTATAAAATAAACTTCAAAACATATGCGTTCATCTTAAGCGATCCTGGTTGCATATAACCAAGCCAATCAACTTCTTTGAAAAATATGCTTGCGGTCTTAAAAACATTTCTTTACCCACAAGTACCGCCTTAATATTATAAATAGGTTGTGGTAGATTTTAACAAACACTTGCCTACAGATTTTTATTTAAATAACTTGGCATACAGGCATAAATGCATAAATTCTCTTACTCCCTCGCACAGCCTTACTATAATTGTTCCTCTTGTGTTGTACTAACTATATCTTTGGCCCACTTACAACACACACAAGTAGAGGGCTCTCTGGCTTCGCCAAGCTAAAGGAATACAATATATCACATGAAATGAAGAAACCTCAACTTGCTAGTGTTTGCTCCTCTGTTCTATATTAAGCAATACACACACACATACACACTTACAAATGTTGCTGCATACTTTCTGGCAAGAAAACATGGTTGTTTTAACACAATAACTATGTGTTGTGCCATGCTATGCTATGTAGAGTAGAGAGTAGCACGCCAAATGACAAACAGAACTACAGGCAGGCTGTTGTATTAAAAAGCCTCATCTACCACAAATTTACCGTGTGTTGGTATTAACATCACCACCACTACACAAGCAAACCAAAGCAAACTCTCTATCAGCCTAATACCAACACACTTACACTCTTTTCTGTCTTTCTCTGTTTCTCTTTTACGTATCCTTGGTCATGTAAATTGCAATTGTTTCTTTAGATGAGAGTAGTACCGTTACCGCTTAAAACCTTAAGCAACATTTTATGATGGTCATGTTATTGTAGCAGGCCTAGCAAGAGTACAAACTGAATGGAAGGGAAAGGTAGTAAGGGTGAGAGAGAGAGACCGAAAATAAAGCTCATTTTCTCAACGAAGTTATTTTTGTGTGTTTACATGTATTTTAAACCCACATACATTCCTATACAACCAGCTACTGTTATGTATCCACCTACAAACATACATGCACATTGTCTCTCTCTTTATTGTTGTTGCTGTTGTTGTATTTGTAACATTTGTTGTACAAAATTTGTTGTTTTTTTTTGTATAATTTTTGAAAATATTTTTTTTGTGATTCTTTTTTGTTTTCGTTCTTATCTTTTGCAACTCACGTTTATGTCATGAATGCAATTAAGGTGACCAGGTGGAAAATTGTTTATTTAAGGGCGTTAAAAAAACATTTAAATAATAACAAGGGATACAGGAGGGTTTAAAAAAATATATAAAGGATAAGTAGAAGCATGTATAGCCACGGCCTCGCATCTAGGCCATGGTTCATATCCCAGCCTAGAATCAATATGAACAAATATTCTTTCGGCGAGTACCTCTCAGCAGATTTCTGGCAAAAACCCTGTGAGTACAACAAAATTGCTATGAAAAGTTCCTCAAAAAATCTGTCGTACGGAATCGACTTTAAACTGTAGGACCCGCCACTCATGTATAAAATTAACACACAACATAGGTGGTGTGCGAAGCTAGGTTGTAATCCTAACTGAAGAGTTGTAATTAAGCAAGTAAGTAGGTGTACAGTATTGTTTGAAACAATTTTAATAGAAGGAGGCACAGAAAATCTCAATTGTGGGGTTCAAGAATGAAATATTTTTAAAAATATTTATGACTGTCATTCCAGTTGTAGCAAGTTTAATTCCCTTCAGGGTCTTCTGCTGTTTGTACTCCTAGAGATACCCAATTCCTTCATAATTCTCTAGTGGCCAATATTCAAATCAAATCTTTGTACAACGGCCTCTAGACGCTGAGTCGTATATGTAACTGATCGAAACGAGTGCCACAAGTAGTTGCAATAAATTGAAGTCTTGTCTGGAATGTAAAGGGTGTGCCAAATAACTTTTTTTTTTGAAAATGCTTTAAAAGAAAAACTACTGAATATTTTATCAAATTTCTGTTTTTATTTGAAAGTATAATCCTTCCGGTTAATAATGGAAAATAATTTCATTCAAATGGCTGCCTCGGCTGGCCATGCAGTAGCCTACACCAGAAGATGCCGATTTTGGCAAAAAAATCATCTTTTCAGATGAAGCACATTTTGATCTTGGCGGGTATGTAAACAAGCAAAATTGTCGAATTTGGGGCACAGAAAACCCGCGCGCATACATTGAACAGCCGACGCACCCAAAACGAGTCACTGTTTGGTGCGGATTTTGGTCCAGAGGCATAATTGGGCCACTTTTCTTCGAAAATGAGCAAGGAGTGGCCGTTACAGTCAATGGCGATCGTTATCGGACCATGTTGAACGAATTTTTGTTCACAAAAGTTGAAGAGGAGGATATTGGCAGCATTTGGTTTCAACAGGACGGCGCTACGTGCCACACAGCCAAAGCTACACTCGATGTTTTGCGCAGAGCTGATGTTGTTTGACCACCTCGGAGCTGCGATTTGACACCGCTGGACTATTGTTTGTGGGGTGCCGTCAAAGATAAGTGTTACGCCGACAAGCCAGAGACAATTGACGCTTTAAAGGACAATATTCGTGAAGCCATTGGTGAAATATAGCTGCACACAATCGATAATGTTCTTAAAAATTGGACCGATCGTGTAGGCTACTGCATGGCCAGCCGAGGCAGCCATTTGAATGAAATTATTTTCCATTATTAACCGGAAGGATTGTACTTTCCAATAAAAAAAGAAATTTCAGAAAATATTCAGTAGTTTTTTTTACAAAGCATTTAAAAAAAAGTTATTTGGCGGAACCTTTAGTATGTTGGCTTATTAGACGCAAACCCGTCTATGAAAAGAAATATTTCTCTCAGCAGTCTTCTGCAAAATACTCTCCCAGAATAAAATAAAATTGCCATTGAAAACTGTCGTGCAAAGTCGGCATTAAACTTTTGGTTACACCATTCATGTCTAAAATTAATACACAGAACCTGGGCGGTGTGAGAAACTAGGTGGTAATCCTGACTAAAAGTTTAAAATGACCAAATAGCAATACTTTTATCGTTCAACTGAACATTTTAGTAAGAATTTTAGAAATCTAAAGACCCATGTATTCGGACTCCTAGAGGCTGTGGTAAGCTTAACAAAATCCATATGGAAATAATACCGATCGATATTTAGATCTTAACACGGGGAGATATAATATCATTGCGATGGAATTTTGAAAACAATCTGTGCTATAGCTAGCTATATAATCGAACTATTACTTAGAACCTACATAGTGGGAGGGCGTACCTATCTCAACAAGGGGACATGAAATGCTTTTCAAAATAAATAAGCAATCTGGTCACCTGTTTATTAACCACATTAACCTGCATTTAAGCATCGACCCTCTTATCCAACACCATTAAACAAAGAAATGCACAGAAATGCTCTCACATACCTAAACACACACACACACACACACACAGTTAAAGACAATTTTGTGTTGGCTTTTAGCCAATTTGTTGTATATTGTCGTCGTATGTGGCACGTGTGAAAAGGAGTGAGTGTGTGTTGTGTTTAAGCAATAAAAACAACAACCAAAAGGCACAAACAAAACTAACAACACTTTAACATTACCATCCTGACAACAACAACACCAACAACAACAACAAAGCAACCAAAAGCAATGATAAGTTTCACTCCAGTAGAGGATTAAAAATTAACAAAAAAAATCAAAAAACGAAAAAAAAGGAAAAGAAGGAAAAAAACTAAAAAGAATACTAGAAATACATACACAAGAGTGGGAAAACTGAAAATAAAAAATTTTACGTTTTTTGACACTTTGCCCAGTTTTTGTGTTTCTTTTTTTTGTTTTTGTAAAATTTTGTTATTGTGATACTACTTCGTATGGTGTATGCTGGAACTACATACACACTTGCAGCATTAAAACTCTATTCAAATAGCTGAAGCTGGAATAAAGTAACCAAAAATTACAAAAGCAAACCAAAACAAAATAAGAAAAAAATATTTACTGGCAGATATTTAAAAAAAAATATAAAAAAAAATAAAAATAAAACCAAAGAGAAAGTGTTGGTAAATTGGCTGATTTTCAACACATGTGACATCTGTTTACTGCTGCTGAGCAGCGATAAACAACACCAGCCATAACAGCAGCAACAGTAACAACAAACAACAGACAGACAGACAAAGATAGTAAAAATATTATAGTCCTCCTCACAAAAAAAAGGAAAAACAAGGAGCATTAAAAAAGTTTTACTTGCACTTCTAGTTTGATAACCAGTGCCTGCTTATACACCCATAGAATATGGTTAGTAAAAGAAAAAATTCTTTAAAAAACTTTATTTGGCTTTTAAGTAAATATTAAAACAGTTTAGAATTTTTTATTATTTTTAATTTTTTAAAAAAAAATTTTTTTTTCCAAAGTAGGGGGGACCCTACATTCTACATTCTACATTTCCAGCCAAAATAAATAAACAAACGAAACGAAACAAAATAAAACCGTATGCAAGTAAATAAAATCCAGAGAGAGAGAAAGAGAAAGAAAAAGAGAGAGAGAGAGAGAGAGAAATATTTTAAATATTGTAATAAAAAAAATGTTTAATATCCTGTTGCTACAACAGTTGATACATTTACTTGAAACAACAGGGGCACTAAACACAGGTTTTATTACATCAATGCCACGTTTTACGTTTGATAGTCTTTAGAAACTGTAAAGATGCCTGGGAAAATTGTTCTAAAGACAAAAGCTAAGATTAAAATGGATTTTTTTTCAAAAGAACTGGCCCTTAGCATTCAATATTAAATCATAAAATAGCAAAAGATAAGAGAGTGGTAACTTGGTTAAATTAGAGCCCTTTTGAGCACGCTTTGGAGTTCCAAACCTAACTGACAATTCCTTTCTAGGTACACGATAAGGGTTAATGTACATAAAATCGGTTAAGGAATACTATCCGCTTTCTTCTGCACAAAAATTGGTACAACTGTATGACCATCTAAACCCCCTTTAAGCGATCTGGACAGCATCATTGCTATGCATTTAAAGCACGGCCATCTTGTAATCAAGCTGAACACCAATCTACACTTTAAATTAAGTAGTTATTCTGATTCGGAAGTCCCCATAGTCTAGCATATAGTGTGTTGGTTTATTACACATGAGGCCTCGATTCAAATCCCAAGTTCGATCTCCAACAAAACGAAATCTTAATCAAAAAACTATGAAAGTAAAATAAAATTACCATGAAAAGTTTCTTAAAAAATCTGTCGTTCGGAGTCGACTTTAAATTGTAGGTATCGCCACTCATGTATAAAAAAATTGTCACACACAACATAGGCTAGGTTAGGTTAGAGGACGTGTACTTGTCAATTAAGACAAGTACAGTACCCGGAGGTCGAATGGACCCATTGTACAACGTCCTAGTCTCTCGCACCGCTTATGTTGTGTGTGTTAATTTTATACATGAGTGACGGGGGACCTGCAGTTAAAAGTCGACTCCGAACGTCAGATTTTTGAGAAACTTTTCATGGCAATTTTACTCGCAGAGTTTTTGCCAGAAATATGCTGGAAGGAAGTCGCCGAAGAACTACTTTTTGTATTTTGTCTTGACATCTGGCCTGGGGCTCGAACCCTCGCTTTACGTCTAATAAGCCAACACACTACCTACTAGACTACGGCCACTTCATCACACACAACATAAGTAATGGGAGAAGCTAAGTTGTAAGCCTGACTGCAGGGTTGTAATGACCAATTATGTATGCATGTGTCTATGTTATTCTGATATTTAATAGTGCCACTATGTGTGGAATATAACATCCTTCTAATGTCCTTGACAGCTTCTCGGGTTGAAGCGCATTCGAAATTTTCAACTTTTCATGACTATGGCGTATAAATCATGCGGAATTTGAAGGATAGCTTTGAGGACCACTGTTGTTTTGTGGTTTATTCGCTTACATCAGGGGCTTATAAAAAACCGCAAGAAAAAGTCTAACGAGGTCCAATCGCACGATGTGGGTGGGCATCACGTCCATGTGAGACGACACATCGAGCTCTTTGGCGTATAAATCATGCTGAATTTGAAGAGTAGCAGGGAGTATATTGACTTTGAAGAGCACTGTGGTTTGTGGTTTATACGCTTACATCTGCGGCTTAAGAAAAAATCACTACCAAAAGTCTCACGAAGTCATATCGCAGGATGTGGTTGACCATCACCACCACGTGAGACGACACATCGAGCTGTCACATCGCTCATGCGGCATATCTCATGTGGCATGAACTGTGTTGAAACCATATGTCCTTGGTATCCAAATCATGCAATTGAATCCAAAATAATAGTGCTACAGTGCTCGCTGTTCTCAAAGGGTATGTACTAATCAGAGGTCAGCAATGAGTATTCAAAACGATGAGTAGATTCGAATCATACTTATAATTTCTGATACTTATACGCATTCATACTTATTTTAATGTCATACTCATACTACTCATATTCAAAGTTTGAAATACTCATGATACTCGTACTTAACAATACGACTGTAAATTTTGACGAATGATTCGAATCACTCGAATCATTTATGAGTATTATAAGTATTTTTCTAAATTTATGAATCTGAATGAGCAGGCGTATGAATCAAACACATTTCGAATGTTATGAGTTTGATATCAACGTTGTACTCATACTCATTGCAACTTGTACTTATAACTCAATGTTGTACTGAGTACGAATGAATCAGAGTAGTTGGATTTCAATACTGTTGACTCACTCATACTCAAAATTTCATGAGTACTTATGAGTAGCGAAAAAGCGATTCATTGCTGATCTCTGGTACTGATGTCTCTTTCAGTCCGAAATCCACACTAAACTATGACTTTTTCGGGATCCATTGAATGCTCTTAGATTTGATGTGGATTCGACAATTTTGGTCTGTTCGTTCACGTACCTTCTCTTCCAAAAAGTGGTCTCTGCTGAAAATGGTCTGTTGCCCACTGCTCTAGAGCCCCTTCAGTGAACACATGTTGTTTCTGTCCCTCATGATTCATTGGCATAAGGGACTTAATAAATAACAACTAATTTGCCTGAAATAGCTTCAACCAGATGGCCGTTTACAATTGTTGGAAGATCTGTGGTAATTAAAGGAGTTCAAAATTTTCCAAATTTCTTATTAGAGAGGAATTACGTAAACACATAATTTAGTCAGTATTACAACCTAGCTTCTCACATCACTTACGTTGTGTGTGTTAATTTTTATACATGAGTGGCTGGACCTACAGCTTAAAGTAGACTTCGAACGACAGATTTTCGAGAAGAGAAGAATTATACTCATTAAACTTTTATGTGATTAGTCGCAGGCCTTTAATGTGATCAAGACTGATCATTTGTGGCTGAAATCACTTTTATTTTCTCTCAGCTTGTAGCTGATCGTCTTGGAAATACGGTTGAATACAATTCTCCAAAATATCATGCTGGTCGCTTGTGAAAGCTCGACGCCACCAAGGGTCTGTTAATCTATAATGTGTTCTTATTCCCATCGTTAAAAAAGGCTGATTGAGCACTGTGGTAACACACCAGCACAGTAGTGATCCTGGATATAGTCCAGTCACTAGGCTGTGTTGTAAGAATTAAATTCTTTTGTCAGGCCAGCCTGGACACCCTGACAGACATCGAAGCAAATACCACAGCAATGATGTAAAGAGGGTGCAATAAAGTGGGAATTTCGTTTTTGTTATCACAGTAATGTGTGGCGTGTTATTGTCCACATGGAACTCAACAATTCTGAGTGTTCTATCTTGGCTTGACTTTATTCATTTTCATGGGTTTGCTTGTGAAACCTTGATGGAGAGTAGAAGCTTAATTGTATGATTTCCTGATGATAATAATTTTTTCCAGGAACTGTTTTATATACCAAAGCTTTTCACATTGCATTGTAATGTCGTATGACATAAGCTCCTTTGGCAGCCTTGGCCTCAAAAAGCTGTTTAACGGATTTAGATTCATAACATAGTGTCCAGAGGTCACTAAATTTAATTTGAAGTTAATTTCTGCTTTAATAAATCTTTTATTAATTAAATGATAAGGAAATGCCATGAAAATTAAACACAAAAAGCCACAAACTTTAAGGAAAAAAACTTGTCTTCATAATTTGCAAAATGTTTACGAGACTTTCTTCTTTTTTTTTTTGAACGCTATGTACATGCCCTAGACGCTATGCTATGATGCAATTGTTATATTTTTTTAATTAACAAATATTTCTTTGCCTTTATCAGCAATAAAAAGGAATTGCGGCCATCAAAGGCTTTATTACAGCGAGAGAAATAAAAATAAAACCAAAGAAATCCTTTACATAAAAAACATGCAGAAAGAGAGAGAGAGAGTATAGAGGGAGAGAGAGAGAGAAAGAGAAAAAATATGCTTTAATAGTTATTATTTTTAATAAACTGCACACAAACAATTACAAACACAAGCACGATTTCATTCTTATAATAATACACCCGCATAAACATGTACTCATACTGTGTGTGCTAACATTTCATCACTCCCCCTCTCTCTCTCTCTCGCTCTATCACTCTCCCGCCAACTATGCATTTGTAAAGTGTAATCCATTTAATGGTTTCAAAAGTCCTGATCAGCCAAAGCTATCAGCTGTTAAATATCTTCAACTAGAAGAGCCCTTTATTTAGTGAAGGGTCCGCCATTTACGATCGATTCGAGGTGATTCTGTGCTTAGCCTTAAAGCAAGTTTATAAAGAAATTTTACAGCGACTGCAAGCGTGTGCCTCAACGTGATGTACGCACTGCTTCTGTTAGTTAAATAGTGGCGGATAATACGAATGCTAAGGATTCAATGGCGCCTCTAGCAATTGATCCCACTTAACAGCTTATTATGGCATCTTTTGCCCTTGGATTTCCACCTCTATCTACACAAAGTCCATCTCCGGTCGAATATTTACAACGCTGTAGCTATGCCGCAGAAGCATATTGAACTAGACAGGCATGTGGTTTTAACCAGACCGAGCCATGACTCACACAACACATCCAATTTTGGCTTTATTGCATGAGAATTGGCCAGAAAAAGAAATTTTATGTTTTGGCGACGACAATTAAAAACCAGGATCATGCGATTTGGAGATCAAGCGCAGGATCACTCTTGGTCTCAATAGGTAATTGAATAGCAGAGACCTCTCTCGTACGACAAAACTAATACTCTACAAGATGACCATCACCCCGTATGTTTTATGGACACTAAAGGGTCCGCCAAAATAATTTTTTTTTGAAAATGCTTTAAGAAAAAAACTACTGAATATTTTCT
The DNA here is from genome assembly GCA_932273835.1 of Sarcophaga variegata. Classification (NCBI taxonomy): domain Eukaryota; kingdom Metazoa; phylum Arthropoda; class Insecta; order Diptera; family Sarcophagidae; genus Sarcophaga; species Sarcophaga variegata. The sequence goes on from OW026360.1 coordinate 22,703,923, forward strand.
CAAATTTCTTTTTTCTTATTTGAAAGTACAATCCTTCCGGTTAATAACGGAAAACAATTTCATTCAAATGGCTGCCTCGGCTGGCCATGCAGTAGCCTACACGGTCGGTCCAATTTTTAAGCACATTATCGATTGTGTGCAGCTGTATTTCACCAATGGCTTCACGAATATTGTCACTTCAAGCGTCAATTGTCTCTGGCTTGTCGGCGTTACACTTATCTTTGACGGCACCCCACAAATAATAGTCCAACGGTGTCAAATCACAGCTCCGAAGTGGCCAAACGACATCAGCTCTGCGGCTGATAATGCGATCTTCAAAAACAGGGCGCAAAACATCGCGTGTAGCTTCGACTGTGTGGCACGTAGCGCCGTCCTGTTGAAAGCAAATGTTGCCAATAATCTCCTCTTCAATTTTTGTGAGCAAAAATTAGTTCAGCATGGCCCGATAATGATCGCCATTGACTGTAACGGCCACTCCTTGCTCATTTTCGAAATAAAGTGACCCAATTATGCCTCTGGACCAAAATCCGCACCAAACAGTGACTCGTTTTGGTTGCGTCAGCTTTTCACTCTATGCGTGCGGGTTTTCTGTGCCCCAAATGCGACAATTTTGCTTATTTACATACCCGCCAAGATTAAAATGAGTTTCATCTGAAAAGATGATTTTTTTGCCAAAATCGGCATCTTCTGGTGTAAGCTACTGCATGGCCAGCCGAGGCAGCCATTTGAATGAAATTATTTTCCATTATTAACCGGAAGGATTGTACTTTCAAATAAAAAAAGAAATTTGAGAAAATATTCAGTAGTTTTTCTTAAAGCATTTTCAAAAAAAAATATATATTTGGCGGACCCTTTATTAAGCACTGATGCAGCAGCCTTGAGAGTGTTCGAGAGAAAAGTCATACTTAAAATCTTCGGTCCAATGTTAGTCGGCGATGATTTCTGCATTCGATCCAATAGTGAGCTGTACGAGCTCCTCAACGACATGGACGTTGTTTGGCGTATTAACATCCAGCGGCTAAGCTGACTCCGCTATGTCTTTCAAATGGAGGAGGATGCTCCGGCGAGATGGGTGTTCAATGCGTGGATTTGTGGAAGTTGGCGAAGTGGACAATCTTGTTTGCGTTGGATGGACCAAATCGAGGAAGCCCTGTCATCGATTCGTGTGAGCAACTGGCGTTGGTGCGCGAAAAAGCAGAGGCGCTTGGACGGATTTGTTAAGGCAGGCCAAAATCCGTTAACCGGGTTGTTAATGGATAATTAAGCAAGTAAGTAAGATCAAGCAATTTGACACTCTTACATCCTTTTGTTCTGGGATTACGTCAAAGACCCAGCGTAAGGTAATAATGCCCTTATATTTCTGTATTTAGAAACTAAAAGTCGTGGAGTTATTCTATCTACCTTGAAGTCTATCTTAGGTACCCCTGAGGTAGAAAGTGTTTGTTAATGACTGCATTGAATCCAACTCTATTCTCTCTATTCCCTAGGGTTCAGAGGGCCCTCATAGCAATGTGAGTGTAATGTCACTGTTTAATTGCTGCTTCAAAGGAAAGAGGAATAAAGGTCCTTTTATATATTTTCTTTTTACGCCGAGGAGGGGTAAATGTACCTAACCGCACCATAGAGGAAGTCGTCACATCCTCTGTGTGTGTGCCCCTCAACCACTAAATCCCCCCTCGTCTCGTGGACTTGTTGTGCCCACTCCGGAACTACGGTGGTATTACTTCGGAGTGGAGTCCCTTTGGCCCTTTGGCCCTTTGGCCCTTTGGCCCCTGCGTGTTCATATTCGCGTCCGCCTCTGCGTGTCGAAAGTTGAAGAGACATCTAAGTGTCTCCACTATCCCTTTCGTCCAGGTCCCTGTTTCGAATTTCGCTTGACACGTGTGCCAGTTTCATCTATGCCGGCGTGTCCACATGTTCCGCAGCCTCAAGATCCCTCTTCTTCAGTCTTAGAATGCTCAACACGTAATTCGCCACTGAGGTCCAATTTTCTCCACTCGCGATCATAACCCCGACAATGTTACCGGCCGTGATCGTCCCAACTATCGACGTCAGTGCAGAGCGATAGCTCTGCCAGCGTGCACACTCTAAAACAGTGTGCTCTGCGAGGTTCTTTTATATGAATGTAGCAGTTAGCGTGTTAGCTTATTAACCATTAAAAAAATAAATCCTACGGCGCCTTCCTCTCGGCAGTCAGTTGGCAAAACCCCGGAAATTAAATAAAAAATTGCCTTGAAAAGTTCCTCAAATCTGTGGTTCGGAATCGACAAAAAACACTTTTAATACACACAGTATGGTTGATGTACGAAGCTAGGTTGTAATCCAGACTAAAAGAGTTGCCATGAGCAATTAATTTAATATACATGATGAACGGTACTAAACATTAGAGAAAAGCTTAAACGAATTCTTGCTTTGCATTTGAATCCATTAAATGGATAACCCTTTATTTATGTTTTATACTGCAATACTTTTATGTTAGTTTCGTTGTTTTTTTATTTTTATTTTCATTTTTTTGCACTTTTTTGCTTTAGAGAGTCACCGAGTAGAGTGAATTTCCTTTATTGTTGGCAACTTTAACTTCCGTTTTCGTTATCCCTAAAGTCTTTAGCGTCGTACATTTTGTTGTCGTCATTATTTTTTTTTTTGTTTTTTTTCTTCCATTTTTGTTTTGCTTTTGCTGTTGCTTTCTGGCATATCCGTTTTAGTTGAAATTGTTGCTCGTTTTGCTAATATTTTCCAAAATAAATGTTTTTAACTCTGGTTCGTTATCCATACATACGAGTATATAGGCTCTCTCTCTCTCTCACTCTCTCTCTCTTTCAATAGATTTTTCATAAATTCTCTCTTTTTTAAAATGGAAATATAAGAGACGACTTTTTTTTTGTGAAAACTTTTATCTGCATGTGTGTTTATTTTTGTTTGATGGTTGTACGTTGTTGTTGTTGTTTTTGCAGCATTTATTGTCATTCTCTTCCTTTTGTCGTATTTTAAAATTCATTTAGTGTGTGTGTGTGCGTGTGTATTAGTAGTTTAAATGGTTTTCCAAATGATTTATTGTAAATTTGAATTTAATAGTTTTTTTCTTTTCTTTTTTTCACACATTTTTTCCTTCTTTTTTTGCTTTTATTGTCCTACTATTTTATCGGTAGTTGGTAGTTTTATTCTGGCTGCCGTCATAAATGATTTTGCAAAAGAGCAAAAAGTAAAACGATATTGGAAAAAAATAGAATAGGAAGAGATAGAAGCCATCAGAAGTCATTAGGTCAACATTTTTTTTTTTTGACAACATTTGTCGCTTAGGAAATGCTTTGAGTGCGTATTGTGAAGAAGTGAGATAAAAAATTGTGATTTTTTTGTTATCAAATGAAGGACAAATATTTTAGAAATCTGCTTATAGTTGGCAAATAGGCAAGCAAACAAAAAGTTTGTTAATGTAATAATTGATCATTACAACCCTTTAGTCAGGATTACAACCTAGTTTCTCACACCACTTATGTTAAAATATGAAAGGATATTTCTTCGGCGACTCACTCTCAGCAGATTTCTGGCAAAAATTCTGAGACTGAAATAAAATTGGCATGAAAAGTTTCTCAAAAAATCTGTCGTTCGGAGTCGACTTTAAACTAAGGTCCCGCCACTCAAGTATAAAATTAATACGCACAACATAAGCGGTGTGAGAAAGTAGGTTGTAATCCTGACTAAAGGGTTTTAATGACCAATGTATGTAAAGGGTCCGCCCAATAACTGTTTTTTTTGAAAATACTTACAAAAAAAACTACTGAATATTTTCTCAAATTTCTTTTTTTATTTAAAAGTACAATCCTTCCGGTTAATAATGGAAAATAATTTCATTCAAATGGCTGCCAATTCAAATGGATCGGTCCAATTTTTAAGCACATTATCGATTGTGTGCAGCTGTATTTCACCAATGGCTTCACGAATATTGTCCTTTAAAGCGTCAATTATCTCTGGCTTGTCGGCGTAACACTTATCTTTGACGGCACCCCACAAATAATAGTCAAACGATGTCAAATCGCAGCTCCGAGGTGGCCAAACGACATCAGCTCTGCGGCTGATAATGCGATCTTCAAAAACAGGGCGCAAAACATCGAGTGTAGCTTCGGCTGTGTGGCACGCAGCGCCGTCCTGTTGAAACCAAATGTTGCCAATATCCTCCTCTTCAATTTTTGTGAACAAAAATTCGTTCAACATGACCCGATAACGATCGCCATTGACTGTAACGGCCACTTCTTGCTCATTTTGGAAGAAAAATGGCCCAATAATGCCTCTGGACCAAAATCCGCACCAAACAGTGACTCGTTTTGGGTGCGTCGGCTTTTCAATGTATGCGTGTGGGTTTTCTGTGCCCAAAATGCGACAATTTTGCTTGTTTACATACCCGCCAAGATCAAAATGAGCTTCATCTGAAAAGATGATCATTTTTGCCAAAATCGGCATCTTTTGTAAGTCGATCGCAGGCCCACTTAGCGAAGCGCAAAAGCATTGGATGGTCAATTAGCTTCAACTCCTGAACCAGTTGGACTTTGTATGGCGTCATACCAAGGTCTTTATGCAAAATTCGTCTCAATGATGTCTGCGAAATGTTCAATTGTTGAGAACGACGGTGAATTGATGTTGATGGGTGTAAGCTTTTAACGCTTTGGTTTATCGATGAGGATGCCAGTTTCTTTCACTTTTTTCACAAGATAACGAACATACGGAGCTGACGGTGCTTCTCTTCTTCCAAAATCCGTACGCAATTTTCGCACACATTCTGCAACATTACCATGATTTCCAAAGTAATGTCGTAATATTTCCCAGCGTTGTTCAAGCGTATACACAACCATATTCGTTCAGCGGAAGGATAGAACTAATTATCTGTCAAATCTGGCATGAGCTAAGTGTTACCATTCACAAAATAAGCGCTATTTGAAAAAAAAGCGTTAAATGGCGGACCCATTATGTATCTTGGCCTATTATACTAGCGGCTGAGGTTCAAATCCCATCTCATATATCTCGAACCAAACGAAATATGATAAGAAATATTACTTTCAGCAACTTCCTCTCTTCTTCAGTTTTCTGGCATAAGCTCTGAAAGTGAAATCAAATTGGCAGACCAGAAATATTTCTTTCAGTGACTTCCTCTCCTTTTCAGTCTTCTTTAAAAAATATTTCTTCGGCGACTTTCTCTCAGCAGATTTCTGACAAAAACTCTGACAGTGAAATAAAATTGCTGAGAAAATTTTTCTGAAAGCTGTTGTTCTATGTCGACTTTAAACTGTAGACGTCGTCAGTCGTGGATGAAATGCTGTGACAAGCTAGGTTCTTGTCTTGACTAAAGATTTGTAATGAACAATTAACTGAGTTCAGTAAATTCAATCTGAAGTAAATGTTGTAAATTGCTTCCCTTTTCCTTGTTTGAGTGTCCTTTTAATTCTGGCCTTCACTGTAACTCTGTATATGGATGTGTTTATGTCACTGCATTTAAATTTAATTTCTTAATTTGTTAAGATGGCTTTCATCTTTATTTTACCAGGGCTTAAATATAACACAACCAACCAAACAAAACTGAAAATAAAGCACACACTTCCTGGCTAATATACTCAAGTGGTTGTAAAACTTTTGCTTCTCTTTTCACCGATGCACAAATAAATTCAACATTTCAACACCAATTTACACTTGCACAGCAACAAATAATTCACCTATATAAGTATATAACACACACCTTTTACAGTTTAAAAATGTCTTCTTACTACAATTACACATACGGTGAGTGAGTGCATAAACCATGCCATTAGCTATGCATGCAGTAAACATGCATGGGGCGAGTCAATTTTTCATTATTATGTCGCTCTCCATTAAATACTGGAATACTGAAAAGACTCTCTTAAATTATTTTTAAGAAAAAATACACACACAGACTTACGTATATGGATGCTAAACAGCATTTTAAAATAATTGTTTGCTGGTTACATGTATCAGTATGTGTGTGTTGAAACCCAGTTTTTTTCTTTTCTCGACAAGTATTTGTAGCATGTTTATGAGATGAAGAAAGAATATTGTGGGGTGTTAAGCAGAGATCACTAACATTAGTTCAACTGCTAGCCACACTCGTGCTCTTCCCTATTACACAGCTCTCGGTAATGTTCGTTTATTCCTTTACGTATGAATGTGAGTGCGAATGAGTGTAAGTGAATGCGTGTGTGTTTGTTGTTGTTGCGTGTTTAATGAATAATGTGGTGTTAAATATTCGTCTCCTTTCTACAGCATTTATTTGTTTTTTTCTCCTTTTGTGGTTGAATAATAAAAAAAACGAATCTAAGTAAAGCAATGAATCTAAGTAAACAGAGCATATGCGTGTGTGTTTGTATGTTTATTTAAAACATTTCTCTCCACTCATTTAATATGTCAAGTTAAGATTTATAACAAAAACTTTGTCTTTCTCTCTTTTAAAATACTTTTTTTTCTCATATAGAAACCAGCCTGCATGTTGGTTGAGTGTATGTTGAAATGCCATGCAACACATACGCATTTTTAAAACAAAAATTTCAAAGACTTTTATAAACATTTTCTGTGTCTATTCTGTTTTTTTTTTTGTTGGCAAGTGTATGAGAGTTTGTGCAGCATTTAATAAATTTGAGATTTTTTCCCTGTTTTGTTTTTTGTTTTTTAGAAAATTCCTTTTAATTTAAATAAGAATTTTTTATTTATACGCCATTACTTTACAACTGAGTGAGAGAAACGGGCCTATTTTCTTATGGAACATAAGAAATTTATGAGATTTTATTCAAATTCAAAATGAAAAAATAAAAGAAGTTAAGTTTTAATAACATTTATGAAGGCAATAGTAGGGCAATAGCAAGATTTCAAAATTTTTCTGAAATTTATATTTAACTTTACATGAATAAAAAAATAAAGAAAATTTAAATTTCTGTTTAAAGATATTCAAATTGTAGGCAAAAGCTTCCTCCCTCCTCAGGTATGGTCTATAATTCAATACATACTACTGGAGGTAACGAAATTCATTATATTTGCTCTCGAAGAAGAAAGAAAATGTCGAAAAAAGAAGGTAGAAAAAGAAAGATAGACAGATAGAGAGAGAGAGCGTATGGCAGTCCATGACAATAAATAAAAATAAAAAGAAAAAGTTTGAAGTTGCCGCAGTCTAGTAGGTATTGTGTTGGCTTACTAGACATGAGACCTCGTTTCAAACCCCATAAATTAAGTGGTTATTCTGAGGTCGCCATATTCTAGTAGATAGTGCGTTGGCTTATTAGCCGTGCGACCTCGGTTCAAACCCCAGGTCAGATATCTCCAACAAAACGGAATCTGAAGAAAATATTTCTTCGGCAACTTCCTCTCAGCAGATTTCTGGCAAATACTCTGAGAGTAAAAACAGAAATTGAAATGAAAAGTTTCTCAAAAATCTGTCATTCGGATTCCACGTAAAACTGTACGTCCCGCCACACATGTATTATAAATTTACGCACACAACATAAGTGGTGTGAGAAGCTAGGTCATAATCCTGACTGAAGAGTTCTAATGACAAATCATATACATATGTATGTGTGTACGTAACAACAACGTAATTAAACAGTAATCCTTAGAATAGCCTGAAGTATTTTGTAGAGGTCTGCAGGCTCCAACTGCTTTCGTTTTCGGATCATTCAGTCGGAAATCTTATCTGGGTAGAGGGATCCTGGGATAGCACACATTAGGTACTTGCAACATTAGCACACATTAGGTACTTGCAACATTAGCACACATTAGGTACTTGCAACATTAGCACACATTAGGTACTTGCAACATTAGCACACATTAGGTACTTGCAACATTAGCACACATTAGGTACTTGCAACATTAGCACACATTAGGTACTTGCAACATTAGCACACATTAGGTACTTGCAACATTAGCACACATTAGGTACTTGCAACATTAGCACACATTAGGTACTTGCAACATTAGCACACATTAGGTACTTGCAACATTAGCACACATTAGGTACTTGCAACATTAGCACACATTAGGTACTTGCAACATTAGCACACATTAGGTACTTGCAACATTAGCACACATTAGGTACTTGCAACATTAGCACACATTAGGTACTTGCAACATTAGCACACATTAGGTACTTGCAACATTAGCACAATTGGAAATTGCGTTGCTGATGAGCTGGCTCGGGCCGGTACGGAGCTCACAATCTTCGACATGTTACAGGGCATAGGTATTCGGATTATCTCAGCTATATAGGAGATTATCCACTCCTTTTATGGGAAGTTCGAGGGCACGTGAAATATTGCTAGACTCTGCTGGACAAAACCAACTTCTAGTGCCGGTACAGAGCTCACGACCTGGGGGGACATGTTACATGGCATAAGTATTCCGATTCTCTCATGACTGATCATGATCATGAGCTCACGATCTGGGGGGACATGTTACAGGGCATAAGTATTTCGATTCTCTCATGACTGATCATGATCATGAGCTCACAATCTGGGGAGACATGTTACAGGGCATAGGTATTCCGATTATCTCTTGACTATACCACGTCGGTAGCTCGAGGGTGCGTGCAATATTGCTAGACTCTGGTGAACAAGTGTGAATAAAAAGAGGACAGATTCAGTTCTATTATAAAACCATCATTTGATTTGTGCCAATATCTACGGATTCAGCTTGCCATAGCTTATTGTTCTTTGTTTTAGGATTCGTTCCCACACAATTATTTACAGTAAAAGCAAGAGTCCTTTACTCCATTAAGGTCCTGCTACTACCAGAACAAAACATTTGATACTTTCGTCAAATTTACGCAGGCATGTCTCAAATAACTCTTCCAGACTTTTTAGGGACTTTGAGATGTTTGTACAGCCTCAACCAGCCTACAGTATTTCCATTTTCCGATTATGAAAAAAGCTGGTAACTTATAATCTGGCAGCTTAAGTTTAATTCCCTAATGGGCTCGTAGGTACTTCCATAGACTATAGAGAAAGAGTGAGAGAAAGGAGTTGAGCCGTGAGATGAACGCTAGTACTTAAAGAATAAATCGTGATATCCGATCCGTTTGTAGTGAAAATTGGTTTTTTTTTATTGGAATCTGAAATTCTTCTGGCTTCGTTGTTGCTTCTGTACACTCACTCTTTTCCTCTAGAGTGAGAGAAAGGTTCAAGCCAGAGACAAACCCTGGTATTTAAAGTTTAAATCATGATACGATCCTTTTAACGGGTGATTTTTTCAGCTATTATCTTTTTGGCAATACTGGTTTAAACAGCTCAGGCACGTTTCGTGTTTTGTTTCATTGTCAAACAACTTCAGTTTAACCACGAATCGTCTTAAAAACGAACAACGCTTGCAAATCATTGAATTTTATTATCAAAATGCGTGCTCTGTTAAGAAAGTTCATCGCGCGCTGGTCAGTTTAATCGACCAACTGAAGCGGCTATTCGGGCTATTGTGACTAAATTTCGCACAAAATTTACATTGTTGGACATTAAACCACCAACACGCTTACGTAGAGTGCGAACTGAAGAAAATATCGCAGCTGTATCGGCCAGTGTTAATGATGACCATCAATTATCGATTCGTCGCCGTTTGCAGCAATTGGGCCTCTGTTACTCAACAACGTGGAAAATTTTGCGGAAGGATTTAGGTGTGAAGCCTTTCGAAATACAGCTGGTGCAAGAACTGAAGCCGAACGACCTACCGCAACGCAGCATTTTTAGTGAATGGGCTCTTGGAAAGTTGGCCGAAGATCCACTTCTTTATCGAAAAATTGTGTTCAGCGACGAAGCTCATTTTTGGCTCAATGGATACGTAAATAAGCAGAATTGTCGATTTTGGAGTGAAGATCCGCCAGAAGCATTGCAAAAGCTACCAATGTATCCAGAAGAAGTCACAGTTTGGTGCGGTTTATGGGCTGGTGGCATCATTGGATCATACTTCTTCAAAGATGCTGCGAATCGTAACGTAACTGTGAATGGTGAGCGCTACCGTGAGATGATATCCAACTTTTTTTTGCCCAAAATGCAAGAGCTTGACTTGCATGACATGTGGTTTCAACAAGACGGTGCCACATGCCACAGCACGCGTAACAATGGCGAGTTCGGTGAACATTTTATTTCACGTTCGGGACCGGTCAATTGGCCGCCTAGATCGTGAGATTTAACGCCTTTAGACTATTTTTTGTGGGGCTATGTTAAAGCTCATGTCTATACAGACAAGCCCGCTTCAATTGACGCATTGGAAGAAGATTATAAAGAAAACTATTTTTTCTTTTGCAATTTGAAATTCTTCTTGCTATATTTTGTTATTTAAACATTCTAAGTTCCATTAGCTCATCTTAAAATATGAATTGTGGTTACAAAATCTATTCAAATAAACCTGTGATGATTCTTTTTTGGTTTAAAGAATAAAAGCCTGCTTCTTTAATATTCATAAAAATTTTCTTCATTTTTTATCGTCTTTTTTATTTCCATTTACTGCTTAGTACCTTTCATTCGCCATTTAAAACAAAAATAAACTTTTAAATATGTATTCTAACCATACCAACTTACACCAACAGTTACAAAACCAAAAAAGGAATTTTTTTTTATAAAAAAAACCCAGAAATTCTGGCTTATTTTTGTCTTGATACCGAGGGAAGAATGTTTAATTGTGGTTATGAAAAGATTTGTGGTTAGAAAACTTAAAGATTCACATGCAGGCCAGCCATAGAGAGAGAGAGAAAGAGAAAACTGGTCAAAAATATTTTTCGAAATGCTTTTTAAAAGCAAAAGAAAATTGTTGCATACGCTCACAAAAAAAAAATATTGACATGAAGGACAAGAATTTTTTTTTTAATTTGACCCGCTTTTAATGTTGACACTTGAGTACGATAACAAAAAAATGTCCCACTTTAATGCACTAATTTCTGTGAGTGTAAGAATTTTATTACTTTTTTCTCTCTCTGTATTGGGTTACACAAATAAATTATTTTTACCAGAAAGATAGAGAGAGAGCTGTAGCCTAAAAAAAACCAAAAAAAACTCTCACCAATACTGTCACTGTTTCACAAACCACACTCGCTCCCTCTCACATTACTTAGCCAGAAGAAAACAAAAAATAAATATGAGGGCATGCCATATAATCACAACACTTGCATTAGTGTGGTGGACCAGCATAGCATCTCTAGGCAAAAAAAAAACACACACACACATTTAAACCTACAGTAACGCATACACACACAGACACACGCTTATACATATGTACAATAAAACCAACATATTTTGCCAACGCCAGCCACACCATATCTTATAAACCATGTTTTGAGAATTACAAGGCAAACAATAGAGAGCAAAATAATAGCATTCGGACCTCTAAAATTAGCAAATAATGTACGGTTTACATGTGGCAAATTTTTATGAAATTCTGTAAGAAATTTTTGGAATGATAATATCCTTCAGTTCCTATTATCCATTACGCGAAACCATGTGGTCTTTAGGTACTAGAGTACTGAGATAATATGATCTGTTGTACTACTGCCTTTAGTCTAGGTAGGCTATCATAATGGCTCCTACAATACTGTTGTCCTAATAAACTGCAGAATGTGGTTCAGTCTTAGTAAGCAAAACTAGCACCCTTCGAAACCATTCAGGTTTTTCATTCACTTCAACTCCGCAACTCGGGTTTAAGGTATGTGTGTGTATGATGAATAAGCTCATCCTCATATTGTACGATTCCTTTTCTGAGCATATATACATAATTGATCATTACACACCTGCAGTCAGGATTACAACCTAGCTTCTCACACCTCTTATGTTGCAAATATGAATTTTATACATGAGCGTTGGGACCTACAGTTTAAAGTCGACTCTGAATGACAGATTTTTGAGAAGGTTTTCATGGCAATTTCATTTACTGCCAGGGTTTTTGCCAGAAATCTGCTGAGAAGAACACGCCGTAGAAATATTTTTTCATATTTTCGTTTTGATGTCTGACCTAAGGTTTGAACCGAGTATTTACGTCTAATAAGCTAACATACTACCTACTAGACTCCAGCCTTTTCTGCACAAGTATTCTTATAGTCAACAATGCCTTGCCGGTTACTTACTCAGGCTGTTGCTGAATACTCTGATCCAATACTCTAATCCGTTCCTCCTGTAACTATTTAGCGAAGGTGTAGTGGAGTGTAGTTTCTCTCAAGCCCGTTTGCCTTGAGAAAAATATCCCTTCTTCCCACTGCTACAAAATATTCTCTACCATACTTGTCCTTCCACTATATCATTACAAGCAAGGACCAGGCAAATGTATCTTCTTATGAGTTCCTCTATGAAATGGAATCCAACAGGGTGGAACTCAATTATCCTGCCTAGTTAGTTTAGCTTATCAAGCCTGTGCTGCAGTATTCTCGAGTTAACCTCATAGCAGCTAAATGCTTAGATGGCGGCCTGGCTATCAGATAATACTGCCATCATTTGAGCATAGTTTTCGATGGCGTAGATGGCCGCGAGATTCCCTAGGGATGGCAAATAGTTTATTTCATTACCAGTCATTCTCGCTACAGTTCCACTATATGTTCTTGAGCCATCCATTTATCACGAGAGGGGATCTCTGAAAGGTGTATGTATCCTCTAAAGCATTGCATTGATTTTACAATATCAGTTCAAAGCTTTATTCCAATACATCTCGCATAATAGTAACGCATCCACTACATCCACTACGTCTAACTGGTTGAGTATAAATGTAAGGAATGTTTTGCTAACAAGTTCCATTCTTTCAACCAAGGTGGTGTTGCATAGCCTTCCTATGAGGTTCATTGTTGGTGTTGCACTGTCTGGAAGCTACGATTCATTATATGCAGAGGTTTTCAGTTCTTTAATTTTCTTTTTTAATTCCTTTTCGCCTTAACTGAAGTCCTTCAACCACTACACCGTGTCAATAGGGCGACTTAATACAGTAATCCCTCACTTTACGTCGCAGTTGTTTCCAAAAAAAGACGACGTAAATCGAAACGACGTAAATCGAATTTCATATTGCTCATACGACAAAGTAGTATGTTTTTAAAAAGTTACAGTAATCCCTCGATTTACGTAGCAGTTTGTTCCAAAAAAGGCGACGTAAATCGAATCATGACGCAAATTGAAGTTAGAGGGAACAAAAAATTTGACGACGTAAATCGAAACAACGTTAATCGAGGCGACGTAAATCGAAGGATTACTGTAGTGCTATTGAGGATTTAAAACTGAATAGAGGATTGAAAGAAATTCCCTACCGCATTAAGCATCCCACTTAATGCCCTGCATCCAACCCAATGTTTACAAAACAGTGCCACGGTATACGATAATGAAACATTCCCTGGAAGGAAGCAAACTCAAGTCTTAAATACATCTTGCCATTGCAGCAATCTTTATATTGAAGAGCTGGCTTAAGGATGTCAGAAAGTGCGTGTTTAAAGCTCTTCGCCTTTTCATGACAACAGCAGGAGGCACTGGCCAGATGAAGTGAAGGACACTCTCTTCCTCTTTCTGAGATCTCTAGCTGCTGCTGAAGACTTTCAAATTTTTTGACAAGAGTACCAAAGTAACAGTGGCCCATAAGAATTTAAGGATAGATACAGTAATCTCTCGATTTACGTCGCAGTTGGTTCTAAAAAAGGCCACGTAAATCTAAACGACGTAAATCGAATTTCATATTGCTCATACGACAAAATAGTATGTTTCTAACAAGGAACTTAAAAAAGTTCCAGTAATCCCTCGATTTACGTCGCAGTTGGTTCCAAAAAATTTGAATGACGACGCAAATTAAAGTTAGAGGGGAAAAAATTGACGACGTAAATCGAAACAACGTTAATCGAGGCGACGTAAATCGAAGGATTACTGTAGTCAGTCATACGCTTTCAGTAGAGCCTAGCAACAGTTTCCAGCCTCCCTGGATAATGAGTGGGACCATCATAGTATAGCATAAGAGTGTTCTTCATAAGGTGTTCTTCGACTTAAAAGGATGTTGCAATATAGATCAGCACATTGTGTCTTCATTGGGAATCTGATTGCCACATACAGTAATTGGTCAGGATTACAACCTAGCTTCTCACACATTATTCATTAAAAATAGATTTTTGAGAATTTTTAAGTTTTTCCTTAAAAACTGCTAAGAGAAACATTACGTTTCTCAAGCCTTTATACATGATTTATATTCCATCTGGCAACTTCTAGAATCTTACTGTTGTTTTGTTATTGTAATTGCTTTCGTTGTTTTATTGTTGTTTGCTTTTCTTATTCTCTTTTATGTAAACAGTATGAAGCCATTTAAAGCTTGTGTTGTTTCACGCAACAATGTATTGAAAATCTTTATGAATTATTTAAAAATATAAAACCTATGCTATTAATGAAGTCGCCGTGGTGTAGTAGGTAGTGTGTTGGCTTACTATTCGTAAAGCCCGGGTTCGTATCCCAGGTCAGACATCAAAAATGAAATATGAAAAAAAAAATATTTCTTCGGCGACTTCCTCTCAGCAGATTTCTGGCAAAAACTCTGAGAGTAAAATAAACCTGCCATGAAAAAGTTTCTCAAAATTCTGTCGTTCGGAGTCGACGTTAAACTGTAGGTCCCGCCACTAACGTATAAAATTAACGCACACAACATGAGTGGTGTGAGAAGCTAGGCCGTAATCCTGACTGAAGGGTTGTAATGGCCAATTATGTATGTATGTATGTATGCTATTAATTTCAACCATATTGTAATGGTTTACAATAATATTAATTTACACTTGTGCTTACACAAGAACACGGACACACACAGGCACAGGCAAGCAAGCAAGCAAGCACACATACTGTAGTGAAGCATAGAATGACAGAGCATTTGAAATGGACCACAATTGTTTGCAAATGTCCCTTTAGTTTTCTCTAATGCTACATTTCACTCTCCACCTCTCTTTCTCTCTCTTTATTACACTGTTACTCTTGCACAACAAAAATTTAAAAGACACAACACACTGGCAAACAACATTACTTACAACACAATACATATTCCATTTGGAATAAATATGTGTGTGTGTGTGTGCATGTAAATAAATTTAGTATTGTATGGCTACTTTTGGGTGAGAATTAAACAGTTATGCTTATACTCTCTCTCGCCCTCTCCAAATGTTATTCGCAACTTAAGCAAACCAAAGGAAATACCATTAAAAGTGAGAGAAACAAAATAAAAAAAAACTAAACAACAACATAATGAAGATGAGGTAAAGAAGTAAAATGTTGATGATGATGATGATGATAATGATAATAAAGAAACTGTGTTTTATTGTTTTGGTGTTGCTGCTGTTGTTGTTGTTGTTGCTTTCATCATAAAATTTAATTCAAATAATATTGGCTAATGATGTTTACAGTGGGGATTAGTGTGTGGGTATTAAAATTACTTTGGAATGCCACAGTTACCACCTGCTGTTTTAAAAAAGATGTTCTACGTTCTACAAACTGCCTCACAAATACACATACATACATACTATACACATACATATGTACATACCCAGTGTATGTATATGTATGTATGCATGTGAGAGTGTAAATATGATTGTGAATGTGAATGGAAATATACGAAGTGAACAAGAAAAATGTTAAATTTTTTATATTTTTTATATAATCTCTCTCAAATGCACTGTAAGGCTAGAGGGAGGTAGAGAGAGGGGAAGAGAGAGAGAGAGCGAGTAATTTTACTAAACGTATAACACTAACACGCCAACATTTAAGCATTATTTGAAGCATTTGCCTTAAATTTTAAAATAAAATTTTCATTTATAGCCTTCATCTTTGTCTCTCTCTCTCTCTCTCTTTTCTTTGTAGTAGTAAATATATCGTAATAGCATGTGTTTTGATTTTTTTCTTAACTTGCATACGTAGGCATTTCTTATGAATTTGTGTAACCAATTCAAGGTGTTGGAAAGGAAACACAAAATATTTTTATTTTATATTCTAACACACTAACACACACCAAAGCAAATACAAAAAAGTAGGCAAGTGTTTTAAAAAGTAACCTAGGATAAGCGCCTATTTATATGCTTCAAATATTTTAACTCAGAGAGAAATGATGTCAATATTTTTATTTTAACACACTAACACACAACAAAATAATTGTCCAAAATAGTTAAGTGTTTTAAAAAGTTGTCTAGGATAAGCGCCTATTTATGTGCTTCAAATATTTTTTATGTTTCTGTTGCTTTTCTCTACTTTATCGGCAATTTAAGAAAAAAGTTTATGTGTGCTCAATGGGTTCCCATTTTATTACTGAGCCTAGTATATACGAGAAAAAATTCTAATGAAATTTGTTAACAGTAAATCGATCAGTCGCCGGCTAGTAAGACTGATATGGAAAATATATTTCCCCTAAGCAAAATACTGTTGCAAAAACTCGGAGAATATAAAAAGTGCCATGAAAAGTTCTTTAAATTTTAGGTCCCACCATTTGTGGATAGAATTAACACACAAAACAAGGTTGGCATGAGAAACTAGGTTGAAATCCTGACTAAAAAGGGTTGTGATAATCAATTATGAAAGCAAGTAAGCAAAAACTCTGAGAGTGAATAAAATTGGATGAAAATTTCGTCACAAATTTGTCGTTCGGAGTCGACTTTAAACTGTAGGTCCCTTCACTCATGTATAAAATTAACACACGCAACATATAAGTGGTGGGAGAAGCAAGGTTGTAATCCTGACTGCAGAGTTGCATTGAGCAATTATGTATGAATGTAAGTATGTCGTTATGTGCAGGTATCCATGTAAGAGTTACCTTTGAATGAATCGAAATTTCTCTGAGAAATCGTCGGTATTCATGCCAAAAGACAAACGTTGAAACTACCTAACTGTTCTGTCAAGAGATTTTCAGTCAAAAATTCTGCCACGTAATGCATTTGTGACTAAAGTCTCTGAGGTCCAGAGATGCACAACGTGTGATAAACAAAAGAAGCTTTCCTTGTGATAAAAAGAAAGTCACGAGGAAACGCTTGACTTGCCTTGTCCCATATGAATGCTACAGTTTCCTTAAGATTTTCTAAGGACTACCAAAATTCCGAATAAATTGGTGAGAAGAATGCAAATTAATCCTACTCAGCATATATACATGTACTCACTTTTGTCCCCCTATCACAGTTGTAATTAAGTTTTCAATGCTGTGACAGAAGCTGTGACTTCTATAAATACCTGCGTGTATTTCAACATAAAAACTAAAATAATTTTTAAGGCCAAGAAAACATAAAATCATCAAGCAATTCATGCCAACTACAATATAATAATTATAACGGGTTTAATGCAGTGAAATTGGCATTACAATTAAAGTTAAGAAACTTAATTTAAAACATAACATTTTTCTCGTTCTTCTTCTTCTTCTTTGTGTTTTCAAAATTTATTGTGCGAGAATTTCTAAGAATTACCATGAATTTCCAAGAATTTCTTACAATTTTTCCTTGTACAAATAAATGTTTTTTACCTTGAAAGTTGTAAAGTGGTTATAAAACCATGCTCTTCCTCTGTCTCTCTCTCTCTCTCTCTCTTTATCGCTGCCTCTCTTTTGCTTTAATTGTCTTATTTAAACAATTTTTTTTTTCTAGAAAAACTGAAATTATTATGAAAACTTTATGCATTTCTCGAGAAGCAGGCAAAAGGCGAAGAGAAAAAAGTAAAGAAATTAGAACAATAGGCCTCCTGCTTATAAATCAGAGTTTGCTTTCCATTTTTCTTTTTGTTGTCATTTTTTGTTTTGTGCAAAGAAAAGAAAATAAATTTTAAAAATTTTCAATGTGTCTGTAAGTTTTTTTGTTGTTGTTCAGCAGGAACAGGCAGCCATTACAACTTCCTTTACGAAAAAAAAGAAAAAATTTTATGAAAAAACCTATCCCAGCCTTGTAAAGGACAAGCATAAGGGAAAAAAGGCAAAAAAGAAGAAAAGAAGGAAAATAATGCAGGAAAACTAGTTCAAAAGGACAATAGAGTAATTGGAAGATGTGGTTTAATAAGAAAACTATTTTAAAAGCCTTCGCAACGACTGACAATATGGCTAAGTACAGCGTAAGAAGCACAAAGCTATGGTTAGCCTAGATCCGATTGACCGTACATCTGCATCGGATCTTTTAATTCATCATCATCATTTAGTTCATCATCGATTTCGTTGCCAGCGATCACACAGCGAAATGGGGGCAGGAAAGCTTAACTTTCTGCATCTCAGCAAATTACCAAAGTACTCCAGGGCCAGCCACAATTCTGTTACTTAGCCTGTGCTCTCAATGAATCCTTGGAATTTAAAAATTATATTATGGACACCCCCGTGATACTTCCCTGTGGCTTATATGTGGTGCCCACCGAAATTGTTTAAAGCTCAGCTTAAAAATCTAGTGAACAATTGCCCTTAAGGCCAATGATCCACCTCTTTACCTGCCTCTACCTTTAAACCATTTGCAGACAACTTCAGGCCATATTGCCCGTGTAGGATACTTGAATACTTAATTTTTTCCAAGAATCAACTTGTAATTGTAGTGATAATGATTGTAGTTGTACGACTAGTAGCGGTAGTGGTATAATAAACTACTTCTTATAATAACAATACCAACACAGTCACACACACACAGACACACATTACCTTCCTTTATGCCACTCTTTTGCACACACACACACATAAAATACGAACGAATGGTTAACATCGTAAGTTTCATCGTAAGTTGTATAATCAAAGAGAATAACAATGACGTCGGGAGATTTCTTTTATTTTTCAAATACAAGTGAAGCTCTTTTACAACCATTACACTCCCTCGTAAATGTATTAGTAAAGTTTGAGAAGAACAAAAGCAAAAAACCTGTTAAAATATAAAAACAAAACCAAGACAGTGTGAGAAAGAGAGAGTGAGAGAGAGAGGTGTGTGTGTGCAAGTAATAGTTTTAAATGGAGAGAGAAAATGCAAATTTCTATTAACAACACAGACACAGAAGCTGACACATACACATTGACAAACACACATATACATGTACATGCTGATGCTGATTTATAAACCAAATGTAAACAATACTTTTGACAATGTTTTAAGAGAAATTTACGTTGATTATAAGACATAGCCATACAGTGGGACAGAATGTAAATAATACGAAGAATATCAAGATAAAAAATAAGCAAAAATTTTTAATACTAATTTGAGAATCAATAAGCTTTGAAAGGCGATGCTCAAATTATTTACTTTTATATTCTTCCTAAGCTTTTGAAATAATATTCGTTAGAGAAAAATTTTGATCAGAAAATGGATACATTTTTCTGAGAAAACAAATCCCAATGAAAGTGAGAAGGACAAATCACTACAGCCATTTAGCCAGGAATACAACCTAGCTTCTCACACCACCCATGTTGTGCGTGTTAATTTTATGCATGTGTGGCGTGACTTACTGTTTAATTTCAAACTTTCAACGACAAATTTTTAAGAAATTTTTCACGGCAATCTAGTAATGGTCATATATAGTAATAACTGATCAATGAATCCTCATCAATGCTCCTTTCACACGTATCTCAATCTTTTCTGATAGTCAGGCTGCTATAAGATCTCTATCGAGCATCATGATTAACTCCAGGATAGTTAGGGAGTGTCGCCGCTGTCTCGACGTTCTTTCTGAGCGCTTCAGTGCTTCACTTGTCATGGACCCTGTGCACAATTACATTCCGGGAAACTGCAGCGCCGACGGGCTCGCCTGAGCTGCTGTAGTTCTTCCGGAATCCTTGTCAATCGACTTGGGTATGCCACTTACCTCGATTTAATTGGCCATTGGGTGGAAATTCTTTCGGACTTTCGGGCTGGTATTCCAGTTTAGAGTAGTAGTGCTTCAGTCCTTGTGCTGACCAACTTCTTCCCTAGTTTGGGGGAACTCGGATTTGCGTTTACCTGCGGCGTCACAATGGGCCGCTATGCGTGCTCAAGTGAGCTTATATCAAAGCAGCTACTCCTATCTACCTACCTACCTACAGCAATCTAATTTACTGTTAAATTTTTAGCCAGAAGACTGCTGCTCTTAATCAAAGCTGGCTGCTCAAGGCAGATTGTTGGTCACAGACAAAAAAAAATTAAAACAAATTAAAATTAGTAGCCTTATGGGAACAGCTTAAGAGCAGTTATTCTCTATTGAACTCATCAAATACATGTCAAAACCTGACCATGTTAATGCAATACAAACGTGTTCACATCACTTATACGTGACTTAATCTTGCCCTCAAATCGCTTGCGCAGGATATCCAATATGGCATGAGCTGTGTGGCATGTAGCAACGTTCTGTTAAAACCATATGTTGTTGGTGTCCAGATCATTATATTTATGCCTAAAGATGTTTGGTAATCATCGATCTGTAGTGCTCTAAATTGACAGTGATGTCATTTTTCTTCAGCCCAAAATTCACATCAAACACTGACTTTTTCGAAATACATTGGATGCGTTGAATTCATCTCATATGAATTGGTATTATTTCAAATTCAATAATTTTGTTTATTCACGTACCACGTCTTCATCTAGAAATGGATATCATCGCTAAAGATAGTTTTTCGATGAAAAAACGTGCACTTTTGACTTGCACCAGATCCCAATCAGCAAACATTTGTCGATGTCTATGATTGTTCATGCAGCAAGATGTTCTTTATCAATTGGCAAAGCTTAGAAGTCGCTATTGAAAGAGCCTATAAGAAATTTAAGCGTAATGAAGTTGAATTTTAAATCCAATTTTTTATTGTAACTTTTACAAAAGAAACCTTGTGGCATTCATAATTGCTCAGAAATCATGTACGAAAACATTTTTAATATTTTAAGTAACTTAGTTAAATAGCTGATAAAATTTCCTTTCTAATGATATATAATATGTCCGGCATTCCTTAAATTTTAATAGGATTTATAAGCATTTAAATGTATGCCTTCTACGAACAGTTGCATTATCCTTCACCTAATTTATTTCCAAAGCTCCACTATGCACTATGTGTACATGTATGCCCGTGTGTATGTGTGTAAGTAAATAAGAAAAAATTAAAAGAAGAGAAGCCAACAAAAAAGTCTTATTTTTTTTTTTGTCAAAAACCAAAAACAACAAAAGATTTCTCTTTTTAAGCTTGAATTCGTTTTTTTTTTAGAAAACTTTTGTGTTTGTATGCACAAGAGTGTGCAAGTAAAAGAGCAGAGCATAAGAAAACAAATAGAACAACAACAAATCATTGTAAAGAGTATGCTTAGTATACAAAGAGGGGGAGAGAGAGAGAAGGGGCCACTACTAAAGGAAAAAAACACACACAAAACACAATACAAGTATAGATTACTGTAAAGGCATGTTAAAATAAAGGATAAAAATATTATTGTTGTTGCTGTTGTTGTTATTACTTCTCAGTTTTTCGTCTTTTGTGTCAGAGTTACTTCTCTGTGTGTGTGTGTGTGTGTGGAAGGAACTCTGTTTTTATTGTGTTTACTTTTAATTTGAATATTTAACCCTTTAATGATACTTTTGAGGTCATTTTTTTCTTCAAATGTTCACATAAAAACAGAGCAAACGAGAGAACAACATTTCAAATGAAAATAAAAATAAAAAAACTAAAAAAAAATAAATAGAAAAAGAAAAGTAATGCCATCAATGTTGTCATTGCATAAATTAAACACTAATTAGTGTTGAAAAATAATCACAAATTTTTATTGTGTTTTCTGTCCAAAAATTTTATTTTGGACACAAAAATTTTTTTTAAGATTTTACAGAAATTGAAGAGGAATTTAAGAAGAAAAAAATTAAAAAATTTTAAAACAATTTTTATAATAATAAACACTGTTTAATTAATATCCCTTAATTAAAACAATTTTTTTAATTAAAAAAATTTTAAGGAAATTATAAAATAACATAAGAACAGGAAAACACAGAGAGAGGGAGATAGCAAAAGATATCCATAGAAACTAAATTCATACTCAAATTTGTTATAGAAACTGAAACAGTATTGGAAACAAATGAAAGAATTTATTTTCATGCATTTATGTATAGAGTGGTGGCCTTCTAATTAGTAAAAATATTCGCAAGGAACATGTTTTTCAAAACTATTGCTTTGAAGGCCATGTTGTTGGCATAGAAAAACTTTGACTTCCGATAGCCCTTATTTTTAAAGGACAGAACTTGTTTGGCTTCGTTTTTGGGATCTAAACTGTAATAAAGGGATTACAATTCAACAGAAATCGTCGTAGTTTAGTAGGTAGTGTGTTGGCTTATTAGACGTAGGGCCACGGTTCAAACAACAGGTCAAACATCTCCAACAAAACAAAATATTTCTTCGGCGACTTCTTTTCAGCAGATTTCTGGCAAAAATTCTGAGCGTTAAATAAAATTTTCATGTAAAGTTTCTCAAAAAAATTGGTCGTTCGGAGTGGACTTAAAACTGTATGTTCCGCCATTCATGTGGTATGAGAAGCTGGGTCTTACTCCTAACCGCAGTGTTGTAATGATAAATTATGTATGTATGGATATGCAATTCAAATTTCTGCTTTTTAAATTGCAATCACTTTGTCAGTAATCGTCAGACCAGTTCAGAAATAACGGAGAAAACTGCACGTATCTAAACATATAACCATTCGCAGAAAACTTTTTGGGGATTAGATTAGGTTAGGTTTACCTGACAGTAGCCTCAATGGGCACAGCTTGCTTGGATCCTTACTTATGATTACAGCTCATGGTTGACATCTTTTCACCGTCCCGAGAATATTTTTCAAATCGTCGGTTTGGCTAGACATGTTTTGCCACCAAATTCTGGGTGCCCAAGAATTCATCTTCTTATGTCCCCAAGCCCAGGACAATAACAGAGAAGATGCTCTATGGTTTCCTATACTTCTTCGTGTTCCCAATCTCTAGGTGTAAATACTCTGAGGCCAGCGTATCGTTATAACTGCTATAAAGTTAGGCATAATACACATTCTGTTCTGCATATATATTCATATCGGACCAGATCTGCCTTGTATTTCTACAAGTGGTTTTATTATCCCAGCTTACCTTTGTCAACGAATGAAGTTTATATGAGGAAGCATTTATTTGCCTCTCTGTAGGGAAACGCCAATCTTATATAGGAATTCAATTGAATTTTCTGTTAAGCCAGCTTTTGCATGAGCGTCTGCTATGTTGTTACCTTTGTTGTTCCTGTATCCAGGAACCCATATGAGGGTAACCAGTCGAATGTCTCGCTATCTCCTCCAAAGACACCCGGTATTTTTGAACAATCTTAGAAGTGGTGTACATATTCTCTAAGGATCAAATGGTCTCTTAACTGTTGGGTAATATGCGTATACCATCAGTGTAAGATATACCCTGATATGGTATTCGCCCAGCTACTGTCTTTATAGCTACTATTATAGCCTGAGTTGTACTATAGTAATCAGATATTTCAATGGGTAATCTAAGATTTAACTGTTTTCAAAAGATTACACATCCGACTTTGTTGCATGAACTGGAACCATCAGTGAAAACTTGAATGATTTTTCGCAGAAGGTCGTAAACCATTATCATTAAAGGATTCTCTGTAAAACCAGAATCGAAAGCAAGTATAGCAATCGTATAGTCGAATAGATAAGTGCAGACCAATCATTCCCAGGATTTTGGCATGACCATAACTTCTGTACATCCATGCTTTTAGGGGCTTCAAATTCACATCCACATGCGCAGACATTTGTTTTTCAATCATGCCTGAGGGTAGCCAGTTGAGAATATAAAACAATGCATTGGATAATGTAGTCTTAAGGGCATCTGTTATCATGATTGCCATCATTCTCATAATCTACTCAAACAATCAATTTTTAATACCGCAATTTGGCCGCTTCAGTCTTAAAAAAATTCTCTTGAATTTTATTTTTTTTAAACAACGTTTCTAATTAGTTGACCACCACTGTTAACTCACACATACGTTTGCATTTTATAACACACACCCCTACTCATATCATCATTTTGTTAGAGGATGGCAAAAGCCATAAGAAGTATTAAATCGTTCAAAAGATTCAGCTGCTGTTGCTGTTGCTTTTTACTGTCTCTGCTTAAAGTGATAAACTTGTTTTTAAACACACTTATCTTACACACACACATACACACACACTAATACTCGCATTCATATTTATTCTCATAGCCATGCATAATACTCTCACCAGCTCTTTTCAAGGGAATACAGATGTTTTGTATCTTTTTGCAAAGACATCAACGACAACAACAACAGCTGAAATGAAATGAAAACCATGAGGCAATTGCTTATTACAGTTTTAATAAGACTTTCTGTTGTTGTTGTTGTTGCTGTAAATAATGTTTAAGCTTCTTTAACGGTATCTCAAGAAATCCCTGCTTGACAAAAAAACAAGGAAAAAATAATGAAAAGAAAAAGAAAAAAAAAACAAATTAAAGACAGAGAGAGAGAAAGGAAAAAAAGAAAAACATGTTGCTTTTGCTTTAATTTATAATAAAACAAGAGAATAAAAAAATAAAAAAGAGAGAGAAGTAGAGAGAGGAAGAGAGCGTAACATACAATATTTCTTTAGAATATCTTTACAAAACTAAGTGTACGAGTATGTGTATATGTGTGTGGGCATGAGTAAGTATACATAAGTAGCAAAAGCAACAAGAAAAAAAACAAGAAGATTTTCTGACCCATGTCCTGTCAGTTGAAGAATAAGAAAAACATTAATCAACGCCACAAAATTTTCTTTTAAGATGTATTCGGTTAATTGGGAGTAATTCTTATTCTTTCTTTGCTTCTTTCCTTTTCACTCTCTATCTCTTTCTTTTTTATTTAAGAGTAAGTATGTGTGTCTTTTATTATTTGTGAAGTCTTTTGTGTGTGCTGCTGTGTATTGTTTTGATTTGTGAAAGGAACTACAAGAGGAAATAGTCGCCTGCTAAAGGCTTTGCAACTTTTAAAGTCCAAAGGAAATGCAGCAAAGGAAACTGTTTATAATTTGCCTTGTCATGGCATTTGTAAAGAAAGATAATCATGAACGGGAAAATTGTTACAGCAGTTATTCAGCGGCTATATACGGAATGTCTCTTACTTTTACCATAGAAGATCTTTTCGAGATTTTAGAATCATTCGTTAGATAGCCTTGCATAAATTTTTGGTACTGGTTTAATATTTTACATAAGCTGTAGCACTTGCCCAACTGTCTAGGATTACAAGTTGACTGCATTATACCTCAACCACACATGTAAAGTGTTTGAAGCTTGCTTTATGGGGACTTATCGACTTGATCCTCGCTCGACTTTATATTACTGGCAGCGTATTACTATCTACTCATGCATAATTGGTCATTACAATCCTACATTCCGGATTACAACCTAGTTTCTCACACCACTTATGATGTGTGAGTTAATTTTATACATGAGTAAAGGGACCTACAGTTTAAGATCGATTTCGTATAAGTTTTGAGAGTTTAGAGAAACTTTTTTGCCTGCAGGGTTTTTACCAAAAATCTGGTTAGTTAGTGACCAAAGAAATATTATTTCATTGTTCATTTTGTTGGAGACGTCTGACCTGGGGTTTGAACCGTGACCTCACGTCTTATCAGCCAACACACTACCTTCTAGACTAAGGCGACTTACTGTCTATTCGGGGGTTACAATAACAGACAGCTTACTACAGCCTGGCGTCGATACTATTACTAGTTGGTTCTCCAGGTAAAATAAAATCATTTCTCGGATATAAAGGCACCGTAGTCTAGTATGTCGGGTGTTGGCTTATTAGACTTGAGCCCGTGCTTCAAACCCCAACTCACACATCTAAAGCAAATCAAAATAGAAAAATATTTTTTTCGTCGACTTTGTTTCAGCAGTCTTTTGGCAACTACTCTGAGCGGAAAATAAAAATGGCCATGAGAAAGTTTCTCAGAAAAATCTGTCCGAAGTCGAAGCCATCGTTAAACTCTAGGCCCTGTCATACATACATAATTGGTCATTACAATCCTTCAGTCAGGATTACGACCTAGTTTCTCGCATCACTTATGATGTGTGTGTGTTAATTTTATACATGAATGGCGGGACCTACAGTTTAAAGTCGACTCCGAACGACAGATTTTTGAGAAACTTTTCATGGCAATTTTTTTATTTTAAGCCTAGAGTTTTTGCCAGAAATCTGCTGAGAGGAAGTCGCCGAAGAAATGCTTTTTTTTCTATTTTGTCTTGATGTATGGCCTGGGGCTCGAACTCTGGCTTTTCGTCTAATAAGCCAACACACTACCTACTAGACCACGGTGACTGCAAGGTCAAGGTCAAATCCTGTCACTCATGCATAAAATTAAAACACACAACATGGGTGGTGTGGCAAG
This sequence comes from Sarcophaga variegata, assembly GCA_932273835.1. Classification (NCBI taxonomy): domain Eukaryota; kingdom Metazoa; phylum Arthropoda; class Insecta; order Diptera; family Sarcophagidae; genus Sarcophaga; species Sarcophaga variegata. The sequence goes on from OW026360.1 coordinate 22,730,216, forward strand.
CTAGGTTGTAATCCTGACTAAAAGGCTGGTAATGACGAATTAAGTTGTCACATATGATTAACGGGACCAAACATTAAAGAAATGTTTCACGAATTTTTGCTTTACGTATATAATTTTCTGAATACTCAGTGCTTGACGGATTCAAGTAGTCGTTTGAGTTTATAGGAGGTCTTGTTGAATTTCGATCTACCGCCAGAGGTTTCAGACTACAGCCTTTTTTAAGACAAATGCGGATTGTAGACGTTTACTATGGCATTAAAAACTGATGGATTTTCGCATTGCAGTCTGTGCAGCTTTCAGGACATACATACATACATATCAGGACGTACACATCTCTTTTTCCTAAGAAGCGGAGGAAGAGAAGCGATCACTAATGGGAAAACGAAATTAGTTTTTCGTATGAGATGTGCTAAAACTGCCATGGCATTGGATTGTTGCTGGTACCGATAGAGCTTGGCTTTAAGTTTCCTTGTACTTAAATTACAAGAATTACTTGCTTTAAGTTTTTCTGTCCCAACGGATAATTTTTAAAATTTTTGCTTTTTTAAAATTAAAAATAAAGTAACATAGCCGCTGTAATATTGCTTTGCAGAGCTGGAATTGTTAATGACATTTCCCCGTACCTCGCCGTAGTCTAGTACGTAGTGTGTAGTCTCATTTGACATAAGGCCTCGGTTCAAACCCCAGGTCAGACATCAAAACGAAATATGAAACGCAATATTTCTTAGGCGACCTCGTCTCAGCAGATTTGTGGCAAAAACTCTGCGGGTAAAACAAATTGCCATGAGAAGTTTCTTAAACATCTGTCGTTCGGAGTCTACATTAAACTATAGGTTGCTGCACTCATAAAATTAATGCACACAACATAAGTAGTGTGAGATGCTAGGTCGCAATCCTGACTGAAGGGTTGTAATGATTTTTGCCCGTACTTAAGAAACTTTACGTAGCACCATTAATAATAGTCTAGTGGTGCCAAATCGCTTGATCTTAACGGCCTATGGTGTACTCTAAAATGTAAGATCAATTTCACACCAAACTCCTTGCTCAACAGGTTCAGGGTATCGCATGACATATGGAACCGTCTTGTTTAAAGCCCCAAGTCCATCAAGTCCACTTCTTTCATTTCGGGGGAAAAAAGGAATCAATAATCATTACATGATACCTTGGCTCCGTTGACAAGATTGTGATCATTTACATCGCTGTCGAAGGACTAGGAGTAAATGAGCCCCTGGCCAATAAACCACAATAAAGAGTGGATATTTCTAGTTTCATAGACAGCTTCTGAACAACGTTTCGCAACGTTTCACATTATGTTCGGTGTTTGCGAATCTAGTTATTGAACCGAAAATAAACTCCATCTCAAACGGCATGAATTTTAAAAATAAAATTCCATAACTTGCAAGCATAGGCTTTTAGATGATTTATTTTTTGCATTGTGCCATGTCGCGAATATTTTTTTATACGCTGACAAACTGAATTGCAAAAAAACATCCACTAAAATGGGGTTATTGGACTTCAATTAAATTCCTATAAATCTTGTGTACTCTCCCACCATTGCCTTTCTTTGTTTTCATCATTTCATGTACAAGTGTTACTGCATTCGATGGCCCAGCCTGTCTCAGCTTGGTAAGGAAATATAAAAATGTCAGGTTAAATGACATTGCATACACCAGGCCCCCTTTTACCGCTGCTTTTATACGGCATTATTGATTTTTCTTTTCAATATTTTTATTGGACAACATTAACTACAGAAAGGAATGCTCTAGCCCTTGTGCAATTATTTAAATTTAGTAAATAGGCCCTTAAACTAAAAAGTGAAAATCGAAGAAAATTTAAAAAACTTTTGCTTAAGCTTTGCTTAGATTTTTTACGTTTTCTGGCAACTTGAAAAAATAGGCCCCCAATAAAAAATAATTAAATTATCTTGCTTGACAAACTATTACCACAGAGAGAGAGAGAGAGAGAGCCTAATGACCCTGTTTTTCTACTTCAAATCTCTTTCTATTGTTCTGTTTTCTTTTTTTTTTTGTTTCTTTCATTCCTTCTTTTTTTCTGACCCGTTTAGTTGGTTAGACAAGAATGTTTTGCAGAAACAAAACGAAAAAGGAGAACAAAAAAACCCGGAGAAACAAAACTTGCCAACACAATGAAATTAAAAAAGGAAACGGAAATATGAATTGAAAACAATGGCCATGTTTAACATGGGAATACCTTTTTAATAATCACTTGGGCATTTAAAAACATAAGAAGACGAAGAAGATGAAAACATGCCCAATGAAATCAAGATGATAAGCATGATGACTGGGTTTGCTGATAATGATGATGAGCTAAGCTGGGCTGTTGAGAGGCGTTTGATAATTGTTAGGGATTCAGTTTCAAATAATTTCTGATAAAACAATTACGTGGTCTTCTTTTAGCATTTAGACGTTTCCTTTTATTTCCTTTTGGGGTTCATTTTTATGGGAAAAAACGCATAAAAAACTTATGTCGTCTTTTCATTTGGAAAACGAAATTCAAATTTAAAAAAATGTTCCCACAAGTTGAGATTTTCTTTCTTTAAGACTTTTAATAAAATGAATAGGCCTGCAAAAGAAAAATTCAAAAGATTTCTTAATAAGGGTATGGAATGCAAAAAGTTTCTCAGAAGTTTGTTGTTCGGAATCGACTTCAAACTGTAGTTGCCGCCACTCATAGATAAAAATTAACTTTCACAACATAAGTGGTGTGGGAAACGAGGTCCATAACCCTGACTGAAAGGTTGTAATGACCAATTATGTATGTGTGTATGTACTAGCTATGGGCCGTTCATCAACAACACAATTTCCACCGATATTTTGCATGTCCTGGAACCTATTTAAATTACCTTCGGATATTGTGAAACCGCTCGGTTTTTATGTATGAAAACGAACATGGATGTGATGTACATAAGAGACGCTTTTTGATCTCATGTATCGTCTCAAATTCGACAATTTCGTTTGCGCCTATTCATCCAGACAACATTCGTTTTCACTTAATTTATACTTCATAGATTTTCGATCTGGCAACTTCTAGAACCGTGGTGTTGAATTGTTATTGTTATTATTTTCTTTCTATCTCTATTGAAATGTAAGGACAAATATACTGTAACAAGTCGAATACAAAGTACAACTTAAGCAATAAATAAAGCCGCGCTAATCATTCACTACACCTTAGATAAGCTGATTAAATGCTTGAGCAACAGTCCCGCTATGAAGTCTTTTTCGAATATAATTTCCTTCAGCATAGACGTTGCTCTCTCACACGTTGATTACGTCAAGAAACTAAATTGTCCCAGCATGTGTAACTCACAGAAACTCCAAGTTAGGGTGGAAGACCATTGCATTTGGAGAAAGTCGCTTTGGGGGACATTATGGTCTAAATGGTCGTAAATTCCCCTGGATAAACCATTACCTTTAATTAAAAGCTCTATAAGCGTATGATAGCCAATGTTTTTTGACTAGCAATTGAAGATTATGATGTGGAAGGCATGTGATGTCAATAAGAAAGGATCAACTGGGTTGTAATGATCAATCACCATGTATGGAATGCAATAAGAATTCATGTTTTAATCAAAAACATTAATCGGAAGGTGAGATGTTATGAATATGATCTCCAGGATCAATTATCACATGATTGCATTTTTGTATTCTCAGGAAGGATCAGCGTACAATTATTGGAGATATTTACTAATCGGTGTCTCATTAGTATTAATGCAAGGGCCTATGTCATCCCTGTGACAGTTACATGAGCGCCTAGGCATTTCGCATGATCACACAAGTCCCTATACATCGCAATCAGCAACACAAAACCATCCATTAAATATCAAGGAGCTTAGGAAAGGCCCTTTCGCAGACTTTCCTCTAGCTGCGACCAGATATAATGCACGGTCAGATATAATGCTGTGAGAAGCTGGGTCGTAATCCTGAGTAAAGGGTTGTAATGATCAATTACGTGAAGGCATCGTAGTCTAGTAGCTAGTATGTTGGCTTATTGTACGTAAGGCCTCGGGTCAAACCCCATGCCAGACATCTCCGACAAAACGAAATACGAACAAATATTTCTTCGCCAATTTCTTCTCAGCAGTTTTCTGGCAAAAACTCTATGAGTACAATAGAATTGCCATCTAAAGTTTCTCCAAAATCTGTCGTTCGGAGTCTACAACTCTGTCATATTGAAAATAAAAAGATCTTTGCTCAGGAGTCTTCTGGCAAAAGCTCTGACAGTAAGTATTTGCCACAAAAAAAAATTACTCAGAAATCTGTCGTACAGAGTCGGCTTTAAACTGTAGGTCCTGCCACTCATGGATAAAAGTTAACACATCACATAGGTGGTGTGGAAGGCTAGGTTGTAAGATTAAAGGATTGTAATGACCAATTAAGTAAGTGCAAAAGGATTGTGTGTAGAAATATGTGTGGCTGTCTGTAATAGAATTTTCATGTACTTAAAATAAAAACTAAAGGGTCCGCCAAATAACTTTTTTTTTTGAAAATGCTTTAAGAAAAACTACTGAATATTTTCTCAAATTTCTTTTTTTATTTGAAAGTACAATCCTTCCGGTTAATAATGGAAAATAATTTCATTCAAATGGCTGCCTCTGCTGGCCATGTAGTAGCCTACACGTTCGGTCCAATTTTTAAGCACATTATCGATTGTGTGCAGCTGTATTTCACCAATGGCTTCACGAATATTGTCCTTTAAAGCGTCAATTGTCTCTGGCTTGTCGGCGTAACAGTTATCTTTGACGGCACCCCACAAATAATAGTCCAACGGTGTCAAATCGCAGCTCCGAGGTGGCCAAACGGCATCAGCTCAGCGGCTGATAATGCGATCTTCAAAAACAGGGCGCAAAACATCGAGTGTAGCTTTGGATGTGCGGCACGTAGCGCCGTCCTGTTGAAACCAAATGTTGCCAATATCCTCCTCTTCAATTTTTGTGAACAAAAATTCGTTCAACATGGCCCAATAACGATTGCCATTGACTGTAACGGCCTCTGGACCAAAATCCGCACCAAACAGTGACTCGTTTTGAGTGCGTCGGCTTTGCAATGTATGCGTGCGGGTTTTCTTTGCCCCAAATGCGAAAATTTTGCTTGTTTACATACCCGCCAAGATCAAAATGAGCTTCATCTGAAAAGATGATTTTTTTTGCCAAAATCGGCATCTTCTGGTGTAGGCTACTGCATGGCCAGCCGAGGCAGCCATTTGAATGAAATTATTTTCCATTATTAACCGGAAGGATTGTACTTTCAAATAAAAAAAGAAATTTGAGAAAATATTCAGTAGTTTTTTTTTAAAGCATTTTCAAAAAAAAAGTTATTTGGCGGACCCTTAAGTTACAGGGCAGTACAAAATTTTTCAACTTAATGTCTGTAAAAAACGAAACATTTTATGAATATTGTTGAAATAGTCTTCTAATCTTAAGATTTAATATGTTTTCTTAAATTTTTTTTGTTCTTTTTCCTTTTATTGTGCTATTTTTCTAACCTTTACTGTATTTTTCTTTTACCATTTATCTTTGCAGCTCTCTTTGAACATTTATTTACGGAAATATGATGACAATAATGCCTGAAAGGGAGAAAAAGAAAAATCGTGTGACAAAAATTCACAGTCGCACACACCCACACTCGCAGTGGGTTGTATAATCAAGCGACTCTCTGTCCCGCTCTCTCTCTGACTAGTAATTAAAAGAGACACGTTTTTTGTTAAAAATATTTTTTCTTTTGCCCAACAAAACAGTATTGCTTGCAGTTTAACAAGCTACATGAGAAACAGCAGCGCAAAAGAGCAAAAAGAAAAAGACGCGGCGTTCAAAAAAAAAGGCCAAGGAAAGTAAGTACCATTAAATATGAAAAAACACTAACAAAATGAACAATTATTCCCTTTGGTAAAAGGTAAATAGAAAAAAAGAAAGAGAGAGAGAGAGATACGAAAAACACTCAAAACAAATAGAAAAATAGTCGTGAGCAGTAGTAGAGCCTGTGTAGTAATTAAATGAAAAAGAAAACGTGTTAAATACACTCTCCTTCTTTATCTCTCGCTATCTTTATTTGTCTTACACACACATATACAAACACGTAAGTTATGTATGCAAATTGAATTTTAAAGAACAAGAAATTTTATTCAGTGCGATTGCGTGTGTGTGTTGAAAAGTGTAACAAGAAGCAGCAGCATTTAACCTGCATTTTTCCAAACAAACTTTTGTGTGTTTTGCCATGTTGTGTGGCTGGAAAGAGAAAAACAAATTTAAAGTGTAAGTGTGTGTGTGTAGAAACAACACAACGTAAGTTTTTTTTGAGGTTTTTTAAGAAAGAAAAAAACAAACGGTGTTCTAAGTGTGAGAGAGAGAGAGTTACTTACAACATAGAAAACTTTCTCTTACCCAGCTGTAGAGTATGCCATGTAATATTGACTATAATAACAGCAGTATGGGTACATACGAGGGCGGGTAAAGAAAACTATGAATGAAACACTATGGTTTTTGTGTTAACAAATCATTTATATTTTCTAATGTAATCTGCAGAAAACTTTAAATAGGTTCCAGGAAATACTAAAAATCGATAAAAATTGTATTGCTGATGAACGGCCCAGGGCTAATATAGAGCTCACAATCGCTGACAATGTAACTCTCCTAACATTCCTCCATGTTTTCTCTTATTTGCTTAACTAATCATTACAAACCTTAAAGTCAGGATTACAACCTTGCTTCTCTCAGCACCCACGTTGTGTATGTTAATTTGTTCTATGAGTGGCAGCACTTACAGCTTTAAAGAAGACTTCCAACGACAGATTGTTGGAAAACGTTTTATGATGTCAGTAATGATTTTTATTCGCAATTTTCTTTTTCATTTTCTTCTCAAATCTCATGGAAATCTGTTAGCAATGGTTGCGTTAGGTTAGGTCTAGGTTAGGTCTGAGTGGTAGCTCTGATTTCACAAAGCTCACTTGAGTACGCATAGCGGCCCGTTGTGATGCCACGGGTGAACGCAGTCCTTGTACTGACCAAGTTCCACCAAAATCAGGGAAAAGGAAGAAGTTGGTCAGCGCAAGGGCTGCGCAACAAAATCACGACTACCCCATACTGGAAAACCAGCCAGAAAGTGTAATGAATGAAGCTATATCCTTGATATCAATAGAGGATAGCTCCGTCAAGCTGACAAGAAATGGCGAGCCAAATGGCCTATATCTACACCTAGCGAGGGACGGGCACTGACAAAGAAAGTGAACAACAGTCTCCTCTTCCTCAGTGGACCTGCATCCACGGCAGAAGTCGTTGAAAGGGAGCCCCATTCATTCCGCGTGTATACCCATAACGCAATGACCTGTAAGCACGGCCACTGTGGTTGATTTGACGTCACGATCAAGTAATTGGTTGGTACGCCTTCTATCCATCAAGGGCCAGGTGAGTCTAGCTGTGGAGCAGGACTCCTCATTGACCCAGGATAGGTTGGCGTCCCGAGAGAATTTCCGCGCAATGTCCAACTTGACCGAGGCAAGTGGCATACCCAGTTCAATTGAGCAATGGTTGTGAAACTCAAATTAAATTTTAATGGCCAGGACGTAATCCTAAATAAAGGCTTGTAATGACCCATTAAATAAGTTTAACTGAGACAATCAGCATATGTATGCCTTGTAACATGTTGTGGATCGTGAGTTACCATTTGAATGATGCGGTATTTCCTTGAAAAATTTCCGGCTTTCAGGTACGAGATCGAATGGCGAGTTTACTTACGTTCAAATATAAAGTCCAACCCTTCAGTCAGGATTACGACCTAGTTTCTTAAACCACTTATATTGTGTGTGTTAATTTTATTTATGAGTGGAGGGACCTACAGCTTAACGTGGAATAAGAACGACAGATATTTGAGAATTTCATGGCAATTTTCATTTACTATCAGAGTTTTTTTGACAGAAATCTGCTGAGATGAAGGAAGTCACCACAGAAATATGTTTTCATATTTTCGTTTTTGTTAGAAATGTCTGACCTGGGGTTTGAACCGAGGCCTTACGTTTAATAAGCCAACACACTACCTACTTGACTAATGGCGACTTCGTATAAAGTCCAACTCAAGCAACAAATAAAGCCGTCTTAACATTTACAACACCTTAGATAAGCTGAAAGGGTGCTTGAACAACAGGCGTTAAACCTGTTTTTTTCGAATAAAATTTCCTTTTGCGATGAAGCTGCTGCGTCAACAAGCAAAATTGTCACGCACAAAACCTTGAAATAATGGTGGAAGACCTTTGCATTAAAATTTTTTAATGAAATAAACTGCCCTGCTAACTGGTATCAGAAGCAGCAATCATGTTGTGTTCAACATATCAGCCACTTATTAAACTCCCCTCGCATGTAGTGTCTTAAATAAATATAAAATTTTTTGCATCCTTTTTTAATAAAAAAAACCACAAAAAAATTGATTTTCAGCGGGATTTTTATTTCTTTTCCTAAAAAGTGTTTGATTAGATTTTAATTTAAAATAAATATTTAAACAAATTCATATTGCACATGTACTCGCTCTGATGCTTGCTGCTTGCAAGGATTCCAATGAAAATTTAAAACCTAAAATACTCTTGTAATGCCAGCACTTTTGACTGAACTGTTTGAGAATCTCTGCTTAAAAATGTTAATGAAAAAAACTTCTTTTTCTTAAATAATTTTAAAGCTTCGCAAATAAACCATAAAAACATTAAAATTTACTTGAAGTAAATAAACTGCCGTTCCGTTGTCATACGAACAGATGTCGATAAGTCAACAACAAATAACAGCAGCAGCAATAACAACAACAACGAGAAGAAAAACAAATTTAAAGCTTATCATACCTCAGACACGAACATGTCCTTTAGTTTATGCCACAGAATCCCATAAAAAAAATATCACACAAGACTTTTTAAGAAACAAACAAAATAAATGAGTCTCGAAGAGTGAGAGAGAGAAAGAGAGAGAGTGGAGAGGAGCATGAAAATATTTTATTATGCACAGACAAACAATTTTTTTTAATTTTATTTACATTTTTCATTTCCATTTAAATTTAATTTTGTTTTTCTTTTCATTATTTCGGTTACGCTTCATTTTTCTTGGCATTTAAAGAAGAAGCAAAAGAAATAAAAATTTCCTTTTTTTTCTTTGGTTTTTGTTTTCATAGAAAATTTCATCCTTAATTTACGCTGCACGCATAAATTACAGGGTTATCCATACCTTGTGTTTTAAAACAACCATACAAGGCTGTCTTGGCGATGAAACTTTTATTTGCTTTTAAAGCTTTAATCCTGATATCTTGTGCAAAATACCTGGATCTTTTAAATGACCGCCTCTGGATTGTTTGAAGCAGTTGATCCTTTCTTATTGACATCACATGCCTTCCGCATCATAATCTTCAATTGCTAGTCAAAAAACATTGGTTATCATAAGCTTATAAAGCTTTTAATTAAAGGTAATGGTTTATCCAGGGGAATTTACGACCATTTAGACCATAATGTCCCCCAAAGCGACTTTCTCCAAATGCAATGGTCTTCCACTCTAACTTGGAGTTTCTGTGAGTTACACATGCTGGGACAATTTAGTTTCTTGACGTAATCAACGTGTGAGAGAGCAACGTCTATGCTGAAGGAAATTATATTCGAAAAAGACTTCATAGCGGGACTGTTGCTCAAGCATTTAATCAGCTTATCTCAAGTGTAGTGAATGATTAGCGCGGCGTTATTTATTGCTTAAGTTGAACTTTATATTCGACTTGTTACAGTATGTTTGTCCTTACATTTCAATAGAGATAGAAAGAAAATAATAACAATAACAATTCAACACTAGGGTTCTAGAAGTTGCCAGATCGAAAACAAATGACGTATAAATTGAGTGAAAACGAATGTTATCTGAAAGAATGGGCGCGTGGACAAACCAAATTGTCAAATTTGAGATGATACATGAGATCAAAAAGCGTCTCTTATGTACATCACCTCCATGTTCGCTTTCGTATATAAAAACCGGGCAGTTTCGGAATATCCGAAGGTAATTTAAATAGGTTCCAGGACATGCTAAGTATCGATGGAAATTGTATTGTTGATGAGCGGCCCATAGCGGGTCCGCCATCTAACGTTTTTTTTTCAACTTGTGCTTATTTCGTGAATGGTAACACTTAGCTCATGTCTGATTTGACAGTCAGTTTTATCTTTCCGCTGAACCAATATGGTTGTATATACGCTTGAACAACGCTGGGAAATATTGCGACATTACTTTGAAAATCATGGTAATGTTGCAGAATGTGTGCGAAAATTGCGTACGGATTTTGGAAGAAGAGAAGCACCGTCAGCTCCGTATGTTCGTTATTTTGTCAAAAAAAAGTGAAAGAAACTGGTATCCTCATCGATAAACCAAAGCGTGAAAAGCCAAAAACAGTGCGTACAACCGAAAATATTGCTGCTGTGGCAGAAAGTGTGCGAGAAGCGCCATCAACATCAATTCACCGTCGTTCTCAACAATTGAACATTTCGGAGACATCATTGAGACAAATTTTGCATAAAGACCTTGGTATGACGCCATAGAAAGTCCAATTGGTTCAGAAGTTGAAGCCAATTGATCATCCAATGCATTTTCGCTTCGCTAAGTAGGCCTGCGATCGACTTAGAGAAGATGCCGATTTTGTCCAAAAAAAATCACCTTTTCAGATGAAGATCATTTTGATCTTGGCGGGTATGTAAACAAGCAAAATTGTAGCATTTGGGGGCACAGAAAACCCGCACGTATACGTTGAAAAGCCGACGCACCCAAAACGAGTCACTGTTTGGTACGGATTTTGGTCCAGAGGCATAATTGGGCCACCCTTCTACGGAAATAAGCAAGGAGTGGCCGTTACAGTCAATGGCGATCGTTATCGGGCCATGTTGAACGAATTTTTGTTCACAAAAATTGAAGAGGAGGATATTGGCAACATTTGGTTTCAACAGGACATCGTGCCAAACAGCCGAAGCTACACTCGGATGTTTTGCGCCCTGTTTTTGAAGATCGCATTATCAGCTGATGTCGTTTGGCCACCTTGGAGCTACGATTTGACACCGTTGGACTATTGTTTGTTGGGTGCCGTGAAAGATGAGTGTTACGCCGACAAGCCAGAGACAATTGACGCTTTAAAGGACAATATTCGTGAAGCCATTGGTGAAATATAGCTGCACACAATCGATAATGTGCTTAAAAATTGGACCGATCGTGTAGGCTACTGCATGGCCAGCCGAGGCAGCCATTTGAATGAAATTATTTTCCATTATTAACCGGAAGGATTGTACTTTCAAATAAAAAAAGAAATTTGAGAAAATATTCAGTAGTTTGTTTTTTTTAAAGCATTTTCAAAAAAAAAGTAATTTGGCGGACCCTTTACATAATTGGTCATTACAACCCTTCAGTCAGGATTATGGTCCTAGTTTTCCCACACCACTTATGTTGTGTGTGTTAATTTTATACATAAGTCGCCTCCGACCCACAGTTTTTTTGAGAAACTTTTAAAGGAAATTTTCTTTGCCAGAAATCAGCTAAGAAGAATCCACCGCAGAAACATGTTTTCATATTTTCGTTCCGATGTCTGAAATGGGGTTTGAACCGAGGCCTAATGTCTACTAAACCAACATACTAAATACTAGACTACGGCGACTTCTAGGGCTAGTACAGAGCTCACAATCGCTGACATGTAACAGGACATAGGTGTTCGAATTTCCTCAGTTAAACTATGTTTGATTTATAAGGAGGCTTAACTTCCTTATTGCCATTAAGGCACATGGAAAATTGGGAGACATTTACTCACTTACTGACCTTCAGTTAGGGTTACGGCCTTGCTTCTCCCAACGTCCATTCATGTGTGTTCAATTTGCCCAAAAGAAGCGTACTTAACATCGACTCCTAATGACAGATTTGAAAAGTTTTGTTCATGGTAATTATTTACTCTCAGGAGCTTTTCCCAAACGCCTGCTGAGAGGGGACTCAGTTTTCTAGATGTAAGAGTGGAGCTAAGAACGGTTGAGCTATCTTCAACTCAGCCTGCACACTTCCTACTAGGCTAAGGCGTCAAACATCCGAAACGCTTTCATTCTCTTCCTTAAAAGTTGCCAATTCCTTGCACTGTATGCTAGCCATGTTTCAATTATTTTGCTGCGTTCTTCGGTTCTTAAACGATCTGTGTTTCTAAATGGCTTACCTTTCACTACATTAAAGGCACAGCTGACTCGGCCTTGCCAGACCGGCGGTTGTGAAACCACTAAACGGATAATTCAATGTAAACACACAGGAAGACTCTGTACATACATACGCACACACACGCACATAGAAAGGGAAAGAGAGGGATTTCAAGCGACCATTACCCAAAACAAACGACAAAAAAAATCATTTTAAAGTCAACGCACGTATTTTGTTTATATTCACGCACACATAGAACATGATTAATGACCGAATGCATGAATGAAAAACTGTGTGTGATTGAGTGAGCGCGAAAGGAAGTGTATAAGTGTGAGTAAAGAAGAGAAACCATACGCATACTTTACTTAATAATAATAACAAACACACACACACGCATACACTATTTACACACAAACGAAATGATGGTGTTTTAAAATTAAAAATAAAAAGAAAAACACAAGCAAGACCAAGACAAGACAGGAAAGAGAGAGAGAGAGGGGAGAGAGAGAGAGGGAGAAAGATAATGATGACGGTTCGGTTAATAATACGGTTTTGTTGTCAATGTTGACATATTTGTAATACAAGCTGAATTGTTTGCTTTTTTCCCCTCGTAATTTATTTGGGGTTTCTTGTAATGTTTTGTGTGTTCAAAAGAAAACCTTTTTAATTTTTGTTACGATTATAACACGACTACCATACAGCTGAGACGCAATAGTTTCAAAATTAATTTCTTTAAGAGCGACTTCCTTAATACAGCGTGGGGTAATAAATTTAAATTTAATGGGCCTGCAAGGTAAACAATTATCCTTAAGGTCAGCGGGTTGGCAGCAAATAAGTAGGCAAACTTTCTAGTCTAAATGAAGTAAAAGAGGAAGAAACTAAGAAATTATAAGACAAGGAGTTCAAATGGAACAGCAACTAAAATTCTACGAACTGAGGTCAAAATTAGCCTCACATCCCGGCAATCTGGATGGAATAAAATGCTGTAATCAATTTGAGATAAATGTCTCCTCATTAAAGTAAATAAAAATTGGCAGCTTACAGGATAACAGGAGCATTTATACAGAAATTAGTGGGCCAACATGAAAGTTACTGGCCATCATACTGTAAGGAAGACTTGCAAGCACTATCTATGCAAACAAAGCAGAGTTCCGGTCAAATAAAAGCAATTGATTTAGACTGGCTTAAGGGGCTCCACGATTTGAGATGTGCAATTAGTATTCAGTAACCAAATCCTGCCACAAAATTCATCAAAACTCTTGATTTCAGTATGCTATGGTCAATACTGTGTGCTTTATTATAGAAGATCTATCATTAGAATGATATACTCTCTTGTAATTGTTGTTAAGCGATAGGCTTCTATAATGTCAGAGGGATTGTCATATGGAAAGCGTAGATATGGAAGAGAGCATCACAGAACATGTTTTGAATCATCAGATGCACCGCAGATTGTTCAATTCAGCGACAGCATCAGTCAGTCTTCTCGTACAGTAAGGGAAGTGAAACGAGAATGCTTTCAATCAATCACCTGAAACATGCACCTTCTTCTTAAGTAAAAGAGGAAATATTATAAGTCGCTAAAGCCAACATCGATATTTTGGATTACTCAAATGATATTTATCTGCGTACATAACATACATAATCGGTCATTACAACACTTCAGTCAGCATTACAACCTAGCTTCTCGCACCACTTATATTGTGTGTGTTAATTTTATTTATGAGTAGAGGGACATACACTTTAAAGTCGTCTCCAAATGTTGATGAGACTTTTTAGGGCAATTTTCTATTTACTCTCAGAGTTTTTGCCAGTAATCTGCTGAGAGAAAGTTGCCGAAGAAAATGTTTTTTCGTATTTCGTTTTATGGCTTCACGATTATTAAGTCAACACACTACCTACTACACTACGATGACATCAACGATATTTATCTACTCTTCACTAACTTAATTGGTAATTAAATAGGATCACAACGTAGTCTCTCACAACACTCATGTTGTGTGAGATGCAGATAGCGCGTCGACTTATTAGCCGTAAGCCAGTGGTTCAAAACCTTGCTGAGCCATCTCGCACAAAAAGAAACATAGAAAAATATTTCTTTCGGCATCTTCCTCTCAGCAGTCTTCCGGCAAAAATTCTGAAAGTAAATAAAATTGTGAAGTCGCCGTGGTCTAGTAGGTAGTGTGTTGGCTTATTAGACGAAATGCCAGGGTTCGAGCCCCAGGCCAGACATCAAATAAAATATAAAAAGTATTTCTTGGCGACTTAGTCTCAGCAGATTTCTGGCAAAAACTCTGAGAGTAAATAAAATTGCCATGAAAAGTTTCTCAAAAATCTGTCGTTCGGAGACAGTTACACACACAACATAAGTGGTGTGAGTAACTAGGTCGTAATCCTGACTGAAGGGTTGTAATGACCAATTATGTATGTATGTAAATAAAATTGCCATGAAGAGTTTCTCAAAAAATCTGTCATTCGAAATGAGACTTTAAACTGTAGGTACCATCACTCATGTATAAAATTAAAACACACAACATAAGTGTTGTGAGAAGCTACGTCATAATCTGGACTAAAGTATTGTAATTACCAATGAAAAAAGTACGAAGAGTAGCTCCAGAGCTGCTATTTCCCAAAGGTTTTAAGTAAATTCTATAACCACGTGATGTTGTCAGATTAGGTTAGATAAGGCACTAATACGTCCATAGATTATGGGAAAAGTGTTTCACGTGTATGTTTATTCTAAGCCATTTATGCAGAGATTTTTTTCTTTCCATTTTATATACTTTTTCAATTTATAACTCTATTCCAAACAATTATCCTGCATAAATTTAAAGAATTTCAAGCATTTCAAAGATTATTTTGAAAACTTTTCATATTTAAAAGAGAATTTTTTTTTCAAAGAAAACAATAAAAATTATTTTGTTTGACATTTCTAGCACGTGTATGTCATGCAATAATATACAACAAATAAACAGAGCCATAGTGTTTATACGCACATACATGGACATGCATAAACATGCATATATTCAAGGAAGACTCTCTCTCTTTCCCTCTTTCGCTCTCTTTGAATTATTGTTTGTAATACATTTACGCGTAGTTATCATATAATAACAACAGCAAACAACAAAAACTATCTGCTTGCTTGCTTCAGCTTGCTTTAGTATGTTTTTTTTTTTTTTTTTTTTTTGATTATCACTCATACTAGGGCACATGGTTACTTAGCAGGCTTACAGCATACTTATGCATACTTATGTCATACAATATTCTCTACAGAAATAAAACAACAACAGAACAGAACAGAACAGAACAGACAACAGAGTAATAATGAACGACAACTGTTAGTATAACAGAGAAAAGGTCACTAGCCTTGATAAAAACAGCAATAAAACTGTAGGCAAAGTGTAAGTGTATAGTGGGTGGGTGAATATTGTTGCTGCTACTACTTCTTTAACGACAAAATGCAAAAACAAAAATAAAATACGAAAAATAATAATAAAAATACTTACAGAGATACTCAATTTATCACAATTGCTTTCAATTTAATAATAAAAACATAAGAAAGAACAACAAAAACACAAAAATACTACGTATCTCACACTCTCTCTCTATCTCTTATCACACTGCTTTTTTACAACTGTTATAATGCTCTCTTGCAAACACACACGAGAAAAAATTAAATGAAAACAGAATCTGTAAGTAAAATAAAGGAAAACACGAGATGAATAAGAGCAAAGCTTTTTATTTTGGGGGAAAATGAACCTTTCTTTGCAAATAGATTGAGAGAGAGAAAGAGCGAGAGATAGAGAGAGAAATTTAAATGAATTTCTAAACATCATTACACTCACATTAATTTAAAATTAAAAAAACTGCCTGGCTGTTGAATACTCTTGTTTGGCATACAATCCCATGTAATTTTTCTAACAGGAATTCGGTTTTGCTAGATTTTGTTTTTGGTTTCTCTTTTTTTACGTTGCTTTGTTACAAAAATAAAGAGCGGGAGAGCGATTGCAAAAATTTCTTCCTTAAAAGAGTTCATTTTGCTTTTGAAATTTCCTTGTTTTCTGACAATTTTTCACACACAAAAGCTTTACAGTTTAAAAACCGAGAGAGAGAGAGTCCAACATCGTCACATCGTACTACTGTGCCGATGATGTTACGCCTTGTCATTCATTTAATAAGAGATAATTGAGTAAAATTATTACAAAACAAATCCTAACTTGTGTGTGCATTTTTACTAAACGTGCATGCATGTGTGTTGGAGTATGCGTGTTTATAACATTATGTAGCTGTTGTTGTTGGTTTTTCTTTTGTGTTTATTATGTTGAGGGAGTTCACAGCATCTTTGCAAATTTCCTAAAATTCATTTAGTTGCAGTTAACGAACGCGACAAGTCTTTTATAAGCAAATAAACGCAAGAAAATTATTAAAAAAAAAATAAAAAAATAAAATAAAAGCTAACTTTACAGTTATTAAATTAGAAAAATAAAATAAAAACAAAAAACAGTTTTTAAATAAAAAAGAAGGAAATAAAAAATCCTTAAAAAATATAAACGTTTTTTGCATACAAAAAAAAGTAAGAAAAATAAGAAGAAAAAAACTTAACATGTGTACTTTTATCTCAACGTAACGGCATAGTAAAGCCATAACAGCAACAACAACAACCATATAAACTAACATTAACACATAAATAATGATGCACATCTTGCTTTTATCTCCATAAATATTCTTTTTCTCTCTCTCTCTCTCGCTCTGGCTTTCTCACTGCATTCTTTTTTTCCATTGCTGGTGATGCTTAATTTTTATGAAAAACCGCATTCATATCAAAAAAAAGAAAAACTTCCCTATGGCTGCTCACATATACGAGTATTTAACACTTAAACATTTACTCTCTAACTGTGTGCACATTAAAGGCATTTTAAAGTGTGCATGTATGCGTGTATTTGTATATGTTCGCTTTAAATTGTGTGTTAAAAAAAATATGCTAAAGACTTAATTTTTATTTCTAAATACGTGTTGTATGCGTGGTTGTATGTGTATTTGTGTTCGGTTGTTGTAATTGTGTGCAGTGCATGTAAAGCCAGCCATTGCATTGCATTGCATTGCCCAACCGGAAGTTGTTGCGGAAATTGAAAATATGTGCGAGCATCACATGGAATTTAAAGTGTAACTGTGCTGTAGTCTTTCTACTGTTCTTTTTTTTTAACACGCTTAATATACTTTAATTGCAACAACAAATAAAATGAACAAATTTAATTGTGTTACGCTGTGTTTTGTGTTTGAAAAGGTAAATACAAGAATATTTTAATAATTTTTATAAGTTTTATAAAAAAAATACAGAAAACCTTTTCTTAATTATAATGCAGATTTTTTATAATTTTTTAAAGCATTAAAAATTATTTTTTTTATTCAACTTTTACTTCTGTAATAATTTTTTTTATAATTTTTCTTGAATATTTTAAAACATTCTTGCCATTAATATTTCCTTTAATAATTTCTAAAACAAATAAAACAGAATTTTTTTCTTGTCAAATTTCTTTTTAAAGAGGAACGTTAACCACACATTTTGAATAGAAATTAATCACATTTATTAATATATTGTGCCAGCCTTCTAATCTAAAATGAATTTCCAGTATATAATTATTTGAAAGCATTAGACGTTGAGAAATTTCGGTTATCAATTGCCTTCAAATAGCTTAACAATACCTCTTGTAATGTTAAGTGTATTAGCCAATACTTTAGCTTCTTTTAAAGATGACATTTCAAGCTTCGCTTTCTTACAAGACAATATTAAATTCACATTATTGGTCAATGTAAACCTTTAATCATAATTACTTTTTCAGTTTTCAATATACTGAAAGGCATTGAGTTATAGGAGCGTATGGCATGTAATAATTCAGCTCTATTAGCCAGAATATTTTCTTCGTCATTAGCTGAGGACTAGATAACCTTATAATGTATAGCGTTCTATACCTGTAGTAGTTGTTAGTAGCCTATATGTACTCCAGGACAGTTCTTAATCCCGTATCCCTAAATACTATTGGGAAAGAATTATATTTTTTTAAATAAGTCAAGTTTCAATTTCATGGTTTTCATAGTTAAATTCATAACATACATAATTGGTCATTACCACCTTTCAATCAGGATTACAAAAAAGCTTCTAACACCGCTTACATATGTTATGTGAATTAATTTTATACATGAGTGGCAGGAAGTACAGTTTAAAGTCAACCCCGAACGACAAATTGTTTTTGAGATAGTTTTCTTGGCAATTTTGTGTAGGTGTAGAGTTTTTACTGGAAGATCGAAAAATTTGTTTCATAATTCGCTTTGTTTAACATGTCTGAGCCTAGGGTTTGAACTACAGTTTAGCATCTAATAAGCCAACACACTACCTATTAGACTACAGTGACTTTTCTTCACTAAAAAAGTAGAAAGAAAGTCCAGCATAAACGTTGCTAGACATCTTATCATTCACTATCAAACAGTTATCATAGTTATCCACCATTTGGAGTATGCTGGATACACAAGGAAGACAAATATTTGGCTGTCGCATAAATTAATAGTGAATCCTTTAATGGACAGAATTTCCATTTACAATTCTATGTTAAAACAAATTAAACTTGAATCATTTCTGAAGAAAATGATTTCCAGCATTGAAAAGGGAACCAACTGCGACAATAATGTGCTTAAAATATTATTTATGGAGGACATAAATGGAAAGAAAATTCATAATCGGAGACAAAGCCAGGATAAAGGATTAATCTTAAGGTAATTGCTTATTATGAGCGTCTGATCCCTGATCCTAATTTGTCTAGTTCCCTCGCGACAACGGCAGACTACACGTCATATCTTTGATGAATCTGCAAATATTTTAGAGAGCTTGGCTGAAATCTGAAGTCGCCGTGGTGTAGTATGTAGTGTGTTGGCTTACTATTCGTAAAGCCCGGGTTCGTATCCCAGGTCAGACATCAAAAATGAAATATGAAAAAAAAAAATATTTCTTCGGCGACTTCCTCTCAGCAGATTTCTGGCATAAACTCTGAGAGTAAAATAAACTGCCATGAAAAAGTTTCTCAAAAATTCTGTCGTTCGGAGTCGACGTTAAACTGTAGGTCCCGCCACTCACGTATAAAATTAACGCACACAACATGAGTGGTGTGAGAAGCTAGGCCGTAATCCTGACTGAAGGGTTGTAATGGCCAATTATGTATGTATGTATGTGGCTGAAATCTTTTAATGGGTTGTGGTTAATTTTTATAAAGACTTACACTTAGAGTTTTTGCCAGCAATCTGCTGAGCGGGCGTCACCGAAAGAAATATTTTCTTTGTATTTCGTGTTGCTCGAGATGTTTAAGCCGAGAGTTTGAACAACGTGTTAAAGTCTACTAATCCAACACAAAACCTATTATACGACTGCGACTTCTTTACAGCTTAACACCAAAGAGGAGTTCATTTGAAAAATGAACGTGGCTATAAGGTGTATAAGTTGCCACGAAGAATTTCCATCATTTTTTATTATTTCTTTTGCTTGGTTTCAGTTTCATAAATCAAGTTTTATAGTTTAACCTGTAATCGCAGAGTTATAGCAGGTTCTAGAATGATAGGGTTGCCATCACTGCCTAAAAACAAGAGGATCTATGAAAAAATTTTAAATTGTTGTATTGCCTTCACATGATGCATATTATTGATGGCATCCTCTCTAGCAATAAAGGACCCCTCCCAAGATTATTTGTAGGGGTAGAGGTATACATTGTACATTTTTTTGATTAAAGAATTATTGTGATCTTATTTTAGTATAGCATCCAGTGAAATAGCTTAGAAAACTGCATTTCTTACTGCGACTGGTTGGTTGCATGGTGGCCTTACGTCGAACAAAGTTAACAAAAAAAAAGCATGAGTTTCGCCAATTCTTTTGAAATTATAAAGCGAACAATATTTACATAAATTACAAGCAAAAGAAATGAAAAGAAAAAAAAACATGGAAAAAATCTATTGAAACGCTTGTCATAGAAAAATGAATTGATTTCCTTCAACAACTAAACGACAATGAATACAGAAAAGAAAAAAAAGAAAAAGGGACAGAAAGAAAGAAAGAAAAACAATAAAATACAACGACGATATTAAAAGTTTATTTAAATAAACTTTGAATCGAACCTAACTAACAAAGGCCGCTAAATACAAAGAACCAGAGAAAGAGAGCGAGAGAGATAGCGAGGCAATAAAAAAAATGACAGACATTTTGACAGACATTTAAACAGACACACAGTGATGGAGAAGGGAGCTGGTGAAACACACATAAACGTTAAACAAATGTTTGCTTCAATGGCAATAACAATTGGAGAGAACAACGAAAACGAAGAGAAGAATAAAAATAATGACGGCTATAAAAATATCACAGGCAATTGAAGGACCTTTTCACAATACAATACAGTGTTGTTTGTTGCTGTTGTTGTTGTTGTTGTAATAGTATACGTAATAAAATAAAAATAAAAAAAATTAAAAACTTCAAATTCAATTCAATAACAACAACAATTTGTAAGAAAACAAAAAAACCAGGAGGAAATATTTTATATTGAATAACTCCAATACTATTACAAAGAAAGAGAGAGAGAGGGACAGAGAAGGATAAACATCAACAAGTGCTGCTGTGTGTTGTAAAGAGAACAAAATAAAATTTATTACTGTATTTAAATATACAACAACAATAACAATAACAACCAGGGAATTCAATATTTTAAAATTGTTAACCCCCACCAAAAAAAAAAAAACAGTGCAACCAGCCAGCCAGTTTAATAATCATAAATTTTGATTTTCTTTACTGTATTGCTTACACACACTCTCTCTCTCTATGTGTGTGTGTGTGTGTGTGTTTTTTAGCTTTAAATTCCCTTTACAGTTTCGTGTGTTTTTTTTTTTTTTGGTTTCGTAAACACAAGACAATATGGTTTCATGGCAAAGGAAACTGTCAGAGAATGTGTGTCATGCCACCACCAGTTATTTAGAAACACAAGCGTTTTTAACTAAAAATTAGTAGCAGAGTGTGGTAGCACAGAGAGACTCTACCACTAGCAATTGTTCCCAACTATGCATATACGATTGTAACCGTATGTGTGTGTGTGTGCGTGTGTGTGAGTAAATATTTCAATTTTTTATTTATTGTAGAGTTTTTCCATCTTCTTTTTTGCAACTTTCTTGCTGCTTTCTGTTGTACTCTCCTGTGAGTCGATTTCCTATGCACACAACCCGTATATCAATACAGTTTTGTTATTGAATCGATGGCATTCGATATTTTAAAATCCCTTTGGTATCGATGTTATTAAAATCAATCTATTTAAACAAGTCGAAAAACAAAAAAAACAAACAAAAAATATCATGAAAATAAGGAAATAAGTTGAACGGGTTTTTTATGAAAAGAAATTTAAAGAAACTTTGAACGAATTTAAAGGCAAAAAAATTCCCAAGATTCACTGGCCCTACAAATAATCCTGGGAGAGAATACCATGCCATCCCAGAGAAGATACCATCAACAAGAAACGTCATAGGAAGGTTGAGCAATGTGATCACCCGTACACTACATATGGCAACGCAGAGATGGTAACGCAGTCTAGATGGCAGTAGTCTAGTAGGTAGTGTGTTGGCTGAGAGTAAATCAAATTGCCATGAAAAGTTTCTCAAAAATTTATCCTTCGGGGTCTATACTAAAATGTAGGTTGAGGCTCTATATATATGTATAAAACTAACACACACAACATAAGTGGTGTAAGAAGCTCGGTCATAATCCTGACCGAAGGTTTGTAATAACCAATTATGTATGTATGTATGAGGTGGTAACCCTGGCATACTAGAATATGCTACTGTAAACCATTCACTGGCTTAGCGATAAAACTTGATGTATGAAATTCAAAACAAGCAAAAGAAATACTAAAATATTGTACAGATACTCTGTGACAGACTTATGAAGGGAACTGCACTTTATTTTATGGTGTTAAGCTTTTGAAGCCCAAGCTCAGACATAAGAAAAAATCTTAGGCGACTTTTTCTCACAAGGCTTCTGGCAAAAACTCTCAGAGTAAAATAAAATTGCCATGAAAAGTTTCCTAAAAATCTGTCCTTCAGAGTGGGCTTTAAACTGTAGATTCCTATACTCAGGGAAAAAAGTTAGGTTCTAAGACTGACTAAAGGATTGTAATGACCAATTAAGTCAGCAAGTAGTACGTCAACTGGCAATATTTTCATACAAAGAGGTCCGAGAACTCAAAAATGATTGTGGAAATGTGGTTAAGTGTAGAAAAACTGACTGTTGACTGTGTGCATTATATTCAGGCGATATCTTTGAACTGTAATTTATCGAAAATGTCCTTAAAGTAACGAATTCGTTCTTGTATTATTAGTTTAATTAATTAATGGAATGACCAGTTCAGAATAGATGTTAAGGCTGCAATTTCCTCATCATAGTCTAGTGGGTAGTGTGTTGGCTTATTAGATGTGATGCCAGGGTTCAAACCCCAGCTCAGACATCTCGATCAACTCGAAATATGAAAAATATTTCTCCGGAGACTTCCTCTCAGCAGTATTCTGGCAAAAACTCTGCGAGTAAAATAAAATTGTCATGAAAGTTTCTCAAAAATCTGTCTTTCGGAATCGACTTTAAACTGTAGGTCCCGCCACTTATGTATGTATAAAAATTAACACACGCAACATAAGTGATGTGAGAAGCTAGGTCGTAATCCTGACTAAAGGGTTATTATTACTAATTATGTGTGTACGTATGTGTAATAATACATAGGGAGCCAGACCTGGCAGGTCCACTATATGTGCTTTTAGAGAGATAACTAAAGCGTCCATTGCCACACGCACAGTAATCACTTTACCAAACCTTTAGGACGTTGGTCTTCAATAGTCTTAGATGGAGCAATGTATAAACGGGAAAACAGCATGAACACTGAAGATAGCGTTGTAGCAAATCAGCTAGACAGCTAGTAGTCAGCTAGATATCGAAGCAGTTTAAAGGGAGAGGACCATCAACGATATGGTCTGACTAACTTTTATCGACACTCACTTAAGTTGTCTATTTGCTCTAAGAAACGCTTGCCATTGAGAGACACCAATCACGTTTATGTCCCTAAAGAAGTCATTCTTCTCTATTTAGAGCATTATGGCAAAATAATAACCGACTTTTTTTAGTCTACAATTGAAGACAAGGAATTGGATAGTATTTGGTTTTAGCAAGATGATCGCACGAGTCATATTACGCGAATCATTGTGACTTTATTGCATGAACAATAGAAATTTTATGTTTTGGTGACGTCATTTGCCCTCCAAGATCATGGGTCCTGATGTTTTATGGCATTTTTCTAAGAGTATATGTTAAAGACTGTGTTTACGTGGTAATTCTTTAATGTTGGAGCCTTTGAAAACCAATATAGGTCAGCATATTGCAGAGATACTGTCCGAAATTTGCAAAAATGTGGTCGAAAACTACTGGAAAAGGATCTACGGCTGAAAACTATTTATAAACGGTCATTTACATTCCCTGGTTATTAGGATTATAATGAAATAAAAGTTTTTATCAAAATCATTGCTGTTTTTTCCTTGCCTTGTATCACAAAAACTGAAAACTTTATTTAAAGCAACACAAAACTATTAAAAAAATATTGAAATTCTTCCTTCCTTTTTGCTGGCATTTGCTTTTGTTTCATGAAAATTATTTCCCAGTTTTTGTATGATTTTTCTAATTTAAAGAAGAAGAACGAAAATCATTTTCTAAAACAATTTTTTTCATTTCAATATTGAAAGAATATTCCTTTGGTTTTGATGAGTTTCAAAGTTCACAAAGCAAAAGAACAATAAAAAGAAGAAGGCAGAGGAATACAAAAATATTATCAGGGTTGCGTAGTGTTAATCCAACATGAATATTTAAGTGACTGTTTAAATATTTATGAAAAGACAAGAACACAAAACAATAAAATGTTTATACAACTACGGCAACAACAGCAGCAACAGCAATAACAAAATGAACTGAACTGAATTACTAAAAATGAAAATAAAAATAAAATGTTTATGCATGGAAAACAAAAACAAAAAAATAATAAAGAATATTAAAAAACACTCTCTACGTCAGTGTACACTAACACAAACACATACACACTCGCACACACGAATGCACCATAATGAGAGAAAACAACAGATAAAGCTTACAATACATAGACACAAACAACATACATACCTACACACATGAAGTGTCACTGATTATGGCAAATGTATGCTAATTCACGCACTTAAGTGCTCTTGTGCTCTTTGTAGCAACAACAACAACAACAGCAGCAGCAACTAAAATGAAATGAAAAAACAGTTTTTTCTCCCCTTTTTTTCTCTGATGTTTTGTTACAACTTTTTGACCTTTTCTCCCCCCGCTTTAATAGTGCTGTACCACTAACAAAAACAAGCAAAAAAAATAACGGTAAACTTCTTTTGATACCCTCTCTATCCCTCTCTCTCTCTCTCTCTCTGTCTCTCTCTCTGTGGCTTAGAGGACTACAGTGTGGTGAATATTTATTAGACAGGTGTGTGTGTGTGTATTTATTTAAATGGGAAGGGAGTATTACGGTAAATTGTTTGTTAGTATTTTTGTTATTGTTGTTTTATTTGTAAAGCAGATATCGATGTTTTTGTTTTTAATACCATAACATAACAAAAAAACAAAAAACATACAGAGAGAAAATAAAAACACAATCAAAAAAGCATAACGAACACCCTGTGAAATTGATACAATAAATGTGCATAAAACATGTTTGAGAGAAATACTCCCGAGAAAATCCAGTTAGTAAAACAAAAAATAATCAATCGAAGTCTATCTGTTTCTATTGATAGGGGAATTGAGCCTGCAAACTTAACAAATCAGTAAAATTAAAGTTTAATTCGATACAATCGATATTCGATATATTTTTGATATTCAATAATTTCGATAACATGTTTAAAGTAAAAACAGTTTGTCGATATTCTTAATGTATTAATCAACTGCTATAAGCTAATTTTAATATAAAATTCTTTTAATAAAACATTTTCGATAAAAACCTTTTAATAGAAAATTTTCGATAACAATTTTTATAATACAGTAATTTCGATAACATTTTTTCAATAAAAATTTCTTGATAATAACGGTTTATGGAAAAATTGTGACAATACTTTTTTTTATTGGTTTTAAATGTTGGATGCAAAATATAGAAAAATGTCAATAGCAATTTAAACATTTTTTGCTAACGATTTTTTAGCAATAAATTCTTTATAACAAAATTTTTAAATTAAAAAACATGTATTGCAAAAAACTATTTTCGATAACACATATTTTTATACATAAACTTATATAACATTATAAAGATAATTATGCTATCGAATAATATTATATCGCTAATTATTTTATCGATAATTTTTATCGATAATTATATTATACCGATAATTATGTTATCAAATAATATAATACCGATAATTATGTTATAGAATAATATAATATCAATAATTATGTTATCGAATAATATTATATCGATAATTATATTATCGAATTTTATCGATAATTATATAATCGAATAATATTATATAGATAATTATATAATCGAATAATATTATATCGATAATTATATTATCGAATAATGTAATATCGATAATTATGTTATCGAATAATATTATATCGAAAATTATATTATCGATAATTTTATTATCGAATAATATTATATCGATAATTATGGTATCGAATAATATTATATCGCCAATTATATTATCGAATAATACATACATAATTGGTTATTATAACCCTTCAGTCAGGATTACGACCTAGTTTCTCTCACCACTTATGTTGTGTGCGTTAATTTTTTTATACATGAGTGGCGGGACCTACAATTCAAAGTCGACTCCAATTGACAGATTTTTGAGAAACTTTTTCATTGCAATTTTATTTACTCTCAGAGTTTTTGCCAGAAATCTGCTGAGAGAAATCGCCGAAGAAAAACTTTTTGTATTTTATTTTGATGTCTGGCCTGGTGCTCGAACCCTGGCTTTTCGTCTAATAAGCCAAAACACTACCTACTAGACCACGGCGACTTCAATTTTTTTTATCGAATAATACTATATCGATAATTATATTATCGAATTATCAATAATTATGTTATCGAACTATCGATATAATATTATCAATATATTTCTTATTACAAATGCAAAAATTTTTATGAAAAATTTCTGTTAGAGAAAGTCTTTCGACAACAAAAAAAATTTTTAATAATATATTTTTACAAAGAGACTGTCGATAACAAAAGAAAAAGAAAGCATTTATTTGATTAAAAACTTTTTCGATAACAATTTTTTTGCTTGGAAAACTTTTCGATAACAAAGTGTTTTACAGAAAATTTTAAAGTTAAACTTGCATTTCAGTAGGTATAAAAGAAGTTCAAAAAATAAAGCAAAAACTCCACGTTTCTAATTACACTGTCAGACAAAATCATCTCCTTAGGAAGTGATATTCATTCTTGTTTCTAAAAGTAAACCTAGGACTTCTCGTAACTTACAATGATAGGAGATTGATTGTCCACTCATTTAATTATGTAAAGCGCTGTAGGTAGTGAAAGAAGTTACTCAACATCATTTCTAGTTATATGTCCACAAATATATCTGCCAATATTACCTCCATAATCACTCTCTCCAGTGTAAGATTATTTCTTGGTTAACCACAAAATGCCTTTAGAATCCCGTCTTTTAATCGTTTTATTTACATACTTTCGCTTAATTATAATAACCTTTCTCTTCATTTGTCTTTCCCCCGCCCACCCAATTTTTTAGAGGTAAAATTTAAAATTAATGACTCAGTTAAAGGTTTAATTACAACAACATAGCAATCATACGAATTGTAAGAAATAAAAAAACAAAATCCTTCTCTTTGTTTTTCGTTTCCCCTTTTATTTGTTCTTGTAATACTACATACTCGTACATTATCTTAACTTTGACAGATTTCGAGCGACTTATTTATTCTTGCTACGCTTTAATACAGATGTCAAAACCACAAAAATGTAAGTTTAACTACGTACCCTTCATACTCTGTCGTTCTCTCTCTTGCTTTATAACTACAAGACAAATGCTTTTAAGAATCAGAAATGCTTGAAACCACAAAAACAATGAATAAAAATACACACACACAGATACAAAAACGATAATCATATCAGAACAAAAACAAAAAGTAAGAAAAAGAAATGAAAAAAAATAAACGAAAAATTATTGCCAACATATTTGAGCATGAGTGGGTACTCTAGGAATATGTGTAATAATATATAACAACAGCAGCAGCAACAACAACAACAACAGCAATAGCAAACAACCACCACCAATAACAAAACATTTACTACAAGCACTACTAACATCAGTCATCCTTAAAGTTCTGGCAAAAAACAAAAACAAGAAAACATCAAGAAAAACTAACGTTACTAACATTATACTCACTCTCTTGCTGTAGTTTTAATAAATTTATAAGAGAGAAAAAATAATAACAACAACGAAATCCAAGAGTTTATTTTTATATGCCAGAGTCATTCCACACATACTGAAACATGACTATGAATACCAGCAATCATACCGCACACATACATACATGAGTTCACTCCACAAACAGGCATACTTGCTTGCTTGCACGTATGACTGTGTGTGTATGTAATGTATTAAATGTATTTAGAAATTACCGAAAATCAAATCGATCGTCACTAATGCAAGCAGTGATTTAGAAAAACCGAAACGATTTCCTCTTACAAATCACCACCACACGAATAACACAAGAGAACAACAGCAACAGCACAAACAAATGAAACAACAACGGTAAAGGCAAAGGAAGAAAAAAAACACTAAAAATGACTACCAATATTAGTATAAGCCTTGCAAATAACGGTATACAACGACAAAACAGGAAAAATCAAATCACAATAATTATGTCTCATCCCTCTCTCTCTCACTCTCTCGCTCTATCTCCCTTTCGGGTGTTCACTTGTAATATTATTTTATTTTGAGTTGATAACACAATCATTTCAATCATGTTTTGCAACCTTTAGCCAGGAGCCATATAATGATTTAAAATACAAACACATACACGTTATACACTTACATTTACATTCAAACTTACAATCAGACGTTCATATATAATTGTGTAGAAGCAAATATAATTGAATAGGAATACAGCAGTTACAGGGTAAATAGAAACAAATGATAACAGCTAGCATAGACCCTGTAAAAAAGTATATTTCATAGCAAACCTATCTCACCAGCCAGTCATTATGGCATTATGGCCTCATTATGGCCTCATAGCCTCCTTTAACAGCTACCTTCTCCATGTGTATACTTGTCTTCTACAATGTCTATCCTTGTCGTTGAGGGTTTCAATCTAGGGCTATGTTTTATCTGATTTTCCCTGGTGGTTTTCTTGGTGTACATCCTATACAAGGGCAATTTAAAATAGAATTGAAGGGAGCAACAGATTTGTTAAAATTGCAGCACTCTTTAACACACACTCCGCGGGAAGCGGACAGATGTCTACGAATTCATGTATAAGATTAGCATTTCTCTGCAGTCTGGCAAACAAGTGTAAATGAAATTTTTCGCAAGGCTAGAGTATACTGGCCTCTGAGGGCACAAGCTAGGAGTCTGGTAATATCATACCACGACTTCCGTTGAAGCTGCTAAAACAAGGATGAATATGAGACCACACTAGGCAACCTGCAATGAAGGATTTTCTACAGCCTATCTTATTCCCAAGTTGAAAACTCTCCATATTGGCTTTTTCGAAATTCCCTAGGCAGGCTAAGTTAGCAAACCCGTCCACCCTACTCAGAATTTTATTGTAAAATTTCCCATTAGACGAGCTTCAGAAAAGGCCACTACAAGACTGTTTTCATTTCTTTTTTTATTAAAACTGTAGCAAACTGCCTCCTCCATCTTATTTTGTTTGAGTTTCATCAAGATTTCATGCCTGAATCAGTTAGTCAGAGAAACTAGGGTTACTCTCTGCTTGTTACCAGGTCATGTGGATAGTAGGCAAACGAATTTGAAAGAGGAGAACGTTAAAGCCGCTGTTAAAGTCACAACTTTTCTGTCGAATGGGAAGCGATGTTTGAAAATATATACTCCCCGAAACGATTGAAGAAGGGTGGTGGAAACTCTTTTTAAGACCAAACGTTTGTTGAGTAAATAGAATGAAAAGAGGTTTGAGTCCAGGAATACACTGAGGATGATAACTGGCCTTTTGATCGATCAACTGTATACCCTGTCTCAATATGTAGACCCTGTGATGAGAAACATGTAGCCCCAGAACACTTACCTACAATTTGGGCGGCATTAATAGATTTCAGGAAGACACATCTGAGAGCGTATCGATTGCTGCACAGGGAATTGTGTTTATTGACAGCGTGTAGCATTCTGAAGTTTGTTAAAGCAATAGGTTTTGAGGAGATATCGTCAGGATGGCCTATATAACATAGGTTGAAGGCAGTACAATAGATCGTATGGTTTTTGTACTCCAGCACCTCTACATGACAATCATAAAGAGTGAGTTCTCATTGAGATCAAGAGAGGAATGCTAACGTCAAGTCTGTATTCGTTTGTTTCCGCATACGCAAGTGCAACTTGGTTTTTATCTTCGAATCCCCGGTGTTTTCTCCGCGAATATACCCCCATACTGTATTAGTTCTATGGCTACTTTTTTAATGCTAGCTCTGCTGCTAGAATTGAGTAGTTTAAGGTGCAATCAGTGATTCAGCTTAAGACCCGGTTAGCCAAATGTTCGCGGAACGTAACGCAACATACGTTCGTTTTTAATATACGAAAAGCAATGAAAGCGATTACCGAACCGTAATGTAATTTCGGTAAGCATTTACATTCTATTCCATACATTTGCTAAAAACGAACGCACGTTTCGTGAACGTTTGGCTAACCGGGGCTTTATACATGAGCTTTTGATCCTTCTGTAAATGTTTGGCTGAAGTTTATCGAAATATGATCCTTGTGGTAGTTTTGTTACAAAACCAAGTAACGAAAGCGAATTTTGTTATCCTATAGGCAATGAGTACAGCCAAATGGATTGGCGGGACCATGCTTTTATGGGCATCAGCCTCATTGCTGTACATGCCGCGCTAAGAGCACTTGTTTATTATCATGATCTTGATTTTAAAATTCTCTTTCTATAAACGGGTTTGTAACAAAACTACCAAAACAAATCATATTTTGACAAACTTCAGCCAAACATTCACTGAAGGATCAAAAGCTGATGTAAAAAGCCCCGATTAGTCAAACGTCTACGGAACGTAAGTTCGATACACGGGTTTGTAACAAAACAGCCAAAAAAAAAAATCATATTTCGGCAAACTTCAGCCAAACATTCACTGAAGGATAAAAAACTCATGCAAAAAGCCCCGATTAGTCAAACATCCACGGAATGTACGTTCGTTTTTAGCATATGAAGATATGCTTACCGAAATTACATTAAGGTAGGTTCGCTAACCGCACTCACTGCTTTTCGTATTCCAAAAACGAACGTACGTTGCGTTACGTTCCGTTGGACGTTTGGCTAATCGGGTCTTAAGTCGTATATACAATTTTATCTTATTGAACTCAATTCTAGCAGCAAAGCTTAATGGTAGCTGTGATCTCTAGCGTTCTCTAAAACTGCTAAACGTTTCTACAAAACTGTGTTGAGGGATTTGTCTGCTTCTTTCTTTTTCAATGAGAGCAAGGAGGGTTCAATAAATTTTTTTGCAAGTTCTTGACAAATTTTGTCATCAAAATTTTAAAGTCAGTTTTAAGTTGCCAAAGAAATCTTTGTAAAGATTTAAAGTTCCCAATAAAAAAACCTTAAATGTTCCCTAAAAATTAAAAAAATAAGAGAAAAAGAAATTATGCTGGTTGGTTAGAAAGAAATCCGTTTGACTGTGTGTCACATTTTGGAAATTTTAACTCAAATTTCATTGTCTTGGTCTCGTAATGAGGCTGTTGCTGCTGTTTTATTTGATGAGGACGATGATGAGAATGACAACAATGATAGTGATTTTAAACAATGATAAGCATGTAATGGTGATGGTGGTGATGATGGTAATGCTGGTGGTGGTAGTTGCTGCTGACTTTTTCGTTCATGTCATTAAATGTTAATGATCCTGAACCAAAAAAATTAAAAAAAAAAATCGAAAAAAATTTCAACAAAACCATACTGAATGTTTTGCAAAACAAAAGAAACAAGAACAATAGAGATGAGAGAGGCAAAAATCAAAATCAACAAGTAAAAATTCAAATCATCAACAACAATTATATTGAAATTCAAATTAAAAATAACAACAACAACGACCCTCTCTAAACGTATACAGGGACAAACACTATTACACTCGCTACCAATATGTTTAGGACCCAGCCATACCCATAGAAATCAAAAAGTGTTTTTTGTTCTGTTTCTGCGTTTTGTTGTGTTGAAATTCAAATACGAAAATAATTTGAATGTCTGTCGGTCTAGTCCTATTGCTTTAATTAAAACACTCGGTGGATTACAAATGCAAAAATACAGCAAAAAAAAACACAAAAAGGAAAGAAAGAAAGAAAAATTGAAATAAACCCGTCTCGACTAATAATGGTCAGGGAACAGTAAACAGTTTACAACAGTGGCAAACAAAACTGATAAAAAAAAAGAAATTTAAATTGTAAACAGCTCCTTAGTACACCAAACAACAGTGAAGTTTGCCAATGAAAACTGTAAAAAACAAAACTTACTTACTTAATAGGGTATTACAACCCTTCTAGTCAGGATTACAACCTAGCTCCTAGCACCACTCATGTTGTGTATGCTACAGTTTAAATTCTACTCCAAACGATAAATTTTTGAGAAACTTTTCCTAGCAGTTTTCTGAAAAAAAACTCTGAGAGGAAGTCGCCAAAAGAAATATTTTCTTGCCATATTTCCTTATCCTCGAGATATTTAAGCTGGGATTTGAACCACTGAAAATCATTAAGTTCCTCACGTTATTATTACGCATTATTGTAGTATAAAGGTGCCATAGTGCGAGTATTACGATCGATCATACGATCTATTGTAGTGCCCTGAATCTATACAGAGAATGTCTATAATGTCCTTATCAATTCTAAACTTGAACTTACTTACTTACTTAATTGGCCATTAACACCGCTATTAACGGATTTCTACCTGCCGTAACACATCCTTTCAGGCGCCTCTGCTTCTCGCGCCCCTTTGCCAGTTGATCACACCAATCGATGACAGGGCTTTCTCGATTTGGTCCTTCCAACACAAACGTCCTCTTCGCCGACTTCCGCAGATCCCCACATCAAATACCCATCTCGCCAGAGTATTCACCTCCATTCGAACGACATAGCCGAGCCAACGCAGCCGCTGATATATGTCGTTGAGGAGCTCATACAGCTCAATGTTGTTCCTGTTGAACTTGAAAATGTTATTGAGTGCTAGTAAGATCAACTCCTTGCTTAGTATTTAATAAGCTTTCATGTGTTTACTCTTTACTTCTACCATTAACGCCGCAAAGATTCCAAATACGTATTCTGTTCAAGGATATCCTTATCATTGTTCTGAACCGGTCGAGAGGCCGTTTAATATCCCTAAGATACTCCCATATAATCTAATGCATGACTTAAATCTCTTGTCATTGTAATCAAACAACAAAACTTCAGATTGTCTTGAATCCATTAGACTTGAGAAAAGTTTCCAACTTACCTTGCAGTGATTATGGTTCTCCAAATATCTCCTCTTGTTCCACAAAATATTCTTTCTAGCTTATCAGCGTTGTCGACGCTCCACTTCTAGCAAACTCATTTGCCTTCCCAATGTCGTGAAATCACACAAACGTTGATTCAGTTTGCCCAGATAGTTCTCTTCTGGTCTAGAGTTAATCTCACATGTGCCGAGTGCGTGCTAGGCGGCCTAGCTATCACACAACATTACAAAATCCCTTCCATTGTACTCTCAAGTTCAATTGTGCACATCCTTCGTTGGCGTAATCTTCCACTTCAAATATACCCGCGGTTTTTCCTATTGGCTAAATCGCCATGGGACCGCTACTGTATGTCTTCGACAAAATCCCTTCCATTTTGCTCTCGAGTTGAATTCAACACATCTTTTAGTAACGTAATCTTCCACTTCAATGTAACATGCAATATTCCCTATGGGTTTTGAATAATACTCCATGGTACCGAATATCCCCGCCGCTGTCCTACTGCATGTCTTCGACAAACTGCGTTCCATTGTACTCTCAAGTTGAATTGAGCACTTCTTTCGCTGACGTAATCTTCCACTTCAAAGATTCCAATGGTTTTTCCTAAGGATTTCGAAAAATTCGCCATTGGACTGAATATCCTCACCTCTGACCTACTGTATGTCTTCGACATATCCGTAAACCTCTATTCTATGTGTAGAAAAAACTAATTAGTGGTGTAACATCCATTACAGTGGGTAACAAAGCATCCAGTAATAAAAGTGGAAAAGTACAAACCATTAAAAATAAATTAAATAGAATTACAAACAGTCTCAACAAAAATACAAGCAATTGTTACAATAAAAATATGAAAAGTTATGTATTGAGAAAAACAATAATGTTTCGTTTTACAATGAAAGAATTTAAAGAAAAATCGAAAAAGTCTGACAAATAATTAAATTGACGGCAAATTCTAGTTAACGGATCAGCAACAGCATAATTAGTTCTGCAGAATTGAATATAAATAAGATTATAACAGCGGAAGTTACGACGAGGAACATTGAATTTAACAGATCTTAACAGAAATTCACAGCAAATATTACCATTGATCAGGTTAATCATGAAGGATATATTTAACATTGTTCGGCGACTCTTAAGGGTAGGCAGTTTTATTAAAGCCGGTCTGATAGTATATGAAGGCATATCCAAATAATTCCATCCAAGGCCACGCAAACAGAAGAGTAAAAATTGTTTCTGCACAGATTCAATGTGATCGCTGTAAACATTATAGTGAGGATCCCATACGATCGATCCATACTCCAAAATTGGTCTGACAAGCGATACATAAAGCTGTTTTGTAATATATGGATCAGAAATTTCTTTTGCTCAACGTTCAAAAGAAGTGGACTAAGATGGCTGCCCTGAGGAACACCAGATAGCACATAAATATGCTTAGATAAGCTATTGTTAACACATACGGTCTGCTTTCTACCAGTCAAATACGATTCAAGCCATCTTAAACTCCTATAATTTACACCCATTAAATCCAATTTTGTTAACAGAAGTTTGTGATTCACTTTATCGAACGCTTTGCTAAAATCCGTAAAAATTACATCAATTTGCTTCTGTTAAGAAAAGGCCGCATTTGTCATGGATGTTAACTGAAGTACATTGGTCGTTGTTGAACAGCCCTTTCGGAAACCATTTTGATGAGGTGATAAGCCGATGAAGTCTGATGAACCAAAAAATCGGCAATCACTTTCTCGAACATTTTTGGAGTAGCACTCAGTTTTGCAATGCCCCTATAATTTGTAACATCAGACTTATTGCCAGATTTAAAAAGCGGTATGATATATGAGTTCTTCCAAAACGACACAGTCCGTATGAGAAAGACCGGTTAATAGAAAACCAATCAAGAAGACGACCACACTGCTCAGTAATATCGTATGACACTTCTGCAGAGCTTGACAAAGATAGTTCCGCGTTTTCCAATGACAATTCGCCTTGTACTACATTTCCATTTATTCAATTCAGAATTCAAATTCAATTCAAAAATTCAGATTTCTTATTCAATCAACACTCAGGGGCTGTCCCCCACCAATGATATGCTTTGTTGGAACTAAGGAAATAGTTTGTGGGAATGAGGAAAGAGCGAGTAGTGCTAAGGAACGTTAGATTTCTCGAACTTTTCATATTATAAGTGACAGTAAAAACTGATGTAGTCTAGTAGATAGTGTGCTGCTATATTAGAAGAGAGCCCGTGGTTCAAATCTTAATTCAGACATCTCTTATAAAACAAAATATGACAAGGAAATGTTTCTTTCGGTGATTTCCCCCCAGCAGTCTTCTGCGAGTCAATAAAATTGCCATGAAAAAATTTTTAAAAATCAGTCTTTCAGAGTCGACTTTAAAATGTGGATTCTGATGCTAAAATTAACGCACACAACATTAGTGGTGTGCTAGGCAAGGTTGGAATCTTGACTAAAAGAGTTTTAGTGACCATTTAAGTAAGAATTTCCCTCAAGCACAGAAAAGTTTGATACACTGCCACCATAAAAGAGCACTTTTGCCAACTACTTCTTATATTTAATCGCGAAGTCTCTAAAAAGTCTTCGTGATTGGTTTAAACGTGAGTGATGAGTAGTGGGGCAACAGCTTGTCTACTTTTTTGTCCTTCACTGTCTATGTAAGATGACTAATGAAGGCGATAAACGTAAGTGACAATGACAAACGGAAGAACTGAAGATGAAATTCTTGTGAATATTTTTTTGCGTTCTTACACTCGACTTCAGTAGTAGTCACGGGCTAGTTTTAATGATTATGATAGCAGTGAATACAATGGTTGATGATGATGGCCATGATGATGATGATGATGATGATGATGATGATTTTTTTTAAACTGATAAACCCCCATTTACATGCGTCGCGACAATTTTATAATCAATTCATTCATTTCGTTCATTCATTCAGTCATTCACACATTCATTTATTCGTGCATGCATGCATACATTCATCCATTGAACTATACATCGAGCTAGCCAGCCAGCCAGCCGTTCATTAATTTTTACATTTGCCTCGTCTTTACACACACAAACACACGGTATATGTGTGTGCGTGAAATCCATGTGGTCATATACATTTGCCAGCAAGCAAGCAAGTATTCAAGTAAGTGAGTGAGTAAGTGAATGAGTGATCATTTGAATTGTTTTTGTACCCTGTATGTGATATTGTTGTTGTTGTTGTTGTTGTTGTATCCTGTTAAATATTTAAAATATTTTCAAGCATAGTTTTGTGAAATTGTGTGAAATATTTTCAGTTTTTTCTGTTCAGTTTCTGTGTGTCTTTTTTTTCGAGACTAAATTTCCCTGCCAGTGTTTAGATCGTGTGTAGATAGTTGCCATGAGCTTATAAATGTTGGAATTGTTGTTGTTGTTATTGTTTTTTTTTTGTATTATTTTATCACAATTTTATACCGGATATAGTCTATTGAATAGATTTAATTTTTTTTGTTGTTCTTTGTTTTTGTTTTGAAATGTTATTCAGAAATGCTTGTGTTTTCATGGGGAGTTTAGAGATTTTGTAGGCAAAATATGCAAAATACGAATCGTTTTACGCGTAAATTTATTCAAAAATATTCTTTTGAGACGAATTTTTTATAAGTTTAGACGAGGTTGGATTCAGTGGTTCTTTTTCTAACATAACCTTTAGAAATACTAAGGCATTTACATAATTTGATATCCCTTCAAAGGGCCATTCTAAAGCCAATTGGCACTACATAAGCTCAAGTAAAGTGCAACTTTTTTTTATCAAAAATGATGTCAGTCTGTAGGTCAAGCGCAGAATCACTCTTGCCAACAGGTGCTATTATGGCCTCAATAGGCAATTGAGTAGCAGAGTGCTCTCTCGTACGACAAAACTAACACTCGACAAGACGTTCATCCTGCCTGTGCTTTTTTATGCCGCAGAGACATGGACACCATTAAGCACTGATGCAGCAGCCTTGAGAGTACATATATGTTCCTCTTACTCCTCTAGAGTATTCGAGAGAAAAGTCCCACGTAAGATCTTCCTGCCAGTAGGAGTTGTCAGTGATTTCCGCATCCAATGCAACAATGAGCTGCGTGAGCTCCTCAACGACATGGACGTTGTGTAGCGTATTAACATCCAGCGATTGTGCTGGTTCGGCCATATCGTTCGAAAGGAGAAGAATACTTTAGCGAGACGGGCATTTGATGCAGAGATTTGCGGAAGTCGGTGAAGAGGATAGCCTTGTTTGCGTTGATGGGAACAGATCGAGAAAGCCCTGTCATCTATTGGTGTGACCAACTGGTGTAGGCGCGCAAGAAGCAGAGGCGCCTGGAAGGATTTGTTAAGGCAGGCCGAAATCGGTTAATCAGGTTGTGAATGACCAGTTAAGTAAGTAAGTTAGTGGTTATTGAACTGCTGGTGCATGAATCGTGTTTAAATCAAAGATATCCAAGATACACAAACAGATCCTACCAACTGATCTGATCTAGGTCAACTTCAACTTAAATCATGTATAGTGCTGACGTAATCTAGTAGGTAGTGTGTTGGCTTATTAGATGTCAGGCAGAGGTTGGAACACCCCCCCCCCCCCCTCCCATCAAAAACGAAATATGACAAGAAAATGTTTCTTTCAGCAGTTTCTCGTCAGCAGTCTTCTAGCAAAAACTCTGCGAGTAAATAAAAATTGCCATGAAAAAGTTTGCCAAAAATCTGTCGTCCAGAGCCGACTTAAAACTGTAGGTCCTTCCTTTTATGAATAAAATTAGCACACGTAACATAAGTGGTGAGAGAAGCTAGGTCGTAATCCTGACTTAAGGGTTATAATGACCAATTATGTACGTATGTAAGCTTTCGACATAGGATTGAATTTTCTACGCATAAAGGTGATATGAGGTCACGCTACCAATACAGTGGTGGCCTTATAATTAGAAACGATATTTCTGGAACAGAGTTATCTGGAGTGACGAATCTAAGTTTAATTTGTCCCAATCTGATGGAAAAACGTATATAAGACGTCCTCCAAACAAAGCCTTTGATCTTAGGTACACAGTGAAAACTGTAAAACAAATTAACAAACATGCATGTTGCTAAGTCGTTTCTAATTATAAGGCCACCACTGTACGTATGTAAGTATAGTGCTGCACAAAGATTATCTAGTCGATGGCTTCAATCACTGCATTACAGTCATCCTGGCAGCAGCCTAATCAAAATATTTCTTCAAATATTGCACGTCAGGTCTTCCAAGCAGTTCCATAGGGTACAAGGACTCGTATAATTCTAACATATATTCGGCGAAACCTAGACAACAAATGTCTAACAGCAGATATTCGGAATTTCGCCACTGCAATCATGCTCATGTGTATCTTCATATCATCTATTCCTCTCCTATAAAAACCTTCGTTCAACTCCAGCTCTCGTTTTACATTCATTTGTTAAGATTTCTAATCAAAGCATCCCTTTATTATAGCCTTCGTCGAGGGATTGTTATACATCTGGACGTACTCCAAACTGATAGTAGAATAGGTCTTCAAATTTATTTGATTGTCTGCAAGGAAACATGCAGCCCTTGTCTTAGTTTAGAGGAACTCGTTCAATACAGGAAACTGCGTTTACCTGTGGAGTTACAACGGGCCACTATGCGTGATAAAGGGAGCTTTCGGAATCAAAGCTATCACTCCATCCTATCTACCTACCTGGCAGGAAACTAACATTGCCTTTGTCTACTCAGTAACCCTTTAAGCAGCAGACACTTTAGTTTTAAGGACACTGCAATCACGTCTCAATCTACAGTCTAAAGTGTGAACCATATTTCGGAAATAGAAGCCAATTTGAAGCCCTAATCTCGATTTAGTTTCGATCACAATGGGCCCTATGCGGCCTAAGTAAATCCATTCACTTAAGCAGACAGCCATTTCTACCTATGTAAAGCAAATGCCATCCAATCTCTGAAGCTCTTAACCTTAGGCTCTGACCCCCTAAAAACG
Source organism: Sarcophaga variegata (assembly GCA_932273835.1). Lineage (NCBI taxonomy): Eukaryota > Metazoa > Arthropoda > Insecta > Diptera > Sarcophagidae > Sarcophaga > Sarcophaga variegata. The sequence goes on from OW026360.1 coordinate 22,769,116, forward strand.
GATTCATGGCCAGAATTTTCACAGAATGTTTGCCTTTGAAACCTGGTAAATAGGCCCCCTTTTTCCAAAGTAGTTTAAAGTATTCAAATCATGTCAAAAAGCTAAAAATCTCAAAAATCATAATTTTTTCACTCCTCTTTTCATTTCCTATCCCTTTTGAGAATTCCATTTAATTTTTGCACTCCTTTTTTTGCCGAGTCTATGGCACTAAATTTTAATGTGATTATGCACACAAAGGATTCTTGCAATAGTTCCTGTATCAACTGCAACAACACAAATTACAAAGAAATGCAGAAAAAAGCGAGAGAATAACGCACATTTGGATTCGTTTTTTTTCTACTTCTTCCTTTTTGGTATTCTTTCCTCTCCTCTAATTCAATATTAAATTTGCATTTGCTTTTAAGGATTCTTTTTACATTTTAACGTTCGAATTCGTTTTTTTTTGTTTTGCATTTTCAAGTGTTTATGGCTGTGTCAGCCAGCCAGCCAGCCAACCATCCAGCTTCCATTGTTTAAGTGCAACCAACACGCTGTAGTAGTACAAGCTGACATACGATTCGTCCTTCTGTTAATATTTTATAGTACATACGAGGGAGGGGATAATGAAGAAAGGCATGCAACTTTATTAGGAAATTACAAAGAAACACAGAATTTTTTAGGGATCCGATTGGCATAGCTTTGTCCACAAGTCAACTGAATTATTGTATTCAGGCGCAGGTATAAGCAATGTAGGCTGGGGCCAGGGTTTTTGCAGATGCAAATGTAGCCAAACTAGATATCAGTCGATGTAGCCTCATAGTGAGCGTGTTAACTTATTAGACGTGAGGCCACGGTTCAACACCCAGCTCAGACAATCTCCAATAAAACGAAATATGAAACGAAATATTTTATTCGACGTTTCCTTCTCCACAGTTTTCCGGCAGAAACTCTGCAAGTAGAATAAAATTGCCATGGAAAATTTTCTCAAAAATCTGTCGTTCGAACGTTGGCTTTAAACCGCCGATCCCGCCACTCATGTATAAAAATTAACACACTCAATATCGGTGGTGTGAGAAGCTAGGTTGTAATCCTGACTAAAGAGATGTAATGACGAATTATGTATGTATGTATGAAAATATCAGTGATGCAGACACTAGATTCTTATAAAGGGTCCGCCAAATAACTTTTTTTTTTGAAAATGGTTTAAAAAAAACTACTGAATATGTCTCTTCTGGTCATGCAGTAGCCTACACGAATGGCTTCACGAATATTGTCCTTTAAAGCGTCAATTGTCTCTGGCTTGTCGGCGTAACACTTATCTTTGACGGCACCCCACAAATAATAGTCCAACGGTGTCAAATCGCAGCTCCGAGGTGGCCAAACGACATCAGCTCTGCGGCTGATAATGCCATCTTCAAAAACAGGGCGCAAAACATCGAATGTAGCTTCGACAGTGTGGCACGTAGCGCCGTCGTGTTGGAACCAAATATTGCCAATATCCTCCTCTTAAATTTTTGTGAACAAAAATTCGTTCAACATGGCCCGAAAACGATCGCCATTGACTGTAACGGCCACTCCTTGCTCATTTTCGAAGAAAAATGGCCCAATTATGCCTCTGAACCGAAATCCACACCAAACAGTGACTCGTTTTGGGTGCGTCGGCTTTTCAATGTATGCGTGCGGGTTTTATGTGCTCCAAATGCGACAATTTTGCTTGTTTACATACCCGCCAAGATCAAAATGAGCTTCATCTGAAAAGATGATTTTTTTTTTTGCCAAAATCGGCATCTTCTTGGTGTAGGCTACTGCATGGCCAGCCGAGGCAGCCATGTGAATGAAATTATTTTCCATTATTAACCGGAAGGATTGTACTTTCAAATAAAAAATGAAATTTGAGAAAATATTCAGTAGTTTTTTTTTAAGGCATTTTCAAAAAAAAAGTTATCTGGCGGACCCTTTATAATGAATTTCAAGACAGTGTATAGCTGTCGCAGCTATCTCAACGAGTTGGAATGTTGGAATGATATGATGGGCTCAGTGATATTTCCGGTAACTGTAGAGCGAATGAACTGGTCAGGTTCTTTACAACCGTACAACCTCTTCGATGAATTTTCTACTTGGGGACCTGCAAGCTTATAATTGACAAAGCAGCCTTGGATTCCGTCATTGTCAGATGAGCATCTTTAGATACGGTCAGAATGGAGTAGAAAATCTGACCCAAGCTGCATAGAAGGCTTACAAAAAGTCTGCTTAAACATCCAAAAGAGCATACTTACTTGGTATGGTTGCTGCAGTCATTACTGGCCATTGTATTAAGGAGGCTCATGCAAGTCGCATTGATTTTGGACCTTGCCAAACGATTTCTAGAGAAGCTGTAAAAATGGGGTAGAAACAGAAACTGTTCTTCAAATCTTGGGTACATACCCACAGAACTATGCTGGAGAAGGAAACTAAACGAACAATCAGTAGTCTAGTAGGTAGTGTGTTGGCTAATCAGATGCAAAGTCAGGGTTCGAGCCCCAGGCCAGACATCAAGACAAAATCCAAAAAGTATTTTTCGGCGGCTTTCTCTCAGCAGATTTCTGGCAAAAACCTTGAGAGTAAATAAAATTGCCATGGAAAATTTCTCAAAAATCTGTCGTTCGGAATCGACTTTAAACTGTAGGTCCTGCCACTCATGTATAAAATTAACGCACACAACATAAGTGGTGTGAGAAACTAGGACGTTGTACAATGGATCAATTCGACCTCCGGGTATTGTACTTATCTTAGTTAACAAGTACACGTCCTCTAACCTAACCTAACCTAGTTCCGTGACCAGGGAAAAATGGAAAGCTGTGTTATCACAACCTATTTTTGGATAGACAGTCACCTCTACCTGCCTACCATATAGACGATCTAAACGAACTATTAGGCTTGGCAATTGGCAGTCCGAATTGTTTATTCAGAAACTTCTAATACCTCCAGGACTAGAGGAAATTCGAATACTGTGGTATCACAATAAGCCCTCAAGTGGCCTAAGTGTGCCTATCCAACCTCTGACTGTCTACCTACAATGAGAAACAATTTGAATCATGCATCAGACTATACAGAAGGAACCTGAGAGTAATAAACGGCCTTTTGATCAGGCACTCAAGACTCAAAGGCTATTTGTTCAAAGTAAGGATGGCCTCGAGTTTAATACATCTCGTGATGAGGAGAATGTAACACTAGAGGCGCTGACGGATCCCATAAGGACCCCCTATAAGGAAACACATTCTATTGAATATCGCAGAGAAAAGTGTTGCGAGCTCAAAATGTAATTTTTTCTCTACCCTCGTATGTGTGCACATATATTTTTTTGCAATTTTAAAGGACATTCATGATAGCGGAAATATTTAAAACAAAAGATTCATTTTCTGCTCTTATTTCATTTGTGTTTTTTACGGCATATTTTTCAGTTTTTTTAATGCTTTTTTTTGCATTTTTTTGCAATTTGTTGTTGTTTTTGCCTTTTGCTTTTGTGTCTATAAGCTATAGGGGTTGGTTTTTAGTTTCGTTTGTCATTAAGAAAGACAAAAGATTTCTATTTTTTTTAATATTTATTTCGATTGTATTCGCATAATAATTCTTTCTTTCATTTTTTATGCTTTTTTAAAGGCATATTTATGTATGATTTGAAGTTTATTTGCATTAAAATGTTCTGCTGTATTGATAAAAAGTTTTTTTTCGGATCTTTTTTATGATACACCCGGGGTTTTTTTGATTTGTGGTTGATTTTTTTTCTTGCTTATTTCAATTGGCATTAAAGGCATTAAAAGCATAAAATTTGTAATCAATTAGTTGATGATTTTATGGTTGATTACATTATTTGAGAGTTTTATTTTTGCAATACGTACTCATGTTTTAATATTTGCTTCCGTGAAATTAAAGAAAAAAACAGCCTTGAAATCAGGCAACATGGTGAGAAGGCCTTTTTAAGTCGAAGAGGCCATATATTGTATGAAAAACTATTCTTTTAAGCCCCATCATACGTATTTTATTATTATTAGTACGTTGGAGCAAAGTCCCAAGACAAGGAATACGCAAAGTTCCTAATGGGGCCCACTGTATTCGTCTTAGAAAAAGAAATCTGGAGTAAAAGAAACATGGAAACAAAACAGAGGGTTCAGCTACGTGAGTATAAACACTCGGGTTTGTGTAATCCGTTTATAAACCGAATTAAAAATCCTCAAACAAACCCTTTGTCAAGGGTAATGAACTTACTTTCTTCACTTACTTACATACTTACTTACTTACTTACTTACTTAATTGGCCAGTAACAGCCCGATTAACGGATTTCGGCCTGCCTTAACACATCCTTTCAGGCGCCTCTGTTTTTTTTCGCCTACGCCAGTTGGTTACACCAATCGATGACAGGGGTTTGCTCGATTTGGTCCTTCCAACGCAAACAAGGTCGTCCTCTTCGCAGACAACAAACCCCTGCATCAAATGCACGTCACGCCGGAGCATCCTCCTACATTCGAAGGACATGGCC